>KK116350.1:0-51614 GCA_000611955.2 Stegodyphus mimosarum
TAATTGTACAATTATCAACAATTTAAAAGTTGTTTAAGTGCGGCTAAGCCTAATTTTTGTTTATCATAGAAGTCATATTTATTCACATTTGAAACTTAGCAGAACAGTGGATTTGTTGCCAATCTAAGGAAACTAAGCTTCGCAATAAAAAAGTAACATCTTCTTTTATAATTGTGAATTAAATTATGCTTAATCCATTCTGGAATTATCATTTAGTTATTAAATTATCCCATATATTGACTCAGCATAGCGTCCACAACAAACTAAGTCAGTTTCTAACCCTTTAGTGTCCTTTTGCGGAATGAGACCAAATGTAAACTTTCAGTTTTGTGCACCGAAAAATCTGTCTTCTTGCACGCTGGCCAAATTGCTTGTTTTTGCGTAGAAACTCTAATTTTAATTGTAAAAATTGTTCTTTAAATTGTTTTCACTGTATTTATGTTTTATATTTTTCTATATTTTAAAATTTTTAATAAAGATATTTTGAGGTTTCATGTATTTTTGCCTTGTCGCGAAGTGAGAACTGAATTAATTGAATGAGAAGTATTTCCTCTAACATAATTCGAGGAAATACGTTTAAATGAAAGTCAGGAAAAAGTGCATGTAATTTAATATTACAAGGAAGTCATGTGGTGTACACGTGAGATTTTTTTTAATTATATTATTTTTTCAAACATTGCATTCATGTATTGTTTTTAACAATTATTTAAATCTATGCATTCTTCTACTTTTAAAATAAAAACCTTCTTTAAAAACAAAGTAGGGATATTTCTGGAAAATCCCCCATTAGGCCCTGGAGCTAAGAGAAAAGATAGAGAGAAAAAGAGGGATCAACGCAGAGGAAGAATAAAAAGAACTACCCTTAACGGTCAAGAGAAAGAGCGGGAAGGGTCATTTAGGGTATTGATAACTCATCACGGGTCAGCACTTAGAAGCCACCTCATATGTCAACCTTGGAGCTCTGGACTGTTCGTCCGCTCCACTTCCGTTGCGGCAGAGTAGAGAAGAAATTCTGCAGTCCCTTTGTTTCTGAAACTAGAATGCTAAAAGTTAGAAAATGCACAGTCGGGTAAGGCAAAGAAAACAAAGTAAAGAAATTTCAGCAATAAAATTACTTTATCAAACACCTTTTAGAAGTTTGATTCAGCTCTATACACTACTTTTCTATTTCGTATTAAATATAATACATAAACTATCTCTTAATAATTTCTATTTTTAAATTCAAAGGCCTTATTAATTCTAATTATCAAAGTTTTTAAACCTTTGAATAATCTCAGATAGATAAAACTCTAATAAATGCAGCTTTATTCGATTTCTTTCAAAAAGGTTGACTGCGCGATATTTTCGCAATATTCATCATGTGTCATGATCACACTGACAATTCATTTCACTCTGGGTCCTGATTGCTTATAGTGTTGACTGCGTAGAAACATGGATCCTCAACTTATTTGTACTTTACAGTACATTCTAGAATATCGGTGGGGCAACGGTCACAGTTATTCTTCAAGATAAATTTATAAGTTGGAGTAGTTAATAGTAATTACAATATACAAAAAAAAAATATTTCAAAATTATAATTTTAAGGTAAAAAATTATTGGTTTTATTCTTATGTAAAATAAATAATTATTAAATAGTGCAGAGAAAGTTTCTAAAAATCGGGATTGCATTTCATAACCATTACTTCATAATTAAGAGATTATGATGGTATTTCTCATGAGTAATCCTCAAAATTAATCCAACACCACCTGTGGCTTGAGATCTGTACTTTTATTTTGTGATATTCATTGTTGAAAACAATAAGCTCTGTCATTTTTAAATTTTTAACAAATAACTGGGTGGGTCAAAATGAAAAACTGGCCATACTTTCAAATTGGGACGTCTGGTAACAGCATTTAAATTATGGTTATAAACAAATAATTTTTTAAACAGATACGCTTATTAAACCTCTCTAATTAATTAATAACTACAAAAAATTTTACATAACATTTCATTGGAACTTGAAAAAAAAATCTGAAAGGTTTCAGATTTTAAATATGTCCAAAGGGGGTGTTTATTTAACATTTTATGTGTTACCTTTATTTATTAAATACCATGTTCTTCGCACTTAAACCATAAAATTCAGTTCAACAGCAATATCGCAAAATAATTTTAAATTGAGCATATCTTTAGAAATTTCGGTACACGCTCTCACGCGCTGGAGATAAAAATGTTTTTCTGTACAACGTTGGTATTGCTGGCTTTGAAATCTTTGAATTTGTTAATGAAAAATTTAAAGTTTTAGAGAATATTGTTACGAATTTCACATTTATTTGGCTATTTATTTAGAAATGTAATTAAAATTCCTTTTTAATTTCCCGTGCAACGCAGACGATTTTTGAAAAGAAAGCTACGTCAAAAAATAAAATAAAATAAAATAAGCAGTAAATTGAAAAGTGAAACGACGCAAAATGCCAAAACGAAAGTAATAGTCCTTCGGGATTCAAATCCCTTTGGACTAATAATGTTTTCATAGTTGCAGAGCATCGGGCGCACGTAAAACCGTTGGCGAACGCAATAGTGCTCGTAGGCATAGGGTTTGGGACTCCTGGCACAGAGTTTCCTTGGTCCCTGTGTTAAGTAATATGAAAAATTTTTCTTGAGAAAGTTTTCCACGAAAGCGCATCTACTGTTTTAGACTTGAAGCCATCAAGTGTTTTCCATGAATTATGCACATAAATACGAACTCAACGTTTTATTAAATACGGAAAAATTATAAAAATTATGAATATTTTTTTATTTGTTACAAAAATAAAAAGATTTCATACTCTCTCTATATATAGTTTCATATGATGCTGTAAAAACTTTTAAACGTAAGGAATATTAACTAAGGTAAGAGTTCAGCCTATATTCAGTATTTAAAGAGTTTCTCAAATTTTTCAAATCTTTCGATCAGACCAACGCTTGAGATGGGGCTTTATTGTTCTCGGAAAATTTCAACTTAATCCTTAGACCAGAAAACCATAATGATAGCAAAGATAATAAAAATTTGTTAATATTTGACTTCTCAAATCTCAAATACCTGAAAAAGCACAAAATGATTATATAAATTCAAAAAATATTATAATAAAGTAAATTAATCAATTACATCACGAAAAAACGGATTCAAAAAGAATTCTCAATTATTTACTTAAATTAAATAAAATTAACCAGCTAACCAACGAAGAGAAAAGAATTTTCATTAATCTGGAAATACACAGAGAACATTTTCGTCCAGAAGCTTTACTAAGAAAATAATGGTGAAGTTTTATAGGTGCATACTATAATTTGAATGATATTTATTGAGAAGATAACGCTCCGAGTGTTTTCTAATGTGGGAAAATAATATATATTAATTATTGTAGAATTTCAATTAGATCAATTAGTAAAGACATAATACAGTTTCTCATAAATAAATGCAGAATTACCTCACACAAAAATTAGTATCAATGATTTATTAATAGGATTTTTCTCGTGAATATTTTATTGCATCTGCTTCATATCAAGTTCATATTCCGTTAATTTTAATAGTACACAGGGAAATATAAATTATTAAATATTAAACTCAAAGTATTTATTTTTGAAAAGAAGGACCTCAAAGTATATTTATAAGAGAAAACTCTTAATATAAATCTAAAAGCCTTTTTAAAGATAAAAACGTTTCAAGATACGTACATCCAGAGTTTTCATTATTTTCTCTTCTGCATTTTTTTAACTGCTTTTAATAATCAGTCATTTTTATTAACTTCAGATTCACTTCAGAAATTGATAAGATTTTTTTCTGAACAGGCAAGCTGGTTTTAGGTTTGATTTTGGGAAAGCACTTGAAGGCTATCAGCCGTGAAGGGTGGAGATTACTTCATGGAGGATTTTCTGATCGAAATTGGCTCGTATACACGTTTCGCGTGGAGCAAACCAAGCAAACGTCTATGCAGTCATACTATTCGCCATAATCTAAACCTGGGTCAAACTATCAGTGCTCAGCGACTTTCGGCCGACAGTTCAGCCACTGGCGAGGCTTCCAACAGGAATTAATATAATAAATCTACTGACTGCATTTCCGGGCTTTAAAAGTCAAACCGTCAAAATTCTCTAAATTAAATATAGCTGTTAATATTATACCTGAGTGCAAAAAAAATTTGCTTTTTCTGAAAATTAGCTGAATTGCTTAAGCCTTGAAGATATCGTTGATTATCGTTTGAATAGCTTTCAAAAGCTTTGTTGACGGTTGGCTCGAAATTTTCAGTAAGGATTTCGACCTAAAAAGAGATATTCATTGGGGAAGTGAGTACATGATTTTATGTTAACTAACTCAGCTATTTAATTAGCTTGTCTTTACCTTCACTTCTACTTTCGCCAACTAGCACCAGAATGCAAATTTATTTAAAGTATAAATAAGCGAGTTTTTGAGTAGGAGATGAGAGCCTTTGAAAAATGCTGTGAATTATTAGCCTTGATAAATGATAGACTACATTTCAATCTGCTCTTGCTAACTAACCGAATCATTTTTCTTCAACAAGTATATTTGGTTCATTATATTAGGAAAGTTTCATGTGTTCTGCAATTTGGTTGTCCAAGTGAGTTTTCCTACTTTTCTTCCTTACAACTAATCTGCAATTTTTTAAAAATTCAATTTTAACCGTATAATACAATATACCATTCTGCATTTTTGGCTTATGCTGTTTATTTCATTCTTTACGATTAAAAATATGCGTAAACAGCGTGTGTCTGAATAGTTTTTGAACCTTTCTAGATTCTTCTTTTATTAAAAGCTTTTAACTAATACTTTGATATTTTAATCATACTCATCGCATGCTTCAATGCTTTTAGTATTTATCACATTTAAATGTATTTGAGTATTTAATTTTTACGCAAGTTATGAATTCAAAAATATCAGTAGTACCAAAATATGTTCCTCAACGTATTCACTCTTCGTAGTCAGTCATTGGTTTCTTGAATTTTGTTCGGCTATAGAATTCTTGAATTTGTTAAATTGGAATTGTATTTATATTTGTTATATTGAATATTGTAGTTATATTTGTTATATGGAATATTGTGTTTATATTTTTTACATTGAATATTGCATTTAAATTTGTTATATTGAATATTGTGTTTATATTTGTTATATTGAATATTTTTGTATTACATTTGTTATATTGAATTATTATTATTACATTTGTTATATTGAATTATTATTATTACATTTGTTATATTGAATATTGTATTTATATTTGTTATATTGAATATTGTATTTATATTTGTTACATTTGCTGTACTGATTATTATATTTGTTACATTTGTTGTACTGATTATTATATTTATTGTATTTGTTTTATATTGAATATTGTATTTATATTTGTTACATTTGCTGTACTGATTATTATATTTAATTTGCTGTAATTATTATATTTGTTACATTTGTTGTACTGATTATTATATTTATTGTATTTGTTTTATATTGAATATTGTATTTATATTTGTTACATTTGCTGTACTGATTATTATATTTGTTACATTTGCTGTACTCATTATTATATTTGTTGTATTTGTTTTATATTGAATATTGTATTTATATTTGTTAAATTGAATATTCTTAAATTTGTTGTATTCTTTAATTGGAATGTTCTTGAATTTTGTTAGGCTATTGTTTTGAAAATAACGTTATTACGGATTTTGTATTTATTTAGCTATTTATTTAGAATTGTAATTAAAATTGTTTTATTTTCCCGTGCAACGCAGACGAATTTGAAGAGAAAGCTACGTAGGAAAAGTAAAAATAAAAGAGCGCGTGCATTTAATATTTAATAAATAAATATCTCGTAATTGTTGTTGCCATCCAGAAAAATCAAGAAAATAGATTTTGCCAGAATGTTCTCGTGAATCATTAAAAAGCTTATAAAAGCCGAATTAAAACACCTCAGCTCAGTAGCTGTTTTAAACGAACTGTTGTTTACTTAATGCTGTTATTGGTTGTAGCGAATTCGTTGTGAGATCGAATTAGTTTCTCTGTTTTAAATTGAGTTCTGTTTAACGTTTGAGATATCCTGATATTGTACGAATATCTCCGAGGAAATATTTCAACATTTCGTTTGATCTCTTGAGAAAAGAATAAATTTTATTAACTTTTTAACGGCTTGTGCATTCAATCCATTACGAACCCGTACGCACGCAGCAATATTAATAACCATAGCATTGAAACGATCACTATTCTCCTATTAAATAAAAATAAAAACTTTTCTTTTCTTGCCATTCTTAAAGTTAAATGCTGTCATATACTATATTCAATTCTTGTCTTTTAAATAGTCTTTTTTCTTTGGAATGCTTTCAATTAAGCATGGTAGGATTATATACAGCAAACAACTCTTTAAACTATTATTTATTAATTCGTAAATGTTATTTATAGTCAAATATTCAAAATACATTTACCACTATCAGTTGTTCAATTCAGAAATGTGACTAGAAAATCAACTAAATTTAGTTGATTATTTTTAACTCGTGCGAACACATGATATGTGGTAAGGAAATTCTTATTTTTTATGTATTTCTGCATATGTTTCAAATATTCCTTCTTCTCGTCCTTCGTGCCTGGTACAATAATATGATTTAGTTCTATTTATCCTTCTGTCTTTTGGCGTTGACTTTTCGTTTAACAATACTGAAATCGCAGACAGCATACATTTACTTACTTAACTAATTATATTACAATATTTTACATCACAGCTTATACCGCATATTGCTATTTTCCTTCTTTTACATTTTTAGCAAATATGTTTTTTGATTTCATTTATATTCTCTTTCTTTATATGTATAATATATGTGTGTGTGTGTGTCGAATAATTTCAGATGCTGACTTTTTTAAACTGAGGGCACAAGCCATTTTTGAGGTTTTTTTCACTACAAAGCCCGGAAGCAGTGGTCATTTTACTATGGAGGCACCTATGGAGGCGGTTAACGTCCTATGAAGGAATAGTGCGCTAGGAGAAAGGGAAACCTAGACGTTGCTAGTTCGAGGCTGCCTTAACACAGTTAACGTCGTAACCCCTAGAGACGATCTAAGGGGCCACTAATACATTGGTCGAGTTTTATATTCATGCCTTCTCTCCGGAATTCGAACCACTATACCGTCCGGGCGGCAGGTTGATTATGTTGAACTTACATTCACGATGAAGATGGAATCGCAACACACATTTACATTTTATGTCCTGGCAAAACATATACATTTTATTTCTTAATATACATAGCTAAATTGCTAGAACAGAAGCCCGTTTTTATATTTTTCTGATGTACTTGCAGTTAAGTAAGAAAAACAAAGGCTGCAAGTCGAAGAAGCGGAGAACGAATGTTTACTTTCCAAATGAAGATTTGGTTAAGACTGATGATTTAGTTCTAGTTCAGCTTCATTATGATTGATTAATTTAAATTTTAAGTTCGAATAAAAATAAGAATAATGGGATTGGATGAAGCACTATGTAAGTACATGCGTCATTATTATCAGATAAGAATCAAGCGAGGAAGGATTAATTTTGAAATGACGCATTTTACAGATTTATTCTAAGCATATCACAATATTCAGGATGGAAGCAGAGAAAAAGAGAAACAAATATATAGATGGTAGGTAGAGATGTGTGTGCTTATACCTGCACGTATGTATATGGTGTTGTTCTTGTTACTTATTTCACTTCTCTAAGAGCAACATCAGAACAAGCCCAGGAAGTTCATCGTGGTAAGGAGTGCAAGATTGCTCCTTCCGTTGGCAACAGCCTTGAGCACTATACAGGTGACAGTACGACTTCATTCAGTTCCGCCCACAGTTTGGAGGAAGAGCACCCCGGGGGACGGAACCGAGAATCTCTCATTCCTCTTCCCCTACCACCAAACTCTCTGGAGGATTTTCGGCTTGCCGCATATTTAGGGTGCTCCCATGCCGCACGTACACCTTACATTTACAAACATACGTGCCTTTCCCTGGATACAAACCCGGGCCCATCGGTACTGCAGTACGCTCCCCTAATCACTATACCGTCTGGGCGGCTGTATTTATATGTATCGTGCATATGTGTGCGTGTGTATATGACTGCATGAATGAACATGTGGGAAAATATTATACAATAGTTAGATGACCCTAATACTGTGTGACTCTAATAATACATACCCTAATAATAATGCATACATGACCCTAGTTATCTGGCGTAATGATAGGTCCTTCAGCAAGAAATTCCATCAATTACTCAGAAATTGAAGTAGAAGAATTTCAGATTCCAGGTCTTCTTGTCAAACTGGATAAATGCCCCCTACTATCTATTAAAAAAGTATTTGATTTCGGTATAATACCGCATTTCTTCTATCCTAAAGCACATCTTTATGAAATTATGCAGACTAAGAAATTAAATTGCTATTTAATACAACAAGTGTCATTGTACGATTTTTTTAAATGCAAATGTATTTAGAAAATAATACTGGTATTTGTTGCAAGGGAGTCGCATTTAAGCGGCTTGCAATCCCCAGTTTGGCTATGCCTGGCATATATTATATTACGTTATGCTGAAATACATAATCCGTTTAGAGAAAACGTTCCCTATTTTCATAAGCGGAAAAAAAACAAAGTTGTAGAATGATTTTTGGGTCCTATAAAATCTGAGGACCCATGCCAAGATCTCGTGACCCAAAGTAATATTTAGACCCTCGTAACAGCATCTGTAGCAATAGCAGTTTCTAACCCTAAGCACCAGTATGTTTCCAAGAAGCTTTGGATGGTACCCCAACTGCTGTGGGCAGAAACTGACCGCTCACTGAAGGCGGAGAGTGGACATCGGAGTTGAGGGAACAGCGGGATTAAGGACGTCCCTGATGCGTAAACGTCGCGTTATCGCAAGCCCCTGCTCTTCGACAACCAATCAGCCCAGAGGCTAAGTTTAATGGGGGAGAAAAAAGATCTATTGCTAGGCCACATTGCCTTCTTTTTCCTTTTTCTTTTTTGATGCTTTTTGTTTGTTTCTTTACCTTCTATTTTCTAAGAGAATTTCACCATGGAATTTTTATTTTTTCACTGTATTTTTACCTTTCTTTATCATCGAGCAATAGTTGTCAGTTCTTTCCGTATTGAAATGCATGTGACTAATTTCATTCACCTGAATGATAAAGGATTACGATGCACAACATTTTTGATGGAAACTTTGAAGCAAAATACTTTGTAGCCAGTTTCATGTATTTTGATTAACTCTCATGACATTTTCTAAGTATATGAATGAGTCATCGAGAAAGAGAAATTTTGTGAATTAAACTATGAATAGTGATTACAGAAGAAAAAATATTAATGTCTAAATATTTCGACACAAGAATGTAACATAGCACAACACAAAACTATGACATACCATTTCTGCCAAAATTATAATAGTTTATTTTTACATTTATGTCTTCGCTTTCAGTTTAGATTTAAATAAAATATCATTGCCACTTATAACTTCGAATCTGAACCTCTCGAATACGCGCCGAGTGGGCTAAACATTACCCCACGAAGGCATAGAAAATCCCCTTTTAAAGGACGACTGGAGATTAGGAGACCCAATAGCTAAATCCTGCTGGTGAAGAATCATCATCCACCACCTTTCATTCAGGCGCCACTGTAATTAGGCTATTTTGATACGGGAGACGTGAAAAATGATCAGTGCCCTAGTCGGGACTCGAAACTAGACCTCTCGAATACGCGCTGAGTGTGCTAACCATTACAACTCCGAAGGCAGCCAGAAAGGAGCGAGAAAATAGGGAAGCATTTCTAACCATAGAATGTTACATTAATTCTTTTAGCTTCATTACGAAATTCCCGAGAAAACTATTAAAATACCCAAATAAACTGAAAAAAAAACTCCGTAAAACACAAGTTTAAATTTTGCACGATTAAAATTCAAGTCAGGTCGGGCACAAGTGCGTGGAGAGCCAAAACAGCGTCAGAGACAGTGTTGGTAAAGCCCCGACCCACTAACCATTTGTCCCCTTCATAAGCCCTTAACTGGCAAATTAATAATAATTTAAAAACATTACAAGAAAATTACAAGAAGTTTATAAAGAATGTTACAAGTGTTACGAGAAGTTTACAAGGAAAGTTGCGAGATATTTATAAAGGGTACAAGAAGTTTATAAAAGAGATAACAAGAAGTTCTTCATGGTAGCACTGTTTGCTCATTATAAGAGTAGAGTTTATGAGTGACACAGTTGAGGCCTCGTTCATGTAGATAATCGATAACGAATCTAAGTCAGTTACATAAATTTCGATGTTGCTTCAGAAATGTTTTGATTTTGCGAATCTAAGTCAGTTACATAAATTTCGATGTTGCTTCAGAAATGTTTTGAATTTGCGAATCTAAGTCAGTTACATAAATTTCGATGTTGCTTCAGAAATGTTTTGAATTTGATATAGCTATCTGGGTGTCTAATGCGAAAACTTTCAGTTAGAAGACATGTAAAGAGGTGAAGGTCACAATTAAAATTCACACAATTACATGCATATCCACGGCTCGACGTTTCGATTCACTGTAATGTGTTTGAATTACCAATAAAAACCGTCGCTTTCGCATTGGTAAATAAAATATTTCGAATTGCTTTGGTGCGAATTTTAATTTGCAATTAGAGCCTTCAGATAAGATTCAAAGCCTGTTAGACTTTCTGGAACAAGGGTGAAGAATTAATTGCATCTTCTCCAGAAACTGAACAACTGATCTTTCAGTTTGCTAGCTGAAGATGACAATCACTGCAACTTAAGCGTACTTTCGGGAAGAATACCCCAAATTCCTATCATTTTTTGCATGTAGATAGGAGAAGAATGTCCTAATGTCCAATTATAAATTAAGTGCGCAAATTTTGTCAAAAAATTTGATTTTTAAAAATTTTAACAGAACTATTCCCTGAATAGTCTCTCTTTTTCAATATTCGCAAAGCGCTTCCAAGAGCACTTAGTAATACGAAATTATTATTTTTCTAAGATGTAGTGTCTTAAAAGGTTATAAAAATAGTGTTAATTTTATTTTTCTCGCCAGTAGTACATTACAACTTATATTTCTGTACAAAATTTCATTTTAGATTCTTGATAATATCAGTTATTTCATTTATTTGATGAAAAAGAGGTAATGTGCCTTTTCCATCCGCTTTTCTGCAAGCAATTTTGTACGTGATATGATTTTCACCCTTATGATTAACTGAACTTGTGACACATCTGTAAATTTTTATTCTAAACAGCATTCTTGGGGTATTTTTCTTAATACAAAAAATGAAATGATTCAGACTTACACACAAAACTAGCAACACCTGTTCAAACTAATGAAATAAAATTCTAAGAAATATATATATATATATATATATTATTGAGAAATTTGTCGAATTTTCTATTCGTTGTTGAGAGAAGAATTAGAAAATTAGTAGAAAAATCTGCGCGTAGTGCTGCAAAATTTATTCCATCTAATATGGGAAATGAAATATGAGAGAATTACTTAAGGATTGTAAGAACCATGATTCCTACCCATTTCTGTTTTTATTAACTTGCAAATTTATAACATACATTTTTGAACAGAAAAAGCAAAAGAAAAAGTTAAAATACTAAAAAACAGTAAAAACCAAAGTTAATCTTTTTATTCAAAGGTCCAAACAGAACTTGTCAAGGTAAAAGTGTTCTGAAGCTTTACACACAGTCAATTAATTGAACAACAAATAGAATTTCGTTTCGATCAACTCACTGAGAGCTCTATCGTCAATTAGCACTATTATTTTTAATTCTAAACAAATTTTTATGCAATGCTGCAATAAACCTATACATATTTGAGGCTATTCTTCAATTTTAGTTAACTGGCAAGGTTGATAAATAAACGTTCGATGCCACTAATTCTTCTTAACGGAGGGAAGAAAAAAAGCATTTCTGCTGCCACCTTTATTTGAGAAGTTTCCCAAATATTTTTAACCTCACTATTAAAATACTTACACTTATCAACTTCAACAATATCATATATGTATTGTATAAATGTTATCAACTTAAATATAATCAATAGCTACGCACTTAAAAATTAAGAAAAGAAAAGAGATTCCCAGAAGAAAATAATATAATATGAGCTAATGATTCATAAATAGATATGATAATTAACAATTAGTTATTAATTATATATAAGATTTATATGACTATTGTAAATTCAAATCAGTAGGGTCTAAAACAACTATTCGAGCTATCTGAAATTGATACTAATCGAAAATATATATAGAATAAAAATTTTGCAGCACATTTAAAATTATCTCTCGACTCACATTTTGGGAAATACTGCATTAGAATGTCTATTAGGCAGGACAAAAACTGAAATAAAGAAAATGCTTTCTGGTTCTCGTTAAAATTTACAATAGTTAAACATTCTTTACATTGATACCGAAAGTGGAGCAAGCTCCCTCTGTCAGCAGATGAAATCTCAGACTGGGCTTAAAATTGTTAGATTGTTGATGTAATTTTAATTAAATATGAACTTTTAATAAGGAAGTTTCATACCAGATTTTAACGATATCGGCCTAAGAGAATACATCCATACTTTCTACTTGCTACTCATCCTTTCACTCATACACAAATACCATAATAAAAATAAAAAAGGGGGTAGGGGAAAACCAAATCTTTTTAACAATATTTGTACTGCAGTCAGAAGGCGTGGATAATCTAACCGAGTAACAGACTCCACTAATCTCCCCTTCCCCTTTAATAGATCGTCCCATCCACAATATAAGTCCACCATTTAAGGGCACAGGGGCTGAGAGCGACACGTGTTCTTTTATTACCACAAAGGTGGGGGGAAGTGAACTAATTCGGAAGGGTATAATTCACCCATTCTTCTTCAAACTACCCCTTAAAGTGAAGGGGGAGGTCTAATAGAGAGGATTATATGCACTAGAGATTCGCTTAGACTCATTTTGGGATGGTTCTGTTGGCTTGAGCGAGCGAAGCCGTAGAGTTGCAGTGAAATATCGAGTGGACTCCCTGAATTGTGTTGTTGGATAGGAAGAGAATTAGAAGATTGCTGAGGAATTAACTCTACAGCTCTCTTTTAAATCACACAGCAATCAATAGGGCCTTGTTGAAGAAACTTGTGACTTCTGGAGTAAGAATTTTTAACAATGGAACTTATTTTGCATATTGGAGAACGTTAAAATTGTACAGTTAAAAAAATAGCTATTTATAAATGCTAGAAATGATTTGAAGATCCCTTTGATTCTTTGCAACACGCTAAAGATCCTATTCTTGTTCCCAGATATTCTGGCAAAGCTTAAATTGCGCCGGAGTCCGATACTTCTCAGTTTCTGAGGTAAATCGCAATTCCAGCCGGAGCGCACCAGAGCTTTAAATAAAAGGGCTTCGGCACTTCTTTAATGTAATTGAAACACAGCTTCAGACGAAAAATTTTTACTTTTAAAATAAATATGCCTTAAATCTATTATAACTTCCGAATGCATGCCAGTCTTTCTCTAGGAAACAAACACTTTTGCGGAGGTTAAGACTTTTAAGGAAAGAAAAGTCTCCATCCACATGTCAAAGCTTATTAGGTAGTGCAAGGCATTTATTAAAGCAGGTAAAATGTTTTGTTCTAAAAAGTACTAAAAGTAATTACCTTGATCGTGCAGCTCCGGAGCTAGTGTCCTCCCTCTTCAGAGTTCCTGCAGACTTGAATTGTGACCAAATACCGGGAATAAAATTTGTTATTTGCGCAGACCTTATTTTTGTTCTCATATTGTTAGCGGATTGGATTCGGAAGAAATTTTTATGCCCTCTCGCATTCTGTCTGCTTTACAGTTAGAATTATTTCGGCAGGGATCGCGGTTAGAAAACGCTGGACTCTTCTCTCTTTCTTTCTGTAGCTACTGTTCTTCATTAAAATTTCTTTCCATACTCCATATACCTATCATTATCCATTGTATGAGAAAATAGAATAGTAAGAAAAAAGTGGTGTTAAGAATTAACACTAAGGCATAAGTTTATAAAAAAATTATATTTTACTTACAAACGATCAAACGGAATTGTCAGTTTATTTAAAGCTCGTTGCTAGTCTGCCAGTTCTATATTTTAACACGGAATTGGGAAGAGGTCATTTGCTGGTCACATCAGAATTTTTTATTTAATTTTTATTGAGATCGGAAGGAAATTCCAGCAATGCGAGGGAAAAAGAGAACACAGGCACACACACACACAAAGACTTTGAAGGTCCAGTCGTAAATTTACGAGTCATATTAGGCAATTAAAGCAGTGAAAGTCTAATTGAAAATTTACGAGTCGAATTGAGCATTTAAAGCGCTTGTGTCAACGGATCACCGTTTCGAATTCTATCCATAAATAGAAATTAACCAGAAATGGTTAAATAAGTTAGCAACAAACTGTGTACCACGACCAAACGGCTTGAACCAGGAAGGTCCTGTATTCAAATCGTATTCAAAGCCTCGGTGAGAACAGTACTTTTTACATTAGATTTCCGTCAAAAAGCATAAGCTATTTTAGTATCCCCAGGCCCCCAATGCAGCTACCAGTGCTCCGTGTTATTTCACTGTCACGCTGCCCGCTAGGATGGCCGAATCCCTTACCATCCGGGACAGCATAGGCTGCCTTTTCTGGCAGGAGGAACCGGGTTCGTGTTATTTTGCCTCCTCCCCAGAGCCGCTACTATTATAGTTTACTAGAGTATAAGGTAACATATAAGGAAATAAATTAAAAATCTACATTTGTTTCTGAAGAAAAAGTTTACGAAATTTTAAAATTATATTATTATTCACTCCAGATAAAAGTTAACACTTATACCACGTATGTATACCTATCTAAAGCAGGCAAATTTTTAATCTATACGTAAATACTCATAATTTTTATTTTTACAATCATTAAAATAATATATTATGAAACTAGTCTTAGAAATGCTGATTTTACTCAGATTTTATTTTAAATATTTGGCTTTATTTACCTCGGCTACTTTTAATTCCAATTAGGAATTCATATTAGAAGGAGACTTCCCATGATGCAATAGTTTTATATTAACAATAAAAAGCACTCAAACACGGTAATATTTTGTGCTACAATCTGTCTTCGGAAGTATGATTTAGTTTACCTCCATTCAATTCCAAAAGGCCACCCAAGAGAATATTACTCCCCTAGACACTTCCATGTGAGCAAAGTGATAGGAAATTAATTATTTCTTAAACGTTTTTCGATTAATAATCAACGGGGAAAGAACTAAGCCTATTTTTTTCAAAATTAATGATACTCCGGCATGTGTGATGTCTAGGCGTGGCTGGCTTTTGACATGCCAGATTGCTTGGAAGGAAGATTTTCAAGGCTTATAAATTGTATGTGCTTTTATTAAAGGGAAAAAAATTAGAACTTTAAGATTTTGTTTTTTATTTAAAGTTTCAGTTATAAAGTTATAATTTGATATAATGTACGAGGATAACACAATAAATATATTATTAATAAGCAAACAAATTGGCATATATTTATGAAGAATAATACGATTAATTAACTTGTATCATCAAATATATATTTTATTGCTTAAGTTCGATAAAAAAATTCATTTGTTAGATTCAATCAATTGTGATCCATAATAAATAAATAAAATAATTTATTTTCCCTTTTTAGTAATCTATTCTCTCTTCTTCCTCTTTAAAAGAAATTCAGAATCCGTCATTTTTTCTCCCGTTTCTTTTTATACAATAAACTGCAGACCAAACTTGCAAAATAGAAATTGCCGGAGTGAATCCTGTGCCGATATTTCATAATACACTCATACGTTGCCGATATTTCATAATACGCTCATACGTTCAGCTCGCCAGCATCCCAATGGCGGCGCTAAAGGTTTTACCTTCCGTAGCAGTCGCTTATTTTGCTGCCCGGGGCAGTTCTTGAATTTGCCGCTTCCCTTGATATGCAAATAAATAACAAAAAAAATGACATATAGGAAGTCAGTTTTTATTACGCTATGGAATTCCAGCCTTTTGTTTAACAGTTAAATGTGGGGTACCACTTACACCGACAAGCGAATAATTGCTTGAGTCTTTGAACAGAGACATAAGACTCAAGAAGGGTTAATTACCCTTTATTTCTCAAAGTAAGGATGACCAGAATCGGCTCCTATCTCAGAGCGTACAGTAAAGCCTCTACTTGAGCTTGAACTCAAATTAATAAGAATTAAAGCTTAACTAAGGCTTAGCTAAAAAAATATAGCCGAAGCTATCAAGATTCTAAGTAGTTAGCCACTAAATCTCAATTAAGTAGGCGAAGCTATCAAGAGCCTGAAGTGTGGCTGAGCGTAGAAATATCTTAGAGAGAGACCTAGCCCAAAGGCAAACGCGCGCTAGTCAGAAACTCTGGCTCTCTAACGAAGTCAGTGAAACATCGACTTAACTACTACTGTTACTCATTTCCATTAAACGCGTTTCTGAAAATACATTCTGTTAGGAAATTGTAAGCTAAAATTAGAAGAGACAGGAAAGTGTGACAAACTTAAAGTAACTGTTAAAAACTTAGGATAAACCTTACAACGCGTTCTGTCACATCAGTCAGGACACTACCCGGTCACACTCCCTGTCCTCCGTAATAGGCGGGAGGAACGGTAGCTAGTTAAAATCGCTTCAAGACAGGTATATATAATTTCACTTGCTACAAATCGGAGGCCTCAATCCCGGAATTCAGACCTTAAAGAAAAAAAAAAAACTCTTTCTTAAGACCCCGATGCTGAACTGGCACACATGGCTCTTCTCTCATCTCGGGTGAGCGAAGACCACATAGAGGGAAAGCAACTGTGCTCCGTGCTATTTCACTGTCATGCTGCCCAGTAGGATGGCCGAAACCACTACCATCCGGGACAGCATCGGCTGCCTTTTCTGGCAGGAGGATCTGGGTTCGTGTTATTTTGCCTGCCAGAGCCCCTACTATTATAGTTTATTACTAAGCCAGAGTAAAAGGTGACATACAGGGAAATAAATTTAAAACTCTACATTTGTTTTTGAAGAAAAACTTTATGAAATTTCAAAATCACATTATTATTTTGCTCGTTTCTTTTTTGGAAAACCATCGATGACATTTTGTACTTGATTGCTCCAGTTGCTGTTATATAGACAGTACAAAATTTCCTAATGCGAAATAAACTTTTATAGATCTTAAATACTTTTTAATTATAATTAAAAAAATTTTTTTCAAGTGTATTTGGTGTTTTATGTTTTTTTTTATCTTAAAAGTTTTAAAGAAGATATTTTGTTTTTTATGTATTTTTGCTTTTCCGCGAAGTGAAAATTGAATTAATTGAATGAGAAATGTATCTCTAGCGAAATTCGAGGAAGTAAGCGTTTCGTATTAGCAGCAAATATTGTTGCCAGTCTGTCTTGGACAGAGAAGAATGCTTACGAGTAGTGCATGTACAAAAATACAAAGAGATTTTTCTATAAAAACCAAACATCAATCTAGGCTGATTATAATAAGTTTTCAATTGCCATGGTTCCTCTCTGTGCATAATAGCAGAAATCTTGAATTGTTTATTGTAAAATTGTTCGTTATCCGAATACAGGTCAAAAAATAATTTATACTGTCGGAAGACCCCGATGCCAGTTAAGTTAAATTGAGAGTAATGCATCTAACAACAAAGAGAATGACGCCGCTGTAATCTTTCTCTAATAACGATGCAAAAAATACTATTCATAGCCATACATTTTTCAGTCTCGTGCAATATGGAACCCACATACAAAATTTCGGAAAAAAAAACTAATTATATTAGTAACAATGACACGCAGTTTTTAATGAGTTTCGTCTTTCTAATGCTATTGTCGTAAAAGCTCATCTTCCATCCATGATTTCACAAATATTCAATTTGCGTCTATTAAATGTGGCAAAAAATTAATCACAATTGACCAATAACATGTTCATAAACAAACACACAAATAGGCATTCTTCTTTATATGCATAGATTTTGTTATAACCTACAAATTTTTGAATAACAAACTCTACGATTTGAAAGCGAGCAGTAGCAACACTTTTCGAAATAAACCATTTTTATCTCCAACGTGGGAGACTATTGCCACTCGGAAAAATGAGTGCGAAAATGAATGTTTTCAGAGTTTTTAGTTAATATTTCGGCTGATTAAAGTCGTACGAAGATGCGAATAGTCGAAATGGCTTCCCACGAATTTTTGGAATCGGGAGTAATGCATTTAATATTTGGCAATGCTTTTTTTCTTTCATCGTTAAACTTAAAAATTTTTTAACAATCTCTAGGATTTGAAAGCAGCGCAGTGGCAACAACTTTCGAAATAAAGTAGATTTTCATGTCCAGCTTGCGAAACTGTTGCCACTCGTAAAAATGAGGGCGAAAATTAGTGTTTTTCATTAATATCTCTGATTTTAGCTGCTTGTTTTTTGGAAAAAAGTGGACCTTTTCCAGCACCCAGAAAAGAATGGTAGAAAGTTTGGTGATGATAACTATAGTAGTGACTGAGTTAATAGCGAACAAACAAACAGACTTTCTTCTTTATTTATATAGGTATTGCTTTATTAAAACGCAAAGTCCACGGACAAAAAGTGTGAGAAATAAATCGCAGAAATATTAGCTGGACTATTGTAATGAGGCTCTACCATCTTTTGAATTTCAAGCAAAGAGTTATAAAGAGGCTAAATTGCATTTTAAAATTCACAACGTAAGGAAAATACGAGGATGTAGGGTAGAGAGAGAGAGAGTGAGGAGAATCTAGTTTTAGGGATTTAGGATCGGGTAAGTTACGAAATGCAGATTGCGTACATTTGATTTTTCATTATTCGCAACCAAGATATTTCTCCGCAGTTATCCGCAGAGTTTAGAACTCGTCGCCCGCTTAATGACAAGATCAGAAACTCCGAATCCGGCGTACTCGTCGCTGCAGGCGAGTATGAAATGGCATTTTTATGCGACGAGTACATCTCTTTTGCAAGGGGCTCTCGCTTTTCCGCACGAACCTAAAATAAGTGCGCTAGTGATTCCCTAATGCTGCCGGGGAAAGAAAGAAAAATAATAATATCTACCACTCTCCCTGATAATACGGAGATATTAATAATTTGCCGGTTTCCCCACCGGTTAATGACGGCCATGCTTTAAAACTAGGCTTTACCCGCTGAAAAATCATCCGATGTTAGACACAGAGCAGCGAAGCGGGACTGGGTGCCATCGCTCACGTTCGTTTTGGCGCGGCCGAGCTGAATAATGGATGCCCGTTGGCGCGATTTCGACAATCATCGTCGTCGTCATCTCCTCAGATCGGCGCAGCACGCTGCGGGGGCGGTGCCTCTAACCCCCCCCTTTTTCGCCCGTTCGCTGTACCTCACTAACTGCCTTAATAAGTTTCGCGATAAAGTATGTCTTCCAACAGCCAAGTCGGGGTTCCAAGGAAGGTTTGTCTATCGCCAAGGCATGAGATTTTGAAAGGACCTAACACGGATTGTCGGTTGATCTGAATTTGATAAATACAAAGATTCATTTATTGAAATACATTGCTTATTACAATATGAAGAAGTTAACCTAACTTAACCTAAAGATAATAAGCCGTACCACCAAACTGGTGCAACCGGCAAAACTAAAACAAACCAATTAGTGATCGGTGATCGTCGGGCTTGTAAGTGGTGTACAGTCCTGGAACTTTTACCACTATAAATCTCTTTCGTGACTTTCATGGGAAGAACAAGATGAAACGATGAAGATGAATGCCATAATCTCATAGTAAAAGCAAGATAAGCAGGCATTTCACAAGTGAAAAGTCATCAGATCAGAAGTCGGCCAATCAGGAAGAAGAAGCTCTAAGTCTGGTACAAAGTTCTAAAAATTTCAAAAATTTCTTGAATAAATACAATAAATGCTAAAAATATCTAGTAAAGAGTAAAATAAAGAGAAAAATCCGATATATACATTGGAAAAAATAAATATATACAAGTCCCAATTTTCGTTTTTTCAACTTTCGGCTGGGCCCGAACTCTCGATTTCGTTTTCCAAAAAAGTTACACGACTTATCCATTTGGCTACGCCTTCTGTGATAAAGTGTAGTAAAATTTCATTTAAACAAATAACTGTAAAGCTTGCAGAGCGAAGTCAAGTTTATCATTTTCGTCTTCTATATGAATAAATTTATGGTATTAATTTTAATTGAAAGATAACTGATTTAAATTCATCTAGGTTTTTGACATTCGAAATTTTAAATTTTTCTTCAGATTTACCTTTGCAGGCGGCTGCTTTTGCGTAGGAAGAAAAATTATTTTTGGGAGCTTCTGGATTGCTTTTAAGGAATTGCGGGAAGTCTTCTTTAGTAGGGATGTATTGTTTCTTTCTTTTAAATTTGTTGCTAGGATGTTCAGGGCATTCTGGATTCGTAGCTGCGTGGTTTCCGTTACAGAGCACACATCTTGCCGGGATTTCAGACTTTCCTTTTATCGGGCATTGAAACGATTGATGTGATTCAAGACATCTTACGCATCTAAACCAATTAGTGAAAGACTGAAACTAAACTATAGATGAGGACAACCCGTCTTTCCATTCGTCCTCCGAGGAAGATGTGTCGGCCTCGCCAATAGGGTGTGACAAACTGTAACAGCAAATGAATCATTAAGAAAACAACCAGCTGGATATTATTAGAGACTTCCTGTTTTGGACTAACTTTAAGAAACTCATTTTTAGAGCCAGGTGTAAGCGATTCGGCCAGGAAGAATGGCCTGAAGGCTAATGGGTCTTTATCCCCTAATGCTTTTATGATGCCGACTTGTTCACGGCTGTTCGCTTCTCTTTTGTGAGAAGAGACGAAGCAGTGGAGTTGGATGAACATGTAGTCAGAAAGACTGTGGGAAACTCGTTCCTTCCCTTCTGTAAGATATAGCCATGTAACAATTTACGCTATTTATCCATTATTTAATCACGAATGAATTTGTTGTTGAGTTTTAAATAAATTTAAAAAGACAATCCTGTCTTGCTATTTTTCCATAAAAGCTCGGAAACGTTACAGCTATAATAATTTGGTGGCAGCAGGTATGATGAAAATCCACGAAGCAGTTTTAGTTTGGTCATCGAACGAGAACTCTTGTGCTTAACAAAGAAAGAATACGGACGTCAGTCCGGGTGAAAAAAAAGACCGTCAGGCTCCGAAATTCAACTCCACGCTTTTCTAAAGAAGATTCCAGACGTCAGTCCGGGAGAAAGAGAGGACCGTCAGGCTCCGAACTTCAGCTCTGTGTTTTTAAGTTCCAGACGTCAGTCCGGGAGAAAGAAAGGACCGTCAGGCTCCGAAAATCAACTCTGTGATTTATAAAGAAGATTCCAGACGTCAGTCCGGGAGAAAGAGAGGACCGTCAGGCTCCGAACTTCAGCTCTGTGTTTTTAAGTTCCAGACGTCAGTCCGGGAGAAAGAAAGGACCGTCAGGCTCCGAAAATCAACTTTGTGATTTATAAAGAAGATTCCAGACGCCAGTCCGGAAGAAAGAAAGGACCGTCAGGCTCCGAAATTCAGCTTTGTGTTTTTCTAAAGAAGATTCCAGACGTCAGTCCGGCTGAAAGAGAGGACCACCAGGATCCGAAATTCAATTCGCTTGAAGTTTAGTGGGACAGCCATTGTCCGAAGATTTTCAGCATCTTTAAGTTGTAGGACTATCAGTGTCCGGAAAGTGTAGTGTGGTGATATACGTTTGTGTGGTAATTTAGTGCATGTGCCTTCAGCGTCCAATAAAAGAATTAAGTTGTGAGATTCAACACTTTCATGTTCCAGGCTTCAATCAGAATTTCAACTCTACAGTCCAGGCGGGTAAGTACCTTGGATTTTTTATATTGAGGCAGTGAGGTTTATTAAATATAGTATTTCTATTGTGTCATTTATGTCACTTCAGGTAAATGTTTTCTAACAAATATTGGTTTCGTTGAAGCTTGCAAATGCGTTGATTGATATTTATGTTTCAGATAAGAAAATATATTTAAGAATTTAGGAATAAATTTAGAAATTTGAATTCAGGAATTATAATTAAATAATATCTTAAGAATTTGAAGTTGTATTAATAGAGTGAATTGTTGTGAGTTTTGCTACTATTATGCTTCTATAATTGAAGAGTAAAATTGTAATATTTCTAAAGATTCTATCTTTTAGAGGGTATTCTGAATTATCAATTCTAAGTCGTCTTGAACGTTATAATTATTAGAAGTAAATGTAAACTGTTATGGTATGTAAGAATTATAAGTTTGTAAGAATGTATTTCATGTAAGAAATATAAGTACGTAAGAATTATAATTCCAAAAATTTTCAGTTCATTGTGTTAAAAATGAAGATAAGTAAATCTTGGTAGCTTAAAATTAAACTGTTGTTTATTTGATTTTCAGTACAGAATATGAATTATCATTTTGTGTAAGAATTATGAGAAGTGAAAATTTTCAGTTGAAAGTGTTAACAGAAAGTTTAGAAATCACTAATATCTTACGTTCAAACTGTGGTTGTATTGATATTTATGAGTATTTATACGTTTATTTTAATTTACTTTTGAATGCATAACTTAATATACTATGAAAGTTTTGATGATCTGAATGTGAATATTGTATTATCTAAAGCATATTGTATTATCTTAAATTCTCAATTTAACTAATTGCAACTGAGTGCATCCTGTTCACAGTATAGTGTAAATTGTCTTGAATGTATGTTTAGAATACCAGAAATTGTTCTGAAAAAAATTAAGAGTTAAATACTGAGCCTCAGAATTGTAAATTTTAGTTGTATATCAAATTTATATATATAAAGAGAGATTCATTAGATTTAGAGTATAAGTTGAGGGTATATCATGGCATTCTTAGCAAAAGCTAGAAAAGAGGACCTTAAATCCTTGGCTGAAGAGTTAGGGGAAAAGGTTGGACCCCAGCTTAGGATATTAGATTTAAGACAGCTGATTATGGGAAATGAAGCCTACGAGGAGGAACTAATTAAAAGTCTGTTGGAAAATATCACGTCAGTGAGACTTGAGAAAGAAGAGAGGCAAGAAAGAATTAGGAGAGAAGACGAAGAGAGGCAAGATAGAATTAGGAGAGAAGAAAGTGAATTCGAGATAACCAAAATGAAATTGCAGGCCGCTAAAGGTAAGGATCTAATTGATGGGAATGAAGAAAGTATGCCTAGAAGAAACCATTTTGAACTTCAAAAAATGATCCAAAAATTTGATCCCGAAGAGAATGATGTTAGTTTGTACCTAGTCATGTTTGAGCGCCAAGCAAAGAGGGCGAATCTAAACCAATCAGAATGGGTTTCTGTTTTATTAACACTTTTGCCAACAGAGATAGTTCAGCTGATTATGCGAGAGCCAGAAGAACAGGCTTATGACTATGCTTACATAAAAGGGATACTTCTTAAAAGGTTTAAACTGAGCCCAGAAAAATTTAGAATCAAATTCTCGCAAACCCAAAAAAACGCTCAAACCACTTGGAGGGATTTCGCATTTGAATTAAGAAATTATTTTGAAGAATGGATCTCGGGCTTGGAAATTAATGATTTTGAACTTTTAAAAGACCTGATGATAACGGATCAAATGAAGCGTCGCGTAAATTTCGAAGTGCGCCAGCATTTTATTGATGAATGGTCCAAGATAACGTCCCCAAATAAATTAGCCGAGTTGTTAGAAGATTATGAAAACGTACGTGAATACCGGAAAAAGGTCTCTCCAGTTCATGGTTCGGAGTCGCAAAAGAGAAATAAAAATCAGCCTAATTTCAGAGATTCGCCAAGGTATAAACAGGCTGGGGAAAAAGTTTCGAAAAAAACAGAAACTTTTCGAAATCAAGATGAGCGTCATTTTGAAGTACGTAAACCTCTTAAGTGCTATACTTGTGGCTCAATCGATCACTTGAGGCCGCAGTGTCCGAAAGCTCAGAAAGACTTTAAATCTACGGCTGTTGTTAACAGGGTACAAGAGAATGAAGAAGATTATTTAGCGCCATACACTACAATGGCTAAGGTTAACGGGTTCGATCTTCCTGTATTACGGGATTCTGGAGCATCCATTGATGTGATCTGTAAAAAATACATTACCCCTTCAATGTTAACAGGAGAAACTGTTTGGGTAAAACAACCGTTCGATGAATCACCTATATGTCTTCCCCTAGCACATGTTGAAATAGAAGCAGAATTTGGACGAATATTAACAAAGGCCGCAGTCATACGAAATGAGCTTGATCAAGGACGTTATATATTAGGGAATCGGACGGCTGCAAAATTAGGAAAAAATCAAAATAAGGAATACTTTTTCCAAGTTAACGCAGTGGAGACGCGGGCTCAGAAACGCCGACAAATGATCAATAGCGAAGAGAAAGGCCTTCAAGCAGCAAAAGAAAGGGGTGAGCATACGAATATTGTACCCCTACCGAGTTTTCCCTCCCTCGCGAACGATTATACTTCCCAGGGGACGGAACAAGAAGAACAGGAAGACAGAAAGTCGCTCCTGCCCGTTTCGGAGTTCAATGACCTACCTCCTCTACTTTCAATAAGCAAGACTAAATTCCTTCAATTACAGCAACAGAGTGAAGATTTAAAGCCGCTTTTTGACATAGCGACAAGAGACTCTCAAAATAACTCTTCGACAAATATTTACAAGATAGAAAAGGGGCTGCTGTATAAGTGTCAAGAAGATCGTTTAGGAAATGTACGGAAATTATTGGTCATTCCTGAAACTTGTCGGGAAAAGATATTGAGTTTATGTCATGAACAAGTGTCCGGACATTTGGGCGTAACTAAATCCAAAGATAATCTAGCTAGATATTTTTTTTGGCCCAAATGTTATCAAGATATGGAAACTTATATTCGAACTTGTGATCCTTGCCAAAGAGTGGGGAAATCTAACGATAGAAAAAAAGCGCCTCTGAAATTAGTCCCTGTGATATCGGAAGTATTTTCAAAAATAAACATAGATACTTGTGGACCCTTGCCAACCACATCTAAAGGAAACAAATATATACTAACTGCTATATGTGTAGCATCAAAATATCCAGAGGCTCTTCCAATCGAAGATATAACTTCGGTTACAATAGTGGATGCGTTGTTAAATCTTTTCAGCAGAATGGGATTCCCTAAAGAGATTCAGTGCGATCAAGGAACTTCATTTATGAGCAATCTGACCACAGAATTTTTTGAACGTTTCGGTATCAAAGTTAGTCATAGTTCGGTACACCACCCTCAGTCTAATCCAGTGGAGAGATTTCATCGTACTATAAAAAGAATATTACGAGTTTTATGTTTGGAGGCTGATTCTGATTGGGAACAGGTGCTACCGGCGGCTCTTCTTGCTTTAAGAACTGTGACGCATGAAAGCACGGGTTTCACACCTGCGGAACTTGTCCACGGAAAAAATTTGCGTACTCCAGAAACGTTGTTATACGAACATTGGACGGATTCACCAGAGGAGGAACAACCAGTAACCGAGTATGTTTTTAGACTCATAAATCGCTTAAAAAAGTGTCAAGAGTTGGCAGTTGAGAAAATGCAAGATCAACAACTCAGGAGAAAAAAATGGTATGATAAAAATGCCATAAAAAGAGAATTTAAAGAAGGTGATCTGGTTTTAATTTTGGCCACTTCTAAGGCAAATAAACTTTCGGTTCAATGGACAGGACCGGGCAAAGTTGAAAATAAAGTATCCGAAACAAATTATATCGTATCCTTACCGGGGAAAAAAGAAAGATCCCAAATTTATCATATCAATATGTTAAAGCCATATTATAAAAGACCTGAGGTAATTAATTACCTGTCTTGTAGCGAAGAGGGTTCTGACCAGATTGAGACTGAAATAGATTTTCCTAATATTGATACAAATCCAAACGTTTACGATTATTCTGAGGTTATTAAAAGTAGCAATTTGGAAGAATTATTAGAACCTACTCAAAGAGATCAATTGCAGAGGTTATTAAATAAATATTCGCAAAGTTTTTCTAACGAGCCGGGAATGACAGACCTCGTAGAACATGATATTGAAGTTATCAGTAATAAGCCGGTACGATCTAAGCCGTATCGAATGTCACATCGACAAAATGAAATTTTAAAAAGAGAAATTCAACGAATGCTTGACCTAAAAATTATTGAGGTGGGGGAATCAGACTACACTTCTCCTATGATTCTCGTAGAAGCTCCAAATAAGGACCCTCGACCTTGTGTGGATTACCGACGATTAAACGAAATCACACGTACCCAGTTCTATCCCTTACCCAATATAGAAGAACGGGTAGAAGAAGTTGCTTCTGCAAAATATATCACGGTTATAGATTTAGCTAAGGGATATTGGCAAATACCCTTAAGCCCTAATGCTCAAAGATATGCCGCATTTGTAACCAGTTTCGGCACTTACAGGCCATTACGGTTAAGTTTTGGTTTAAAAAACGCTCCTTATTTTTTTTCCAAGATGATGCAAGAGGTATTAAATGGATGCGAAGAATTTGCAGTTCCCTACCTGGATGATGTGGCTATTTTTTCAAAAACCTGGGAATGTCATCTCAAGCATCTGGAAATTGTGCTGAAACGTATAAGTAGAGCGAAATTGACCATTAAACCTTCAAAATGTCGTTTTGCTCAAAAACATGTCCTTTATTTGGGCCATGTTGTAGGCCAAGGGTACCGGAAACCGTCGGAAATTAAGACCAAAGCTATAAGAGATTTCCCAACACCCAAGACTAAAACGGATATAAGAGCATTTCTGGGATTAGCGGGCTACTATAGCCGTTATATTCCGATGTACTCAGCAATCGCCGCTCCGTTGACGGATCTTTTAAAAGGAAAATCAGTAAAGGGTGATATTCTGTGGAATGCTGAGAGCGAAAGGGCTTTCACGGAATTAAAAGAGAAATTAACAAGTTACCCAGTTTTATATGCACCCGATTTTACTCTTCCCTTTATTCTACAAACCGACGCATCTGATTATGGTATGGGAGTTGTATTAACACAGCTCACTAGTAACGGAGAAGAACATCCCATTATATTTCTGAGCAAGAAATTCTCCGAGGTAGAGAAAAAGTACTGCACCACTGAAAAGGAATGCGCCAGCATAGTGTTTGGTATAAAGAAACTTCACTATTATCTAGACGGGCAAGACTTTATTGTGCAAACTGATCATAATCCTCTAACTTGGTTACGAACTAATGCCAGTAATAATCCTCGCTTAATGCGTTGGGCTCTGGCTCTTCAGCCATACAATTTCACAATTATTCATCGTTCGGGGAAACTCAATAAAAATGCTGATGCTCTAAGCCGAAAAACTTGATATTATATTGATTTTATATTTTTTACTGTCTTGTATGGTTCTTCTGTAAATCTATATAAGTAAAAGAATGCATATTGTGTAATATTTGTCTAAAAAGGGGTAAGCTCTGTTTTGTCTGAATGTAATTAGTCATTAGTATTTTTTGTACACTAAGTATGTTATATTATTTGTACACTGCCCTCAATATAATTTCATGTTTAATCCATGGTACTTACACCTGTTTGATGTAAAAATGTGTGTTTACTGTAATTTATTTTATTAACAATATGGTGAACTCTAATGGTGGTAATTATGGTCCAGAAGACCCCCCCCTCGGGGAGGGAAGGAAGCTGTGACAAACTGTAACAGCAAATGAATCATTAGGAAAATAACCAGCTGGATATTATTAGAGACTTCCTGTTTTGGACTAACTTTAAGAAACTCATTTTTAGAGCCAGGGTGTAAGCGATTCGGCCAGGAAGAATGGCCTGAAGGCTAATGGGTCTTTATCCCCTAATGCTTTTATGATGCCGACTTGTTCACGGCTGTTCGCTTCTCTTTTATGAGAAGAGACGAAGCAGTGGAGTTGGATGAACATGTAGTCAGAAAGACTGTGGGAAACTCGTTCCTTCCCTTCTGTAAGATATAGCCATGTAACAATTTACGCTATTTATCCATTATTTAATCACGAATGAATTGTTGTTGAGTTTTAAATAAATTTAAAAAGACAATCCTGTCTTGCTATTTTTCCATAAAAGCTCGGAAACGTTACAAGGGTCATCTCGACCTTTATTCAAAATAATACATACATATAAAAGAAATGTAATTAAAATTAAAATGCAAACAGTTATATTCAGTTACAGGCAGCAAGCAAGATAATAACATTAAACACTTCTATTAGTAATAGCATAATCATATTTACGAACATACTTTATAACAAATAATATATACAGAAATTTTCTGCCTATATAAAATTCTTACTGTATTACAAGATAATCTAATCATTAATCATATTATTAACTTATTACTGCTTAATTCTACAGAATAATCAGTCTTTGATTAACGTTGACCAATTCTGACTTCTATACATAATCCAAATAGATTTTTACTAATATAACAGTATTTACTGATCTCCTAAAATAAAATATTCATATCTACGTATTTAAGGTCATGATAATCCTTGTAATGCCCAGTTTAGCCTTTTCCGTTGTATATAGGAACTCTTCATTAATCTTCGCACATTTCCATAGTATTCTGTTCTGATAGGTTCTGTAAGTGGGCAATCCCATATATGGTGTGAACGCGTTGCCAGGTGGCAAAGCTGATTACAGAGAATTAATGTACCTTTTATGAAATCTGTAATAGTAATTAGGAAATTGACAATGTCCCGCTAATAATTGATTGAACAATCTATTACAATACAGTCTTTTCGAATAAACCTTTAGAAGAACACTATACGTACACATTCCTCCCAGTCGTATCATAATCCCACATTTCTTGCTACTTGTGAAATATTTGATCCTGTAAAGTAGTTTTAATTGAGTCTATAGATAATGGTGTATAAATATCTATTAAATTCTTCTTTTTGGCTGCTTTTGCAGCTTCTTCTGCTGCTTCATTTCCTAATATGTTTGAATGTCCTTTTATCCAATCAATATTTATTTTAAACTTTACATTCATTTCATTCACAAGATCTCTTACACTGGCCATTTTTTTTGAAAGGCAGATGAAGAAGTTAAAGAACGTAACCTATTTCATAAAGATACGGTACGGTATATAGAAGGAAAGCTTGAATGCAATAATCATTGGCAGAAAAGCTGAGGGTTCGAATCCAGTTTGAACCGTACGTTTTATATGTTAAAGATCTATTTTTTTTATTCAAGAAGTTGTTTTGGGAAAAATTATCTCTTTGATGAAACGCTACAATTATTTCAGATACAATTTCTTTTAAATACTTCCAATTCCTTAATCCTATTTCAGTATAACAACACCTACAGAGAAAAATTTTGCTCGCGTGTTTGAAATAAAATGAAATTTACCTGGATGTTTTTATTTGAATATTTTACAGTGACCACCCGAGGCTTCTTTCAGTAGGCAGCTCTTTGAAGTAAACGAAACAGTAAAGAAGCAGGAAATCACAGAATGAGCCACTGTTCCGCCTGAAAGAGTTTCAGCTTTTTCTGCTCATTTGCTGACTTTTATTTAAAAAAAAAATAAAATAATATTACAAAAGTAAAACTATTATCATTAAAAATATAAGCCACTTTTGTGACTGCTTCTTACGTTAATGGCATTAATAGGTAAAAAATTATAAATAAAAATTAGAATTATACTGCTTTGAGATTGCCGCTGTTTGTAACAAGATAATTCATTAGAGTCTGAAGCTTCTAACGAAGAGATTTATTCCTGAGAATCTGCCGAAAACATTCCCGAGCATTGTTTGTTGTATAGGGCCAAAAACGTAGATGTTTGGCTACTTGACACTGAAACAAGTAGTGGTCTAGTGTTTCTGGTAAGCCACAAATATAACTCTCTGTGTTATGTAGCCCCAAAACGAAATAAGTAAGTTACAAAAGGTCCGTGAGCTGTCAGAAGATAAATCACTGCACTATTTGTAGAAACTAATTTACGTGAGGGAAGGGTATGAAAATCTTCTTGTGATCATAAAAATTTCCATTGTGACATACGCTCATTTCCTAAACGAGATTTTAAGTAAGAAATTGGATTAGGCAAGGAAATAATTGATGTGTTTTTCCATCACATGTAAAGTTCACTAATAAGACAGCTTCGATTTCAAATTGCGGTATAATTCAAGTCGAAATGCCTTCTTTGATAATTGGTTTAGATTTTTTTTGGGGGGAGGGTATTTATAAATAAATGCTGTTGTTCTCTTGCCCATGTGCAAGACTACGGTTGTCGTGGCAAGAAACCTTGAGCTCTACAACTTTGCTCAGTTCCGTCCGCAATTTGTTGGAGAGCACTCCGAGGAGACGTATCCGACGGCCTCCCACCTCTCTTGCCCTACCATCAACATCTCGAGAGGACTTTCAGCTCGCTATATATTTAGAGTATCCCCATGCCACAAAGACACTATACTTTTACAACCATACTTTGGCCCATCGGTACCTCCGGGATTCGAGCCTTGGCCTATCGGTACCGCAGTAGGCTCCGCTAACCACTATATTGTGTGGGCGTCTCATTTATAAATAAATGAATATTGAGAATACTTTTGAGCATTATTTTATAGAACCTAACTATGACACCATAGGCTGTATAAATACAAATTTACATAGGAAATGGAGGTATGCATTTCTCAGTTGATCACTTTTAATTCTTTGCACGGATACCAGGCCTGGCTCCAGTGTTTTCGGCGATTAAGGTGATCAGTACATGTGGCGCCCCGTGTAAATCAAACACATTAATAATTCACACCGAAATATGTATTTAATTGTTTACACGAGAAAACAACTTACTCATGCCCTTCAAAAATCGGTAACATAGGTGGCTGCCTATGTTGCCTGTGCTTCTAGATGACCGTGACTGGTACTATAATCCTTCTAAAGTGCGAAACGGTAAAAAGATACATTTTTTTAAAATTATACAAATGAATACTTGCGTTATATATCTATATTTTCTGATTATTTTTTGTTTCTCTTTAATTTTTTGTTTTCTGGTGCGTCTTTCGTTTTCATTCTTAATGGAAATGAAAACAATATAAACTCGAACATTAAACAACTAAAATCTTGAAATCTCCGTGTCAAATACATAATTGAAATGTGTTCGCGGGCCGCATTAAAATTGCGTCGGGGGTTCGCCAGTTGAGTCTACTATTTTAAAGTAGCAGACCGATAAAACACTTCACCATTACTGGTAACACTGATCACTGACTGTTACTGATAAGAACTGGTTCAATGACTTCCACTAGTGTACTGATGACTAGCCATTACCTACTAAATCAAACATTAGTTACAGAATTTCCTTATTTGGTAAAGGAACACTACTAAATCAGATAAATGATTATTTTTGGAAACCAATATCATACGTTTCTTGAACAATATTACTACCAACAAAGTAACAGAAAAAAAGGCTTCAAGAAAGCATTAATAATTACATTATCTTTTCATAGATTCCATTACTTATTTTGCATTTTTAAGGGTCTACCATCCACAAACTCTGAAATCCCGTTTCTTAATCCTTGTGAAGAAATAATTTATCTTCTGCAGTATCGTTCACCGGCGAAAGAATTACACACAAAGACGCAAAAATTACAATGCCTTAAAATTATAAATTAATATATTTCAAAGACACAATGTTACTCAAAAATGCTGATGAATCATTATGGCAATTTGGAATATAATCAATTGTCAGAATTAAATATACAATTTTGGAAATTACATAAGCTGTCAAATTCATTCTCAAAAGTGAAAAACTGATACCTTCTCAACTTCTTTAAGACTACAAATGTGACTAAGTGGCTGGATGCCCTCCACAAAGTAACTCCTAAACTTCCAAAATACCATGTTTAGTCAGTACCATGTTAGTACAGTACGTTGAAGTTCAGCATCACCTAATATGGTAGCTTTTATAATTAGGTTTCAAGCGCTTTGAAATTGCAAAACTAGAAAATACGGGTTTTCATTCGAAATTAGTCACATGAAATGAATAACTTGGAGACATGATATACATATAAGATCAATACTTAAGGGTAAGTGTTGCTTTTTCGAGTAGAAAGAAAATTATACATGAACAGAGATACATATGTTATTTAGCAATACCTTACGCAAGATGATAAATAACTAATAACCTTTCACAAATAACAAATCAAATCCTTGGTAGCAAATCTTTTCCAGCAAACTTACAGAAGCTGACAGCGGATAAAGGATGAATAAAAAGTACTGAACCAATACCCATGCAGTTTAACTTCTCAATAGAAAACATGACCATCAATAATCAGAACGGTATGCCATGCTCATTATAAAGTGAATTTGGGAGTTTCTAAAGCAGAATTTTCCATTTTTCCTTTAGAGCACGGATTATATCTTGTTTGCTTTTCAGCAAAGAACTGCAAACAGCAGTTCAGTTTTCCTTAATACGCAGTGTGTGCTGAAACGGAGTTGAAGTATGGGAAGCATGTACGCCAGTTGATTTGACTTACGTCCTCGCTCTGGGATGTAGCGTGACAGGCCTCCTCGTGGTGCACCCTGGTTAAATCTAAAGCTGTCACAGCGTTACCTAGCTTCGTTGTTCTTTTGAATATTCGGATGATTGATTGTATTACATTATGACAAAGAATGGGCTGAGATCAAATAACCATATGACTTTTAATTCTGTAAAACTCCTAATTAAATTAGAATTTAAAAGGAAATTTGACGCCTACCTATCAAATAAAGCTAAGGAAAAGGCCTAGGAGTGTTTCACTAGTTCAAATCCAGTTATTCCAGATTTTCTTCGTCCTGTAGCCGTGGCGTTATTTCCTCTTTTGACTGGGCGCGATTGTCGAATACCCATCTTTTTAAAATTCAACTTAAGGACTCTTCTGTCTGTACTCTTTGTAACTCTGGACAGTCCATGGGTAAAGAGCATATTGACGAATGCACTGCCCTATTATCGCTTAATTCTATTGTTCTTAAGCGTTGTGAAGCAAGATCAAGGCTAATGGCTTAGTGACCAAATGTTTGGCATTTGTATAAATAAAATAAATCCTCACTCTCCAGCTTTTACTGAAATGTGGCATTATCATCTATAAAAATAATTTCTAATAATAGCACTAATAAACAAATGAACATGATGTTCAATAATCTCTTTGCAAAATGCCGTCCGTCATGACGCCATTGTCCCGCACCTATAGCTAAAAGTGCTACCTTTCATGACGCTATTCCAACCACCATCCCAGTATTAACATAATAATACTTCTTTTATTTATTTCTTGTTGGTACGCTTAATCTCTTCCATGTCAGATTAACTGACGTGTTGACTGACATTGCAGATTGTGTCCTCTCATAGTATACCAGGCACCAAACTCTTACTGTATAGTTCAATTTCGATGCATCCAGCAGAACTGCAAACGCCTTCTAAAATGCTCTCTGAATAGTATCCGCCAAAACAAGTAGGAAAATGTTACAGAGGAAACAACGCTAAGCAAAAGTTTGTGGAAGGAGGTGGGAAAGAGAAAACAACACAGTTCTAAAATATTGTGGTACAAAACATCTAAGTTGAAACATCGTTGCGATAAAAAATAGCATAAAACATACGATAAAACATACATTTTTAGATTTAAAAATTTCAAGGGTTCCTTGTAGCAATATCAAGTTTTTACGAACCCGAAGATAAATTAGGAATATTTATGATGTAATCATCTTGCATTATTTCACAGATTTTTATTTTATTTTTCATCTCGATCATTACTGTGATGATTGCATGAAGCTATTTAAAACTGTGAAGATTTATCATGGCTTTGCTTTCTTTTTTTTATCATGATGTTTTACAGCTGTGATTTTGCGCCCTTACTTTCTTTTCTATCACAATGTTTTGTACGATGATATTTGCCTCTCTCGCGCTGTTTTCGCTGCGATATTTCCATCTTGGTTGTTTACACCCGTAACCTTCTGGATGTTGAGAAAACCCCCAAACGATTCATTTGTAAAGCTGTTAGATGGTGCTTTTGTTCTTTTACTAGGAATCTTGTTTAGTTTACTATATGGCTTTGATAGGGAAGTATTACCGATGTTCTCCGGTTCTTTGAATTAAATTATTTGTTTTTGTAAATATGTTGTTTTGTATTCTTTAACCAACTGCCCATTTTGGTGCACACATGCCTTAAAATGTCAGATTGCTGCCAGAGCGTGTTTGAAAATAGAAGGACAAAATCAACGACAAAGAACACGCATTGAAATATTTATTGCATACTACGCGATTAGCTGATTAAAAATGACAGGTATTGCTTTTATCAAGTGAATATGCTGTTTGGAATAAACAAGTAAGATTATACTATTATATTATTATTAATCTTCAACAAGATAAGGTTTACTATTCATTATTGTTAAGAAATGCAATTTGTGTTGCAAATTACATCTCACTCCTCATCTTACTGTACTTAGAATTGGAAGAAAAACTAAGTTTCACGAAGATATCAGGTTAATTTGAAAGAATTATTAGAAAATGATATCGAAATGGAAACAGCGATGCTAAAAGAACTACTTAGCTTAGCTACTTACTTCTTAAAACAATATTAATTTCTGAAATCGAAATTAAAATCTTAGAAAATGAAACAAAAGAAGAAGAGTTGGAGGAAATTTAAAAAGTTAAAGAAATAGATTCTGAAATTCAAAATTAAATAACTCATGTGAAAGATATCAAGGCTGAAATTATTAAATGTGATGAATGTGACGAAAAATTGATTAACTGCACATATAAGTTCAAAGCTGCTTTTAATAAATGGAAACCAATACGCAAAGAACACAGCAACAACTGGTAACTATTTTTATTAATTTTACAACGTTTGCTTTTTGACCTTTTTGTTTACATCAGGTAAATGTACTTGATATTTATACGCAAGCTGCTTTCTTACATTTGAATTCATTTTGTATGCTGAAATAGGTAATAATTTTTGCAAAATTATCAAGTAGGGAGTATTGTCCGCAAATGAATACCCAAATGAATATTTTAGCCGTTTAGAGGGCATTTAGAAGGCACTTGTCTCTTCTTTTCTGAGAATCTTGTTCAGTTTACGACGTGGCTTTGATTGGAGAAGTATTGCCGATGCTGCCAGGGACTTTTTAAATAAATGATTTATTTTTGCAAAAATGATTTGTATTCTCTTAACAACTGTATAATAACACTCAGGTGATCAGTTTTCGAGCATATAGCCCTACGTAATTTAAAGTTTGACCCCCAGTCTGGCAGGATATCCTTGTTCCTATGCTACAACAGAAGCGACTTTCAACTAGGCTGCAACAAACAACAGTTGTATGCTCTTACAGAACTTCTTGTTTCTCTTCAGCGTCCAGTGCCGAGGCCGGTGAAAGCGATCAAGAATAAACTCGTTAAGGATACTTCCTTTGGCTGTTTCCATTGACTCATCTCTATAAGTGTGAAAAGATAGCTTTTGTCCGAGAACTGTCGAAAGAGTAAAACGCTTCGCGCGTCGGGAAAGCTGTTATCTTCGTTTTTTGTAATAATGCCGTTATGTTACTTTATAATTACCCAGGAAAACCTATATTAAGTTTTTAAATAAATTTAAAAAAGACAACCGATCTCAGTTTTCCATCTCGGTAGCTCGGCGACGTTACAGTTTAAATTTATTGGTGGCAGCACTACGATATGAAATCCACGAAGCAGTTTTAGCTTGGCAATTAAACAAGAACTCTTGTGTTTTACTCTAAAGAGATTTCAGTTCGGGTAAAGGAAAGGATTGGTAGGCTTCGAAATACAGCTTATCTTGAAACTTGCGGTATAGTCAATGTCCGAAGACCTTTAGCATTTTTAAGTTTTATGTGACTGCCAGTGTCAGTAAATGTTTAAGAGAAGAGAAGAAGAGAGTTCGCTTCTAAAATTCAGCTCATCTCAAGTCTTGCATGGCAGTCAACGTCAGAAGATCTACAGCATCGTATCTAACACCGTACAACAATGTAGCATCGATAGCGTCTAGCTGTTACTAAAAAATATTAATATTCTTGTACAGACGTAGAAAGAAGATGACTTTCTGGAATGAAATACATTGCATTTCGTTTGAACTGTTGCCAGAAGATGGAAACAGAACTCTGCGTAAATATAAATTCTATTGCAATTTTGGTAATTGCAGGATCTACTTTAGTGATTCTAACTTTCTATTAATTCTAGAACTTGTAACGACTTCTAAATGATGTCTTTCAGTTAAGCTTTCAGTCTTCAGTTAAGCTCAATTCATTGTACTGCTAACTTCACTTTCACTTGCGTCCGAGTTACTATATAGCCCCTAAGAGAAAGAACCAGAAATCCGCATATTTGCAAAATTTCTGTTGTATATTAAACATGCAAATCGTAGCAAATTCATTCATCGTATTCTACGGCGATAACTTTCAAAATGATGCTCATCTCCAAAGAACTGTTTTGGACACATGCATATTTAAAGTAACTAAATTGGGTAATATTGGGTTCTAAAAGTTGATTCTGAACGTTGACTAAATGTTACCAATTGAAATTAACCAAATACTACCAGTTTCAAACTACTATCAATAACGTGAAGCTCATTTTATAGAACTGAATAAATATACAGAATACACGATAGAGCATATTAAATATCATTGCATGAAAATAAATTCACTAAATCAACATCTCATGATGGAAAAAATATAATAAAAAAAATCTGAAAGGTTTCAGATTTTAAATTACGTCCAAAGGGGCTTTTTTAACGTTTTGTGTGTTAATTTTATTTATTAAATATCATGTTCTTCGAACTTAAACCATAAAATTCACTTCAAGAGCAATATTGCAAAATAATTTTAAATTGAGCCTATCTTTAGAATTTCCGACACAGTCCCACGCGCTGGAGAGAAAATTTTTTTTCCTGTACAATGTTGACATTGCTCTCTTTGAAATCCTTGAATTTCTTAATCAAAAATTAGTTAACGTTTTACAAAATATGAAATCGATAATAAAACAAATTCCAAATTTGGACTTCCAGATGCCCATATTCGCAGCAGTATTACGACATTCAAAATTGGATGGCTCTAGATACCGTTGTTTTATCACAATGCGAGGAACATATATACATTTATGCAGATTCTTCATTATTTAATTTCTTTAAATATAATACAGGGCGGCAAAAGTTTGAAAAGTGATACGGGCATTCAGAATGATATTCGACGCAAAATCGAAAAACGAAAACAATAGTCCTTCAGAGACAAATCCCCTTTGGACTAACTTTTTGATCGAATTTTTTGATGTAATAAAGGTAAATTCGTTGCGTGGTCACCACACGCAACCCTTTTGGTGAATTCTAAGTTAAATAATCTAAATTAAAATAAAATATAAAACACATTTTTGGAATTACGTGTTTTGGAACTACGTTTTCAAAATGGCCGAGAGATTAAAACTATAGTTATCGTATGAATACTTTTCCCCCCTCCCCCCCAAAAAAACTGTTCAGAAATGCTGTTATATAAAGCATAAAAAACTTGCTAGAAAATGAAGTTCTAGAAAAAAGAAGCATAAAATCTTTCGCTTCTTATAGTGTCTTTACGATCGCTTTATAGCGCTTCGGAAATTAAAGTTAGATTGAATAGAAAGTTTACACTTTGCTTATAGTTTAATAAACATATTTTAAAGGTCGTTCATTCAGTGTTATAATTAAATAATAATACAATATTTTAAAAACAAATTTTAAATTTGTATCATTTTCTGAGATTTAGCAACTACAGAAGATTGAAAGTTTCATACCTCCCATATTGGCGATTTCTTCAAGTCGCCAAGTAACTCCAGCAACCTCAGCACAGAAGCTGCAGACAGCGTCCAATCGTCGCATTTCGAATTCTATGGTCAAAAGGAGAAGGGGGGATACGAAGGGCTTCATTTATGCCATCACACGCATCGTTCAAAACTCCCCCCTGAAAGTTATGACACGTACTCTCAACGAACGGCCATTTTTGCACGCCTCGGCGCATACACTCCCTTCCATCTGCATATATGAACGATTATTAGCGGCTGGAATGAGTTTTCCTCATATCGCCGGAGATAACGAGTTAAAATCGAGAACGGGATTGGGGGTGGAATGGCATGTGACGATTCTTACTTCCCCTCTTGCAACACCTTATTTCAACGTCTCTACAATGTTCGCTAAGATGTGGAATCCGGAGGGAAATGTTATAACGATACTTAATATCTGAGCTTCATATCTTTATTACTCGGCAAAAGAAAGCTGAATCGCCGACAGAATTTCAATATTTAAAATCTTCTGCCGATCAAGCATAATGAAAACTTGCCAAGCCTCCTTACAAAGCAGTAAACTGAAAAAAATTAAATACCTTCTTATTTCCATCTCATAAAATAAAAATTATTACTTGTCACTCTAGTTTCAGAGTAATCTTTCTTCATTCGGGAACAATTAGTAATATTCTCATTGTGGCCAAATGGTTAAGACCGCCGAATATTGCGATTTCGATGAATCTGGTTGATTTTCATGGGTTTCAGGGCTCCACCGGTAACCGAGTAGTAAAATCGCTAACACTGCTAGTTCCAACTTGGATTCGATTCCAGGCGAACGGGCTGGCTGCATCGGAATTTCTGTGGTTTTTCCCGTATGTAACGTGTATGCGAGACAGTTTCCCTTGGCAAGTTCTCCAAGACGGCATCTATACCCTCAGGCGGATAACCCCGGTGTGCTTTGCCATTATCAATTGAACCGTAACTAAATTTTCATAGTTTTCCTCATGTCTAATGTGAATCTCATGCATCGTTCAAAACTCCCTTCCAGGAGATATTTCCGTTTGAAAACTCCTACACGAAGCCATTCCTACTGTAGTATTTTGTGCATTTAGATTTCCGTGTAAGGCTCGGTTATTTATATACTGAGTTACTGCTTTTTTTAGAAACAGGCAATAAATGGCCTGATGAGTGCGCCCATAATTCCAGATGAATGCTTAATTGCAAAACGCGCAACATTGAAATAATTCCCCACCCTCTCCAACCTAACCGAAGAATAGGTTAAAGTAAAGCGAAATTATACGTATAATAAACAAAAGGATTTTTAGGATTATATACACAGCCACATGGACCTTTTGGTAGTTTCTTAGGGTACGGTCAAGGCTAACTGAACCACACTACTGAATTTCTTATTTACTAGATTGGTTTTGTAAATCTGCGCCAATAATGAAGTTAAAACGCTTAAAATAGTATATAAACAAACTCGGGAGTTGAAGGAAGACAGAGACACCATCATTATACCAAGAGGTTAGGTGGTATTTTCTCGCAATCTCGTATATCCAGCATTAGAAGATACACCAAATAACATTATAAGATATTATTGCCGTTTTGTCTTAGGATATAACTAAATAATTTATAATAATTATTTTATTATTTCAAACACTCAAATTACGCTACAGCATAACATATACTTACAATAGTACACATTGTAAATACACTTTGATGGAGACCGGCAACATGGAGGGGCAGCCCAGTAGGAGGAAGGGGAGAAAACTGCACACTGTGTAGTGGATTCCTTCCTGGGCTAGTTTCCAATGCGGGTGCTATATGCCCCGTGATGGATGTTGTGCTAGAAGAGTAGTGTGATGGAGCCAAGCCTGTAAATCCACAGACGGAGGTTTGTTGTTTCATCCACTTCTCCTGTCCTTGTCTTATGAAGGCAGCAAAATTTTGCTGTTATGTGTTGCTGTTTGCATATGTAACGGCAACTTATTCGTACAATGCCCTCGAACAATTTTTGCTTACTTTCAGTTATGGCCTACATATCCTTCGTAACATTCAATAATTACTCTGCAGATAAAGGCCACGGTGTGATTCACAGATAGCAAGGAAAATGCATAAGTTCAGAAGTATTTCTCTACATGTACTGATGAAATGCAGCATCAAAACCGTCAACATGTAAATGACACAAAACATTTTTAGAGAACTGCATGGTTCATAAAAAAGCACTGGCCAGCGAAACACATGCAAACGGAATAAGTCCGTTTGCGTAAGCTGTCTATTATTACGGCCGTCCAAAAGTTGGAGTTACTTTCTTAAACGGTATGCAAACGCTGCGCAAGCAAGGTATATTTGATCTTAAAAATTCATTTACGTTTATATATACGTATAATCAAAGCAAAGTTTGCTTTAGAATGTAATACTTAACTTACTAGTTAAGAAATATGTATATCTATATACACATAAAGTAATTTCCTTAGCGTTGCCGCCTCCAGCAACAAAATATATTTGTTTCAGTTATTGCATCCTCATGGTAAAACAAAATATTTCGATTTTGATTTTCTACAAAGAACTGGTGATCAGAAAGACTCTGAGCTTATTTTACTCAATGATAAGACAATATTTTATTTTAATTGTTTTCCCATAGACGTACTGCAGAATTTCAGGATCTGTCTGTAAACCTACATGAAGTTCGTGAATTTGAACATGAAACCCGTGATGCTAATGTATGTAGCGATATCTTGCGCAAATGCAAGAGGGCTGATTTCTTTTTCGTCAAATCCATAATCGCGCTCATCATTTATTTGCGTATGTTGAGTCAGTTGTTTTCCTCAAAACAGAGGGCCTGAAACTAAATATTACTTTTTAGGAATATGGCGCAACTTAGCACTGAGTTGCTTGGCAATTTTTACCTCCCCCCAATCTAAATACATAGGTAAGGGAGGTGATATTTTCCATCCAAAAATCTGAAGTGAGTTTTTAGTGAATAAACGCGAATTAGTGTTCCTACAACACGTTTTTACTATTTTAAAAATGATGTCTCTTGGTCTGTATGTGTATGTCAATTCTTTCGTCCACGATAGCTCTTACATCAAACTTCGAAAAACCTCCGATTTCCATATTTAAGCTTACTACATTTATAAAAAGATTTGATTAGATTTGGGGTAAAACTGGGCAACTGGAATTGGTATTTCACAGGAAGTCCATAACAGACTTTAATGGAAAACCAAACCGAAAGTGGTATTTTACCTGAAGCCCATGACAGTCTTTAATAGAAAACCGGAAGTGGTACTTAACTTGAAGTCCATAACAGTCTTTTATAGAAAACTAAAAGTCGTATTTTACCTGAAGCCCATGACAGTCTGTCATAGAAAACCGGAAGTGGTACTTAACTTGAAACCTATAACAATCTTTAATAGAAAACCAAAAGCGGTATTTTACCTGAAGCCCATGACAGTCTGTAATAGAAAACCGGAAGTAGTACTTAACTTGAAGCCTATAATAGTCTTTAATTGAAAACTAAAAGTGGTATTTTACCTGAAGCCCATGGCAGTCTGTAATAGAAAACCGGAAGTAGTACTTAACTTGAAGCCTATAGAAAACCAAAAGTGGTATTTTACCTGCCCATGACAGTCTGTAATAGAAAACCGGAAGTAGTACTTAACTTGAAGCCTATAATAGTCTTTAATTGAAAACTAAATGTGGTATTTTACCTGAAGCCCATGACAGTCTGTCATAGAAAACCAGAAGTGGTACTTAACTTGAAGCCTATAACAATCTTTAATAGGAAACCAAATGTGGTATTTTACTTAGCGCATAACATTCTTGAACCGAAAAACGGAAAAGGTACTTTACTTGAAGCCCATAACATACTTTAATGGAAAACGGAAGTGTTACTTTATTTGAAGCCCATAACAGTCTTTAATAGAAAACCGGAAATGGTACTTTACTTGAAGCTCGTAACAGTTTGTAATAAAAAAACTATATTAAAACGCAATGCAAAACTTTTCAATTTTCGTGTTTTAAGACTTTTATTTATATCTATGAGAACAACATATTAGATTGACGCTAAAATTGATCAACAGGAAGTGATGCTTTACTTGAAGCACTGAACAGACTTTCGTAAAAAATATATCATGAGGAAATCCCAAACTTCTCAAATTTAGTTTAAAATAGTTATATGATTGAAAATAACATATTAAATTTATAGCATTAAATGTAATCTTGGAATTATGCTGAATACATCGAGAAGATCTCTCATTACGAAATAATTAAAAGTATTAACCTCAATCTTCAGTTTATGTTCGTTTCAACTTTTGCGTCGAATCACTTTTCAAATAAAAAGATGCTGCAACCAAATCTTATCGGTATGTAATATTTTTAAAGAAATATAATGAATATAAAAAGAGATATATGGCAGTACTTGACACGCTGTCGGGAATTCTGAAGATATCTGCTTTTAAAAACTTTGGAATTGTTAAGTCATCGATTTGGGAATTCGAAACACTATATAACCAGAGGATATACTACTATAGATGAAACATTTTTAGATCAAAGTATGAGATCGGATGTGTACACGAGTACGCATAGTTATCATTGTCCATTGCATGAGAGGATAGGAGTATTGTTTATAATTAACACTGAACTATAAAGTTTTTAAACAAAGTAGATTTTGTTTAAAAAAGAATAATCGAAAGTGGTAGTTTACTTAAAGTTCGTTACTCTTCCGTCAGTTCCATGTCTTAGCACAGAATTGGGGGGGGGGGGGGGGGATTTACGCAGTCCTGGCCATATTAGTTCTTTTTATTTAGTTTTCAATGAAAAGAGAAGGAAATTATTACACCAGTGCAAGGAAAAAAGAGAACACACAGAGAGAGAGAGAGATCGTACAGATTATTTAAAATTAAAACACATAGCTTGATTTTATTTCCAGAAACACAAAACTGACACAACAAAACACACACCCATATACACACACACAAAAAAAATAGAAATTTAAGCTTTTAAATTGCCATATTTATTATCACAGGCAAGTTTCGAATTTCTTAGTATGATGGCATATAATTTCGAATGCCAGCCTGCTTACAAGATTGTCGCCAAAGTTTTAAAACTCCGCTGTATGAATAATAAAGCTTCATAACTTTATGTATGAACATAGATGAACATTTCTCGGGAAATCTTATAAAAGTCTGCAACTGTTCTTCAATTTTCTTTCATGAAAATTTCTTGCTTTGCATATCGTTTTTGTCTTCATACTCTTGTTCTGCTCATCATCTTTCACCTTTCTCAGTATTTGTCCGATTACTTCGTTGTCATTTTGAGAGAATGCGACGGAACCGAATAGTATACACTCTACATCCATTTAATCATGCACCCCGTCTTTATTAAATCTAACCCTCTCCGAATAAATAAGTAAATCTAAGCTATTTCACACAGACACCGCTGAATAAAGCTAAAAGGACAAAAAAAATTTGTCATGTTATTAAGAAAACAGAACATTGATTATATGAAACAGAAAATACTGAAAAAAATATTACGGTAACACTTAACGCTCTACCGAGAATTCTAAATATATGGTGTTTTTAAAAATATTGTGATTCTTGAGTCATCGATTTGTGAATCCGAAACACTATATATCCAGAGGAGGATTCGATTTGTAATATCTCGGACTCTCCCAGATCCATCGCAGTTGCGACGTTTCGTTTGGAGACTGACCGCACATGACTGTCTTTCTAAACATTTGCCCCGCATTGTTATATATGGCAGTCCCCTATGCAGTTTAAACAACCAGAATTTTGATATGGACAGAGGTCATTTGCTAAAATGTTCTTCGTTGAAAGAGGAAAATGTATACATTTGATAATGGCGGGATAAATAGTTGACGCAGTTCACATCCAGAGACTAAATTATTTTTATGCTTTATGTAGTCATGTTATTCCATTTTCCAGTTTCGATGTAGTTATTGTTATTGTAATAAGGTTAATTATTGTTTTGGTCTTTAGGTAGTTATATTTTCGTATTTTTTTCCTACTGCAATCTCAGGCTTCTGGCATGCATGGGGTCAATGATGCATAATCAAGTGCTTTTGCAATAATTAAAAAACAGTCCATGGAATATAATGAGATATATTCCAAATCAAGTCTAGAGGATATAATATATGTTCAAATCAAAGCACGAAAACCGATGTGCACATGACCAGATATTTTTATCATTGCCCACTGTATGGGAAAATAGAATAACAAACATGAGTAGGGTTTATAATTAACATTGAGACATAAAATTTATAAACGAATTAGATATTATTTACAAATTATCAACTGGAAGTGTTAGTTTTCCTGAGGCTCGTTGCTAATGCGTCAAATCCATGTCTTAACATGGAATTGGCGGAAGGTGATGTGCTGGCTACACCAGATTTCTTTTTTGGATGAACTGGACGTGAACTGCCCAGTTCCTTGGCCTTCACTATCACCGCACTTTCCACTAGGCGTCACAGAAAGTCTCTAGAATTTTCAGTATGGCTATATTGTTGATTCAGTGTCTGAACAAAATTAAGGATTTGGGTTAGCTAAGTTTTAGGATTACAATCATATGCACATATGAGGAAGAAGAGAGAAAACTGGGACTCCGAAATTCAATTTTATTATCATTACCAGTACAAAGACAAGAAAAATTAAATTTGTCTTAATAGTAGTTAGCCAGCTCCAAATCCTTCGCATGGAAAATATAAGTGTATCTAAATGTTACCGATCAACTTGTAAGTTGTTTTGCTGGATGATTACAAAAATATTATGCACGATTTCCACGTAAAGAATTCAGGTATGCGTACGAAATGCAAGATGAATTCTGTATAGCCAACTACTGAGGGAGCTGGAAGGATATACGAGGCTTTTGGATGTGTTTTTCAAGAAACTTATTTGGCAACCATCTGACGGTTTTATTTGATTATATTATTCAACATTCCTAGTAACATATTGTCTATTGGAGGAATAGATAATAAGTAACACCAGATGCAATTACAAGATTTAATTATAGATCAATAAGCTTATTTCAACAATAAGAGTACTTAAACTAGGAAAGAATATAATAAAAACCAGGGTTTAATATATGTTGCTGAATCATGATATGCAATGGAAACAACTTTTCATTTCGTTTGCAATTTCCTGCTATGTAATATCACAATTAATAAAAGAATAATGCATAAAAATCATGAAGGAAAATAGTTTTCATTTAAAGGTACGGAGTTCTGGGTTTTGTATTTTTGAAACGCTTTCTCCCAGTTTCTGAAAAGGATGTTTTGCTTCTTTTCTCACACCTGGAAGCATTTGCGTTTGGGTGGAGAAGAGAATTTTGCTTCACAAAACCAGAGGCACAACCGAGTGAGATGAGGGTGGAGAAAAGGCGTGCGCGAAACAAAATGTGGGGAGAGGAGGGATCGCGGCTTGGAGCAACTGAATTATTAAATGCCCTCATCGGGTTAATTTCGCTGAGCTAATTTAGCAAATGCGGCTGCCGAGGGCAGGCCTTCAACACATCACGCGGAAACGGCGCGCACTGATAATCACTGTCTGTCTGTCGCTTGTGTCCTTTTGCAAATCCATCCTGTTTCGGAGAATAATGACGTAGTCACACGCACGGAAAATTCTGTTATCGTAGAAACTACACAAATCCACTTCAAGTCCTGTTTGAGCTCATCAAGTTTTGAATTGCAAACAAAAGTGAAGCTGAAGTTAAAGTTCGAAATCTAGCTTTTAGTATCAGATAATGTTCTATGCTCTCTCTGATTGTTAACTTTACAATGATTTCATTTAGTAATAGGATTAAAGAATAGAAAATAAAAATGTTTTAAAATTTTATTTAAAGACATAATGCACAGCCAATTCAGCCTTGTGGCATGAGAAATAACGGCAAATCGAAAAGAAAAATATAATTAAATTTTACGGTTTAGTTCGAATGATACTCTTTGAAAAATCGTCTGTTTTTTTTATAGAAATTAGTGCTAAAAGATATAGAAGTATAAGAATATTTTAAGTTGTCAGTGTTAAAACATAAACGCGTTTTTTATAACAGCGAGTCTTCAGATACGGAAAGATACGAACTTCATCCTAAAAATTCTCAAGAAGGCGTATGCCCTTTGAAGCGATTTAAACGGATTTATTGCACACGTCATCGCTTAACAATGAACTAATCATAGAAGAATTTTAATTTTTGTTTCATAGCACTAAGGTATTTCTCCTCCTTCTTAGCATGCCTTCGTGGTGTAATGGCCAGCACATTCGGCGCGTATTCGAGAGGTCCGAGGTTCGAGTTGCGGCGAAGGCATTGCTCATTTTTGTCTCGTTTCTCACCCTCAAAAAATCCTAATTTCTCTACAGCACAACACAGAAAATAATCTTGAAAATAAAATTTATTCAAAATCTCTAATGTAATTTTCTGATTTCCGCCGATTTGTCTGTTACATTCCAGGTTTATCATTCCGGTATCATTATACCTTCACTACATCTAAACTCCGACATCGGTAAAACTACGGCTCATAACACCTTACAATTTTAATTGTGTCGAAAACAACCTTTCTTCCTCTTTTAGAGGAAAAATGCTAAAAAAAATGTTAATTAGGATGTTTTCTACAATAGTTTTCTTAATGCATGATATTACAACTTGAAGTATCCAAGTGTGGAAGAAGATTTCGTTTTTACACTATTCACGTAATTGCTCTTGAAAATAGCGATAAGTCTCCATATGTACTGGAAAGCGTTGGATTGTTAAAGCACAATTTTTTAAGCCTTTATTGTTTCATTTCTTGGAAGGAATAAGCAGAGGATAATATTACCAGAAGATCATCACACAGTAAACAAGATCTTCCTTGGATGTGGGGCAGAATCCGTTTTTACTCTTGTCTCCGTTGGTTTATTTTGACCTCTCCGTGTCTCATGGGTCCTCTATGATTGGTATAGTAAACCAATTGCTTCCCGTTTTTTCCCGTTCCATATTTTAAAGACGATGTTTACCAACAGAGGACATCTGTGATGTGCATCTTCACCTGGACTGCTGCTGCCTTTGAGTTTAGCACCTGAGTCCAGGTAAACAGGTAAAAGTGTTCTGGGCACCAGAGACTTCAATACAAACTCGAACAGGTATTGCCGCAATACAGTAACCATCTAGAGTATAAGAAACTGGAACTGACTGTATGTTTTTTCTCCTAAGAATTGGTTTTATACATCGAAGCTGTTACATTTAAACTGGAGAGGATAATAACATAAAATTAAGCAAAAGTTTCATAGAAACTGTTAAGTGTACTAATATTTATAAACTGTTCAGTATACTTATTACAATATTGGATTATATAAATACAGTAGAGATGATATTTTGGAGATCGTTGCACTGTAGGAGGCTCGAAACGGCCCCCAGATAAGCCCTCCCAACATATTAATTTGATAGGTGCGATTTTTTTATAGACAGTCCACATAATGTCGCGAGCTAAACCGTTTTAAGCCCGTGAGCGGAGTTAAAAGACACCGATCTATTGGCGTTTTTGCCCTTAAAATGCGGGAGTGGGGTACAAGCGTGTTGCTACTGTGACGCCATTGGTTGGTCGGGCGTCGTTTTGTGAACATATGGTCGATCCTACTGTGACGCAATTGTTTTTCTCTCTATGCAAGGGTCGGCAGCTGAGCGTCCATTCCCGTCCAGGTCACCACTGCGGTAGAGCTCTTTTTGTTGTAGACAGTAGTTTTGATCTCTTCGAGTCTTGCCGCGTGCTCTATGATTGGTATAGTGAATCAATTGTTCCCCGTATTTTCCTGTTCTATATTTTAATGGCAATATTTGTTAGTATAAGGCACCTGTGAAGTACGTGCTCATCTAGATTGCTGCTGCCTGTGAGTTTAGAACTTGAGACCATTTGATCTCTTTTTCTATGTATGTACTTTCATAATTTATGCATTAAGTTTATAATTTATACATTAAGTTCATAATTTATATATCAAATTGTTTTACATAAGATTAGAATTTAAGTTTAAAATAAGGGGGAGGGATCTTTATTTTGGCGTAAATTTTAAATAAAATTCTCTTAACTTCGAAGGCGATCAAATACGGATCCATCTTCTTCATAAATAAAAGACAATTACCAAATGGGAACCTTTTCTCAGACTTTTCAAAAACGTTTTTGTTTTAGAAGAAGAGGGACCTGTGTGATCGCTTTCGAAATCGATTCCCATTCTTTTCATTACATTCTCCAGAATGTTTAATAAATTATCGATTTCATAATTTCAAATTATTTACACTGGTTATCATAAATTAAGGAAACATCACAAAAATCACGATTACTGAAAAAGTTACACGTAGAATTTTATAAACCTACCCACACTATACAACACATAGTAAGGTATCAAATAACGTAAAAAAATTATCAAGCAATTAAGGTAGTATAGATATTAGCAAGTGTATAAAATGAACAAATCGAAGGTGTCAGTTTGCTATAGGAAAAGTACCTTCAATAAGGAATAGGATCGCCTCTAGAAGCAATACAGCACATACAGCAACGTGTGATGCTTTCAATTACGCGGTCTATCAGTTCCATAGGAAGCGAGAGTCATTGCTCTTGCAAAGCATTGCAAGCGCGGCAATGGTCTGAGGGGGCGGATTGAGAGCAGCTGGACGTCTCCCTAAAGTATCCCAAACGTGCTCGATAGGACTCAAGTCTGGGGATCGAGCTGGCCACTCCATGCGCATAATTCTTTCCTGTTGAAGACAATCATCTACGATGCGAGCCCTGTGTGGTTTTGCGTTGTCGTCCTGTAACACGAAAGCATCACCTATTGCCCCGGCATATGGGCACACATAAGCATCAAGGATGTCATTGTCCTTGGAAAGACACGGAGGTCTGTGTATCCATCCAAAGAGATGCCACCCCAAACACAGACACTGCCTCTTCCGTATGCATCTCTTTCACGGATGTTTGACGAATTATAACGGGTTCCATGTTCTCTCCATATCAAATAGCGCCTACTATCGCTTTCTAGACTAAACCTGGACTCATCCGTAAAGAGAACAGCCGTCCATTGATCAGGCGTCCAGTGGACATGTGGTCGTGCCCACTGCAAACAGTCCCTCCTACGGCGTGACGTGAGCGGCATGCAAATGGCTGGTCGCCTCGCATATAGACCACCTTCGTGAAGCGTTTTGGGCCCAGTTGACGTTGACACCAACCTTCTGGTGGTTGCAGCAAGGGAAGATCTAAGAAGAGTCGGAGTAGCGGTTCTATTCCTGCATGCACATAATGTCAAATATCAGCCATCGGCCCTCGTTATAGCAGTTGGGCGCTCTTGGCTGAAGCTCCTAGATGCCGAATCTGCGGTTTAAAATTGCCTCCAAAATCTATGAACCACATTTAACCATCTGGCCACTTCTGTTTGACTTTGTGCTTCCTCTAGTCTCCCAATGGTTCTCCATCGTAGGAAAATGATACAAATTATGCCTTGAGGTCATTGTTACGAATTGGCTATCTCAGATTTCTGATGTCACTATCACAGTGAAATATGTGGGCTTGCTCTCAAACGTGGACTTTTATGCTCCTGGCAGATGACGTATTCCAGCGTCACTAATTTGTATATTGCACTTTTATTCAGCTACTCTTACTTGGTCACATATTCAAATTTTACACCGTTTGGCGTATTTTTGAGGGAGTTATCGCTATTTTTGTGAGTTTTCCTTAATTTATGATAACCAGTGTATTTAATAGTTTTTAATTTATTGTCATAAACCCAGTTACCAGATAATTTTTTAGAAATTTCAAAATTGCTTTTCGTCTAAAACTTCCCAACATCTACATGATTTCTGAATAGACAGTTATATTCAGTACATAAATTTTGTATCATATAAAAATAAAAGAAACTGATTGAAAAACAATTCTAGTACATTAATGTACATTAACGTACATACACTAATGCAAAACTTCACCCAGAAATCCTTAGAAGCACAACTAAAAAAAGAGAGAGAGAGAATTAATTAATATGATATGTTGAAAAGACTTCACTTCATTCAAGTGCGCAAAGCCATCAGAGGTATTTCCACTTCATGGTATAATATAAAATGAAAGTGAGTGAAAATTGTTTCAGAATAAGAAACCGGGATAAACAGCAGTAATGTTCACTCTTCTGCTGTAGATTACGTATTGGACTCCTACCAAGAAGATAAAATGGTTGCCGTTGCTAATGCTGCTTTATAAAACTGTACACAAGCAGTACAGAAGTAGGTAATGCTGATAAATATCTTGAATTTTTTTTTAGAATTTAGTATTTAAGCTTCAGTTTAACACTGCTTATCTCAGAAAATCCTTTAGAGAAATTATGTGAAAATTTATGACATTTTAAGAGCTATTATTTTAATTGACGATTTAATAATATAAAATTAAGCGCTTTAGAGAAGAGAACATTTTTATAAATGTGGCTTTTTTTTAAATACATTTTTAGTCTAAAGGAGTGTTAGTTGAAATGGGCTATTAGTATCGAAACGTGATTTTGCGTTGCACCAATGTAAAAGGCTTAATCATTTTTCAAATTGCTGCTACCAAATATTATCAACGAATTTACTCAAACTCAACGATTTCAAAGCGAACAATAGCAACACTTTACAGATAACAAAACACATTTTTATCTCCAGGGCGTGAGACTGCCTATCGGAAAATCTAAAGATATGCTGCTTTTAACTATTTTGTGATATTGTTTATGGTGTAAGTGCGAAGAATGTGATATTTAACAAATAAAAAGGTTAAAAAAAAGGTCCCTTTGGGCTTAATATGATATCTGAAAGCTTTCAGATTTTTATTTTTTAAGCTTTTTCTGTACAGAAAATGCTTGATTTTATGTTTTTAGTTATGCGATTGAGCGAACAAACCTGTAATATCCGTTCCTGAGTTTGACTTATATCCAGTGCTAAAGGCTTTTTTAATATTCCAGTGCCCATAAAATTTGCGAAAATAGTTGCAGACCAGTCATGTTTCAAATTTAAAATTTATTACTCAGCTACCTGTGGAGTAACATTCATCAAAACGCACAGTACTCCTGATATATCAAAGACTGATAGAAATCGGCTTTTGGTATGCCTCTTAGAATAGCCATTGCATTGTTGTATACTTTGAATTGTCTGAAAATTTTGACACGACAGAAACATTTTGATAAGAGAGAACAAAGTGCTGTAAACTGGTTGTGGCACGAGAAAGACTCGTTTCATAATAAAGAAACCTTAGCGTTTTTGCTTAAGCAACCTTTGGTGAAATGCGATATCCCATCGAATAGTCGAAAGATGCTTCAACTCCGTTTGCAAATACAGCAAGAATTCCGCCGCACTGGATTATGTTGCTCTGGTCATTTCTTCTGTATTGCTAACACTTTCTAACAGCCAAACTCACTTATGGTAATGTCCACACACGCTTACATCAACTTTTTGAACAGGGAATTAGAACATTCTCTATTTATGACTAATCTGACTCTTCAACTAAGATTTTTCGGCGAAAGGTAGTTATTAGTCTTTTGTGTTTCAAAAATTTTAAATGTTTATAATGCAAATCTAACAGTTTTTGACTAATGGTCTAAGAGTAACAGGTGAATAGAAAATGTCAAAAAATTATGACAAAAGATCTTCTATCGTCTGCTAAAAGATATTCAATGAAACTTCCGAAAGGCCGAGTTATTTTGTGTGTTGCTGATTAATACTTTTTGAATAAATTATTTTATTACGAGGAATATTTTGATAATATTTATTTTGTGAAGAGAAAGGCTTAAAACAGAGAAAAATAATATTTTAGAAAAGACATTAAGGCTGTGTTCTTCTAAATAGTACAAGATTTATGCAAATAACTTCCAAAAATACAACTGTCCAAAAACAAATGTTGGCCACTGTGTATATTCAAAACTTAATGTGTACATACATGTTTAACTTACACTGCAAAAAAAAAAAAAAAAAAAA
>KK116350.1:56901-83322 GCA_000611955.2 Stegodyphus mimosarum
TCGTGTGCAACCTATGGAAACAGTTCCAGGATACTGGATCCGTAGAGAGAAAGACGAGGTAAAGTCGTTCAAAAGACACGACGGCCAGAGAAGATCGCTGTTTGTCCAGTTTAGCGAGGCGTAACAGAGGGGCTACAGCTTCTCAGTTCTCTCGGAGCCTGTATGCAGCCACAGAAATCCGTGTAACAAGGGTGATTGTTTCCAGAAGACTGCATGAGAGAGGGTTGTTTGGCAGAAGATCGGCTGTTTGCGTCTCGCTCACGTCTACGGACAGGAGAGTCCCATTAGCATGGTGCAGGCAATAGTGATTGGAGTACGGAGCAATGGGCGACCGTTCTGTTCATCGATGAGTTTTGTTTTAGCCTAAACACCGATTCTCGCCATACTTTCATAAGGGGAGAGCCCAGGACCCGTTACTGTCCCCTCCACTGTCCCCGCTATCAACAATTATGGCAGCGACGGTGTAATGGTCTGGGCAGGCATCATGTTGGATGGCCTCATACCTCTCCACGTCTTTGACAGAGGCTCTGTGACTGGTGTGAAGTATAGAGATGAGGTCTTGGAGCCCTATTTTCGCCTTTTCCGGAGTGCACTGGGCTCCGAGTTCATCTCATAGGACGATAACGCGAGGCCACATAAAGCTCTTCTGGTCATCGAATTTCTCGAGAGTGAGGATATTCGCCGGATGGATTGGCCAGCCAGGTCTCCTGATCTCAACCCGATAGAGCATGTCTAGGAAGTTCTGAGGAGGGCAATTGCAACTCGCAACCCCCGTCTGAGAACCATCCAGAAACTGAAAACAGCATTGTTGAGTGAGTGGGACCAATTGCCACAGGCACTGATAAGCTGCCTTATTTTCAGTATGACATCACGCTGCGAGGCCTGTATGGCTGTAAGAGGGGACTATACCCTCTATTAACCCATTTCTTTTGTGTCTTCTGCTTTTTTCTTTTGATTTAAAAATTAGGTTTATTGTACTACCGTTACATTGCTTTTATGTCTCAAGCAATAATATTTTTTCCCCTGGCGGACATTAGCTATTACAAGCGTTGGCTACTATTAAGGCCGGAAGGGTGGTCACTTTGTAATAGAGGCCCCTAACATGAAGGAAACCGTTGCCTATGAAGGGTACGGAGAATCTACATCCATGCCTTTTTGGGGGTTCGGATCCGGAAGCATATAAGCTTTCTGTACCGCACCAGGCGCATAGGGGAAAATCCATACTTATGATTGATTGTACATACTTTCCAATGAAATCATTTTCTCTTGATGTAATAATAACGTTTAGACGGGATTCTTGCGGTTTTGTTTTCGAAGAATGACACGCAGGCGTGGCACAGAAGGGTGAAAACTATCGTTTGTTTTCTTTGAAACGAAAAACTGTAGCCGCAGCGTTCTGCAGATGGCTTTCTGTTTCATGGACTTACAAAATTATTCTGTTAATATCAGAAGCAATCTTAAGCGCTTAGATTACATAAATAGCTGAATTCATGAATTTAGTGCAAAAACCAAAACACGACAATCTCCATCCAACTAAGTATATTATTATTAGTATTGCAATTTTGTTTCATTCTGTTCCTTTCACATTGCAGGAAATATTTACTTTGGAAATGTTATGATATTTCCATGTTAATGTCCATGTCGTTTCTAATATTCTGTTGCCTTAAATGAAAAAAAAAGTGCATTCAGTACTGTCGCTGAATTCAATACACATAAGAAAATAAACGTTCTTCTCTGACAAACACGATTTTTATGCAAAGGTACATACAAAAGATGTTACACATTAAGAAATGGCAATATTCTTAAAGTAATATTATTCAATTTAAAATACGTATCTCTATTTCTCTGTTCCAAATCCATATTAGTCTAGCTTCAGAAATAAATTTTACTCTTTCAGACTGATTATAAATATTGCAAATTTACTATGTACTGTGTTCGGTCTCAACGTTGCTTTTGCTATTTCAGAAAACTATCTTGTCTCATGTTTTCGGAGATTGCATCAACAGAGAATGGATATGTAACGTACATGAAATAATTAATTAATAATCACAATACTTTTAATACGAAGGGTTTTAATTAAGAATACATTTATTAAAATCTTTGCACTGAATATACATTTACCAAATTAGCACAAGAAAAAATAATTCTTTTTCTCTCTGGGGGGGGCACTACATTTTTTTTGTATTAAATTAATCACACTATAATGTTGTAAAAAGTGTAATTTTATAGCAACAAAAATACAACGCACGTAATAATCTTTTCGGTACTGCTATCAAAATGTAAACAAACGGTATGGAGGTGTATTCTCTCGAACCCAAGCAAAGTCAAGGCGTTCCTAAACGTACAGGAAATGGCGTCATCGAAAGCCATATCCAATCACGAGATCAAGGATCAAGGATCAAGGAAGTTAAAGTTACGGAGTACACTAGGGCAAAGCCTTTAACTCCACATCATCAATAATAAAATTTAATCATCAAAAGAGGGAAACATCAATTACGGGAAAATTTTGAAAGCCAAAAAATAAATTATTTAGCTCAGATAATGCCTTCTGCATGGGGAAGGAATTTTCTCCTACGTGTATGGCGCGGTACAGAATACTTATATGCAACCCGGGCCCTTCGGTACGGCAGTCAGAGTCGCTAACCAGCAAGCCATAATAGCACACATCATATATTGCTTTGGGTTTGTAAATAATATCCCCTTAAAAACCAGTGAGAATAATTCTTTTCCAGAATGCTTGAAAACAGATAATTTAGATGAATTTTAAATCATCTAAATTGCTGGTAAAAACAAAACCACATGTAAATACAAACGCTTTCAAGGATAATTTAAGCAAAAGCAAAAATAAAAATTATGAAGTTAAAACTGAAATGGATTTTGGACAATCAAAACTGAATTTCTATTCGAGAAAACATTAATTATTTCTCTCTTGGGACAAATTTTATTTCAATTATTTGGTTACTAAAATTAAAAATATAATTTAAAAAAAAACTTTTTGTCATACTATGATGATTACTATACGAAATATTACTTCTTCGAACTAAACGACAAAACAATCCACCCAATTCACCAGCCGAATTCAAACATAGAAAATCGCTCTTAATATACGATATGACACCAGAAATAAATGTCGTAGCAGTTGCATGGCACGGACCAATCAAATTCTTCCATCACTCCATCTCGACCAATGACTGTCTGCGAATGGATTTGGAGGGTAGATACATTTTTGCCGCATCATTTCATTCCCCCTTTACCCCTTCGGGAAGGGGAGAGTGGAACGGGGGTGGTGAATGACGAGAAATAGAAAAGATCTTTGAAGACAAGATATGGCTTTCGGAATTGCTGGTCTGAGCAGTTTTCACGGCAGCTTGGTGACGCAGGGGGAGAATGTAGTGACAAAATTTGGAAGGATAACCGACGAAAGAAAACTTTTAATTAAATTAACGTATTATGCTATAGTGACATGAAGTTTGAACATGCCTGAATAACAGCGTTAAATCGTAACAAATGAAATGCAGTATTTTAAGTTACCTTTTTGACAGTTGCTTAGCAACTATTTTCATTGAATGTTTCCTACAAGGTGGAAAATAATAGGAGTACGTAATTCCTATTATTAGTTCGTTCCGTTAATGTCATAAAAATTAAAAGGAATTTAAGGTTTTTTTTTTTAATACGACTTTCGGAATTCAGATATCATATTGAAAATAATGCGAATAATTTAATGTCCGAAGGATCGTTAAGAACAAACATTTAAAAAAAAAAGAAACTTAAAGCTTTCAGATTTTACATTACGCCCAAAGGGGCGTTTTTAACCATTTTCGGTGTTATGTTTACTTATTAAATATCATGTTCTTCCCACTTAAACCATAAAATTCAAATCAACAGAAATATGGCAAAACAACTTTAAAATGAGCATATCTTTAGAATTTCCTATACATACTCTCGCGAGCTGGAGATAAATCTTTATTTTTCGACATTTTCGACAGAATGTTGCTTTGCGCATCAAAGAGGTTTGTCAATGATCTTGGGAGGCTCGAAATTTTTTTCGTAGGACGTCATATATCGAAGCTTATAATTATACATATGACAACAATTGTCTTTGCGTATATAAGTTTAAAAAGGTGTTATTTACATATAATATTTACATTAATTTCGGAAAACAAGACATTATTATAAACTTGCAGAAAAAATAATGTTTGTCTTCTGCAATAAAAAAGTTGTAAACGATGACAATAGTTTTCGCTGCACGAATTGCCACCAAAATAGATTATTGAAATTGTAGTAGGAAATTATGTGATGCTGTTATGCTATTACCCAGTATCACAAACGGTAACACTCTGTTTTACGTTGAAGAATCCAAAATAAGTATAAGTACCACAGGACATTAACAAAATGCATTATGTTGGTTACTTGCATCAGATGCTAAATTTTAGTAAATTCGAACATTTAAGATATTTCTCCCGCCTTCTTAGCATGCCTTCGTGATGTAATTGAAAACACACTTGGCGTGTATTCGAGAGGTCCGTGGTTCATGTCCCAGCTAGAGCACTGCTCGTTTTTCATGTCTCCTGCTTCGAAAGAACCTAATAAATCGACAGTGGCACCCGAACTAAAAAAGGTGGCGGATGATGATTCTCCACCTCCAGAATTTGGCGATTGGGTCTCCTGATCTCCAGTCATCCTTTAAAAGGGGGGTGTATAAGGTATTTCTCAGGCCTTCTTAGCATGCCTTCGTAGTGTAGTGGTCAGCACGCTCGGCGCGTATTCGAGGGGTCCGTGGTTCGAGCCTCGGCGAGGGCCTTGCTCGTTTTTCCTCTCTCCTTCTTTAAAAAATTACCTAATGTCTCTGCAATGTTAAATGCACTCAAGGAAAGAAAAAAAAAGAGAGGGTAAAAATAAAAGGACACTTTTTAGGTGGGGGGGGGGGAATTGAAATGTTAAAAAATTTCAAACATCTCAAGAATTTAATCTAATATCTTTGAAAATTTTATAAAGTTTTTGTTTATGTTTGTTTATAAAATGTATAAAATTATAAAGTTTTGTTCTTCCAAAAAGAAAGTTTTTTTCTTCTAAAAAAAGTTTCCAAAATTTTTGGCTTCGGGACCCACAAGCTATTTACAATTATAGCCACCTGTACGCATGCTGCTGCTGAGAAAATGTGGGGAAGTAAAATATTTCTCGGAGAAAATATTTTTATAATGAAGTAATCAATAATAAAAATGCATAACTACTTCCACTTAATTGGTAATTGGAAACTAATTGATAATTACACACACACACACACACACACACACACACATATACAATATATAAGAAGAGCAAAACTGTCCAGTTTGCCGTCGGCGTTCCAGCGCCATTTATAGTTTTTTAATGAGATGATCCATTTGCGCAAAAAATAAGTGGATGTTGCCACTCGAAAATTTTGTATTTTTTCACTGCAACCGTAACCATGAGAGTATTGTTCCAAATGATCACAATCTTGACCGCATAACTTCAAATAACAATATCTGAAGCTTTATTTCGATTGGTTGACCGGATAGGCTGCTAGGTTTCACATAGCGGGGAATTTTTTATGACCACTCTGTATATATATGCGTGTATGTGTGGTGGTTTATACCTTTTCTTTATGTTTTGGCGGTAAGCGCATGGAAAGAAACCTCTGACTGAAACCTGAGCTCAACTTTTCCGTAACAAATTTGCTTTACAAAAATTCGAATTTATTTATTGTCTAAGCAGGGTTTATTGACAGCTGACGAATTAGACTCACTCAGTCAGTTTAGATATGATGAAACGGCTGCCTTTCCCGTCTCTTTATCTTTAGGAGTTCATTTACAGGCTATTCAATACAATTTAGCTCTGCATATTCGCCTGTGTAATTTTTTTCTCCCTTCTGCAATCTTAGTTGGAGTGCAAAGCGTCATTTCAGTCGGGGATTTTCATTTGTGTCCGTTCCCTGTGGAACAACGAAAATCGCCAACCACAGAAGTGAAAAAAAGACACACGAAAAAGATAAAACGGAGAAGAAAGAAAAAGGGGGTGGGAAGGGAAAGTTGGTAGGGAAAAATATAACACCGCTTTGGCGTATCAGCGCAAAAACCTCTTCCCTTGATGTAAGAGCGAAAGGCGACAAATTTGGGGCCCATTTTCCACGGTCTGCTGGTCTCCTACCATCGCCCTATTGACAATTCCTCACTCTGCGGAATGGATGACTCGCGACACCACATACCACTGAGACACACGACACGCGAAAAAGAACCAACATAATATAATAGTTTCTCATAGTGTATCTCACATAAAAAAAAAGACCTCCTTTTCTCATTCTTTTCAGTTCAAATTAACTTCAAGAAAATTTCATTTCTAACGTAATTAAGTTGCAAAAACCAGGCTCTTATTTATGCTAACAAAACTGAATTTTAGTTAAAATTTTCTGCCCGTATGTGAAGTTCTTTTTTGCTCGTTTGAATGTTTGAGGAAGGGGAAATTGTAATGATTATTTTAATCAAAATGTTATTTCTTATGTCGAATCTTTCCTACTCTTCTGCAGTTTTATCTACTTTACAAGACTATAAAAGTGAGAGTGAATTTAAATGATGAGTAAGAAAGAGTAGAGAAAGAATTGGCAAACTCTTCCAGCTGTGCTTAAGCCTGTGATGCGATCCAATGAGTTTTCTTTGATTCTCGCGAAGTAACGGAATCAGGTTGCTACACTCACAATTAGTTAAATTTATAAATAATTTAAATCTTTGCTGTCTATGCAGCCTTCAAGAAACGAAACTTAATTAGGTTAACAATGAGATTCTTGTGACCAAAGGCTGAAATGAGAATAAGTGTTTTAGTTTAGATGTTTACTCTGTTGTTTCCACTTCAGCATTGTAAATTGGAAAATAAAGATAGCCCTGGTAATGAACAAGGTTAGACTAGCGTTTAGACTAAGTGAGTTGAATCTTATAAAATACTACAGCGAAAAAATAATGAAGAAAGGCTTTCCAGACTATTTAATTTCAGCAATGCAAACGAGAAGGGAAAACACGTTAAATAAAAACGAGAGTACCAACTATTCTTCTATTATAAACCCTTCTCACTTATTTTCCTTTCCTGAACACCGAATTAAAGGAAGATTTAAAGATACACTCGAGAGCAAAATTAACTAAATTTGCACATTATGTCAAATTTCTGAAAAAATAATTGACAGAATTTAATGAAATTTCGTACGAAAATGCATTTGTAACAGAGAAAGAGATATATCTTTCATCTTATGAATTTTTATATATATTTATGTATTTATATAAGTCATTTTATGAATGCGTGATTATCAGTAAAGCTCACGGTGCTATGATATTTCTCTCCCAAGAGCGTCCCACAAATACTCTATAGGATTAAGGTCAGGAGAGCTTGCTAGCCAATCCATTCGGCGAATATCGTCACCTTCCAGGTAATCGATGACCAACTGCACCCTATTTGGACCAGGGTGTCGTCCATCAACAAAAACCAGGACCAACTGCGTGCCTGAAATATCGAATATAGGGCTCCAAAATCTCCTCTGTGTACCTCATAAAAATCAGGGAAAATACATGCAAGAGTGTGCGGTTATCTAACGCAATGTTTCTCTAAACCATTACACCTCCACCACCGTAATGATCCGCTTCCCGGATGAGGAAGGGTTGGTATTGCACTCCAGGTCCCAGATGCAGGTACGTCGAGAATCAGTGTTCCAGTGTCCAGGCTAAATCTCGATTCCTCTGTAAAGCACGGTGCTCCATTGAAGTCTGGTTAAGGGAAAAGGTTGTCCGCTAAACGCTCTCTCTCTTTTACTTGTTGCAATGAGCGAAATGCAAACGGTGGGTGTTTTGGTACACATCCCTATCTCTGGAAAATTTCGGACAACTGAAGAAAGTGAAGTTCAGGTTTTAGTGACAGCATACAGCTCATATGAGAGCTGTGAAGCTTTGGTAGTCTTACGTCACCGATTGAAGGTGTCAATAATGATCCTCATTCACCGTTGTGGATCTCGGTCGACCTTATGCAGGTCTTCTAGATATGAATCTAGTGCCCTGAAACTATTTTCACAAATTGCAGATGATCGTGGGCGTAACATTGAGTTGTATAGCCTCCTTGATTGGACTGCCTCCAGTCTACACAGACAGTTCTACATCTCATTTCATTATCCAGACGTTCGTCGCTACTTATTTTACCCGATGGGTTATCTCACATCAACTGCAACAAACACGAATGTCGTGAAAAAGTACGGGCATACAAAACGCCGAAAATACCTCGTACGCTTATTTCCCTTCCATAATACGCAAGTATAGCTTACGTATTCGACTCAGAATATTTACATAATTCTATGCAATACTATTATATATATTCAGAGTACTAATACTATTATATATATTCAGAACCCAATGTTTATAATTTTAGATATTTACATTTTGTGCTTTTTCAGCCCTGCAAGTAATATTCAGTACCGCTGTGCGTTTTCCGAAAGTGTGTAAGTTAAATACAATATTTAACTGTTAATACTGTGTAATAATATTTAACTGTGTAATAATAAATACTGTTTATACAAATCATCTGTGCTTCACGCCTTTCAATTGTTTGAGGCAACTGGTTTCTAAAGACCGAAACCTTTTCAATAATTTTACGGAACTCTTTCATTTCAGGAAGATTTTTTTGAAACGCTGTCTTTATTTTCTTCAGCATAAATATTTTTAAATTTGTGTTCTTTTTTTTCCTTTTCTCTCATCGCTTTTCAGCTGTTGGCAAATTTTCCTCAACTCAAATCCGTTTTTTTTAAAAGAACTTCTATTCTTTTTTTTCATCATTTGCTAAAATATCAAAACTGTTATGGAAAAAAATGCTTACTGAAGTAATTAAAAATGTATGTGGCTGAAACATTTTTCACGAGCTTGGAACTATACTGATAGCATCAGGCAAGATTATTAGTCCAAACGGGTAATTTTCCCAGAAGAGCTATTAATTTCGTTTTGGCATTTTGCGTCTATTCACTATAAACGACGAACTTTTTAAATTGTTGTCAACAAATATTAAAGCCCTGTATTATATTTAAAGAAATTAAATAATGAAGAATCTGCATAAATGTATGTATGTTTCTCGCATTGTGATAAAACAACGGTACCTAAAGCAATCAAATTTTGAATAACGTACGTCTCCACCCGAATATGGGCATCTGGAAGGCCACATTCGAATTTAAAATATGTTTTATTATCTATTTCCTATTTTGTAAACCATTTATGAGTTTTTGATTAAGAAACTCAACGAATTCAAAGCCAGCAATGGCAACACTATACAGAAAAAAAATCTGAAAGGTATCAGATTTTAAATTATGTCTAAAGGGGCATTTTTTTAACGTTTTGTGTGTTAGCTTTATTTATTAAATATCATGTTCTACGTATTCAAACCATAAAATTCAGTTCAACAGCAATATCGCAAAATATTTAAAAATGAGCATATGTTTACAATTTCCGATCCTGAGTCTCGTGCGATGGAGATAAATTTTTTTTCTTATACAGAGTGCTGCCGTTGTTCTCTTTGAAATCGTCGAGTTTGTTTATCAAAAATTCGTTTAAGTGTTACAAAATATGAAATCGATAATAAAACAAATTCCAAATTCAAATTACGGCTTCCATATGCCCATATTCTATGGAAGATTACGTTATTCAAATTTTGATGGCCCGGCTCTAGGTACCGTTGTTTTATCACAATGCGAGAAACATACATACATTCATGCAGGTTCTTCATTATTTAATTTCTTTAAATATAATACAGGGCTCTAACATTTGGTGGCAAGAATTTGAAACGTGATTCGCCGTTTATAGTTTTCAGCGTAAAATGCCAAAACGAAATTAATAGTTCTTCTGTACAAATTGCCCCTTTGGACTGAAAAAACATTTTTATTTCCAGCGCGCGAGATTTTCTACCGAAAATTCTAAAGATATGCTCTTTTAAATATTGCGTGACATTACTGTGGAATTGAATGTTATGGTTTAAGTGTAAAGAACATGATATTTAATAAATAAAGGTAACATACACGTTAGTATAACAAAGTAACATACATTTGCACGTAATGTAAAATCTGGATGCTTTCAGATTTTTTTTTTGTGAATTTTTATTTGTTTTTTATTTCAGAAGCAGAAGATTGAATAATGGAAATCGTTTTCGTCATTTAAATCAGAGCTCAACATTTCTCATTTGTATAATAAACTATGTATAATAAATATTGTATAATAAATGACACAATAATACAAATGATAAACAAGGCTGAAAGAATTTTCTCTTCACTTCTTCTTCCCATTTTTAATAAAAAGCTCCCAAGGGGGACGGGTCCAACGATTTCCCATCCCTCTCCCCTTCCCCCAAACTACACGAGAGTACTTTCTGCTCGCTGCATATTTAGGATGCCACCATGCCACAGCGACTCTATACATTTACAAACATCCATGCCTTGTCCGGGATTCGAATCCGGGCCCTTCGCACGGCAGTCAGCGACGCTAACCACTATGCCGGTTGGGTGGCACTTATGCTGTACAAATCTCATGCAGCTAATAAATCAAAGATACCTTTCTAAATCTGGAATTCAAAACTCCATTTGCTAAGACAGTGAAATGAAAATGATTTATTTTGCGGGCTTCACTTCCCGCATAGCATCTCCACGTGGGCATAACGAAGTTCAATGAATTGTTAATACGTGAAGTTTGATTATTTCACAAACACTGAGTTGTAATTGCAAATATTTTGGAAATATAAGCCTTCCGTTTTTCTTCTTCAGTCCCTTTAATGAGGTTCTAGAGATATTCGGTTATTTTGAAAGCAGGAGACATAAAAAATGAGCAATGCTCTCTCCGGAACTCGAACCTCAGAACTCTCGAATGCACGGCGAGTGTGCTGACCATTACGCCACGAAGGCATGCTAAGAAAGCGGGAGAAATATCGTGTAAGGTTATCAGATTCTTCGTCGCAAATTTTTAAGATGCACGCGTTTTAGAAATATGAATCTTTCATTCAAAGTATAGCTTCTATCCTTCTCTCTAATTTGGGGAAGAAATTCTGAAACACAGGCAGAGCACTCTGGTATTTCAAAAAAAGCATTTGTCCAGAAATTTCTATGATATTACACAAGTACTTTTATCTCCGACATATAGGGTCAACTGAAAAGCAATTAACTTTAAAAGTATCCGCAACAGAGTTATCTGAAAATTTATACTTGGGTGCATTTCTACGCCGCGCTACTGTGAAAAAAATTAAAAGGAACATGAATTAGGTACTTTTCGTAAGAAGACGATAATAGCAACAACAAATTTTGCAGTTTTATCCATTTTATTAATGCTTGCTCATACATCCGATTTTAAAATATTATGTTGAGAAACGACATGTCGTACGTAAAGATATCAAAACCTGGTAAACCAAATATACTCCAACTTTAAAAAGGAGCACCGTATCGAAATGACTTGGAATTAAAAAATAAAGTTCATATGTATCGTATAAAATGCAAAGTTTTATTTAATGCAACGTACATGGAAGCGAAATTTAAATGAATGAGTAATATATGTTTTGGGGTAAACTGGATATTTAGCAATTTTATTTAATATTCTGTAGTGGATATCAGTTGTCAGGGCTTATGGTCTGAAGGAGGTTAAATTATTCTTTTTTTTACACAAAACCATTGACTAGCGTAGGGATTATTGATGGGAAAAATGGTGTTATGTTTAGGCATATCTCCTTAGTAAGTTTTTCTAAGATTTCTTCTTTAACGTTGTCATGTAGGTTTTGCTCTACAAAGGAGATTACCAGTTGCATGTATTTCATGTGCAACTACGCGTGTTACAGATGAAAGAATTACGTGTGTTACATGTCCTGCTGCGGCAAGTCTTGCAGGTACAAGGTTGGGTGGCGCTTACTTCTTTTTCTTGCCTTTCCTCTCTACCCATCTATACCGTATCTGCCTGAAAATGTATTTGCTAACAAGCTTCATGAAAGCCAAAAAAACACTCGCCTGCTAATTCACGACCAGAAAAAACAGCAGGTAATGGCTTTTATTCTTTATTTGGAAACTGAATATGAAACTGTCTACGCACTCGCAATATTAACCCTGCTCCTTTAGGACGTCAAAAACTGCATTTAACGAACATACATAAATTCAAACATTATACCACTGTATTTCTAAGCATATTTTTTGCCACTGAATATCTTTTTCACTCTTGTTTTAGCGCGATATTTTCTAGAAGCAAGTAATATCCAAATATTTTTCTGAATGCAAAATACAAGACTAGTATATGTAAAGACTAATATGATTATCAGACTAATATGTATTGGAGACTAGACTGTAAGACTAATATGTATTGGACTGGACGATCTAAATGGAAAAACGCAGAGAGTTTTTCAAAAAGAACTAATGAATAGCTGTGATTCTGTAGGCTTAACTTCAACCCTGCATGCACTTGATGGCCAATTAATAAAACTTCAAAGATACAATTCCATGGAAAGTGAAAAACTGGAGGCAACCAAAATTTGAAGCCTAGAGGTGAAATACAGCGGTCGAGTTTGAAAAGCATGTACTAGTATATTGAGATATAGAGGGTATAAATTAATTTCTTCGACAGTAACTAAGAGGAGTTTTAAGGTCATTGGGATTTCTCATGCTATAGATAGCTCTGGTTAGGGTTTTATCTCACAGGATGCGGGAAACGGCAATGTCTGAGAATCCGTGGTGTTAAGCAGAGAAGGGAATGCATTAAACTAAGAAAATTAAGAATTCATTAATAGTTTTATCATCAGGCATCAGAGTTAATAATCTAGTTTAGTAGTTCCTGTTAAGTTCTTAAGATGTCAGTCATCAATTTTTGATTCAGTTTGGGCTTTTAGAAAAAATCAATCAACATTTATGCTCTTTTTTAAAAAAATATGAAAAATTTAAATTTTGTTTAAATTTTCAATGGCTGGGCAGGAAGTTACAAAGAACTAAAATCTTATAAACAGAGGTTACAAACAATAGAACTAAGAACAAAAAGACCGAAGTCATTGCCTAAAGAGCGTTCTTGTCTCCCATTACCTGGAATCTTCTGTAAGACTACGAAGAGCCCCACATCGGAACAGGTGGTTCCTGTCCATTTCTTCTGCAGAATCACAAAGACGGCAAATAGGATCGCTCGAATTGCCTATGCGGTACAGTTGGGCGGCAAGGTAATCATGTCCATTAGACAGACGGAAAACCGTAACTGTATTGCATCTTGGATTACGGGGAATAAGAGAATTAATTAACATTCTGGAACTTTTAAAGGCTGTACGAGTCGAGGTTGTTTTAAAGGCTGTACGATTGATCAAGTAAGATATTAAATGCAAATAATTTTTTAAAAAGAGTTTAATCCTCCAATAAGAAATGGCTGTATTAGGAATGCTGTAGTAATCTGGCGCCTCTTTTTGCAAGGAAGTCCGCTTGTTCATTGTCCCAAACGACACAATGGCCAGGCACTCACTAGAGAACAATTTGTTTGCTCTTTAAAGTGAGAGTTCTCGAGAATTCCTGGCATTACAATATTTTGGGTATTCAACAGAGCTAAGTGATTTCATGGCTGCATAGAATCAAAATTTTAAACTATTAAAATATTAAATCGGTCTTTTAAAATCGCAGTTTCTTTTGTTAATGAAAACAATTACTAAATTAAACAGCAGTACAGGCTTATCTTCGAAAACATTCGCGCATATTTTGCACCTAAATTTTCGGTTGAAATAGTAAAACTGGAGGATCAAAAATTGGGGAGAAAATGCGGTGCTTCTTTGTGACTTAGACATCAGACTGCCTTTGACTCTAATGAATACTCTACGTTTCTATATTATTACGTCCCATTATACGTTTAAGTTCAAAGTCTTTGCTATCATTCATTATTCATAGACTTCAGCTCAGTGTCTTTATGAAATTCACTACCTTTATGAAACTATGACTAATGGGAAAACAATTAAGTATATAATTACTTCAATTATTTAAATAAAATAATTTAACAATGTAGAGTCATTAGGATTTTTTTCGAAGAAGAAGAATGAAAAACATGCAATGCCTTTGCCGAGAAACGAACCACGCTTCACTCGGTTACGCGTTGAGTGTGCTTAATACTACACCACAAAGGCAGGCGAAGAAGGAGGGAGAAATTCCTTATATACCTCCCTTTTAAAGGGCGACTAGGGATTAGGGGCCCCAATCGCCAAATCATGGTGGCGGAGAATCAGCATCCACCACCTTTTAGTTCGGGCGCCACTTGTAGAGTTATTAAGATTTTTTTGGAAGCAGAAGAATGAAAAATGAGTAACGCCTTCGCAGGGAATCGAACCACGGACCTCTCGGTTACGCGTCGAGTGTGCTTACCACTACACCACGAAGGCATGCGCAGAAGGCGGGAGAAATATCTTTTAACAGTAATAAGATATAAATATAAAAAGACAAAAAATTTAGAATGTTGCTCAAAAATACTTGTTCTATGTAATTACTTAAAGTAGTGAATATTATTCCTTTATTTATTCTAAACTAGTGGAAGTACCCGATGCCAGTTAAGTTAGATTGAGAGTAATGCATCTAACAACAGAGGGAACGATACCGCTGTAATCGTTCTCTAATAACGATGCAAAAAATACGGTTCATAGTCATGCATTTTTCAGTCCGATGCGATATGGAACCCACATAAAAAATTTAGATAGAAAAATAAGCTAATTCTCCCTTATTATATCAGCAACAATGGCACGCAGTTCTTAATAATTTTCGTTTTTCAAATCAAATGATCATAAAAGCTCAAGTTCCATCCGATATTTCACGCATATTCCATTTTAGTCAATTAAATGTGGCAAAAAATGGATCATAATTGATCCGAAATCCACAACACGAACAAACAAACAAACATTCTTCTTTATATATAACAGTTTTTATAAAACTTAGAAATTTTTCGTTAACAAGCTCTACGATTTGAAAGAGAGCAGTAGAAACACTTTTCGAAATAAAGCATTTTTATCTCCAATGCGCGACACTGTTGCCACTCGGAAAAATGAATGCGAAAATTAGCGCTTTCAGAGTTTTGAATTAATATTTCGGCTGGTTAAAGTTGTGCGAAGATGGAAATAGTCGAAATGGATTGCTACAAATTTTTAGAATCGGTAATAATGTATTTAATGTTTAACAATGCTATTTTTATTTCGTCGTAAAACTTAAGAATTTTTTATGAACAAACTCTAGGATTTGAAAACGAGCAGTGGCAATGATTTTCGAAATAAAGCAGATTTTCATCTCCAGCTTCCGAGACTGTTGCCACTTGGAAAACCGACAGCAAAAATTATCGTTTTTCCGAGTTTTTGATTAATGTCTCTGATTTCAGCTTTTTTTTTTTTTTTTTTAAAAAAATTTTGAAAAAAGTGGACGTCGTCCTATTCCAAGACCCAGAAAATAATTGTCGAAAGTTTGGTCATTATGGCTATAGTAGTGACAGTTATTAGCGAACAAACACACACGCAGACTATCTTCTTTACATATATATTGATATACATTTCTAAATCATAATTAATGTAATTTTTTTGAATTTAAAGTCGGGAAATATAGTGCCAGTCAGTGAATCTGTCATACACAGATTTCCACATTAGCCATAAGGTACTGTGTATTGGGATGCATCCTCGTTATTCAACGTGGGGATCCCCAGTTGGCCTACACCACGAAAAATTCCCAACATAAAAGTAAGACATAATTTGAGAATTTTTTTAATATTTTTTAATTTATTAAATCAAATTTTTTAATCAATTATAATTATTTCTCTTTGATTTTTTATGTATGGCAAATCTTATAAAAAACAACGACATTTTAATTTGTCATCACTATAATTTATTTCTCTTAATAATGACATTTATTTTCATGAAACTTATGACAACAGTTAAATATATATAAAACTGTAAAATAATATACTTAAATTTATAAAACTGCTCTGTAGACAACATTCTTTGTACGTTTTTCTGGTTGAAGAATGATTGGATCCCCAAGTGAACTTAGTTTTGAACACGCCACATAAAATTAACCATGAGAAAAATAGTCATTTTGTAAATCTACGCCAGCTACTTTTAAACTCTGCCCTTGTGCTTTATTGATAGTCATCGCAAAGCGGTAGTCACGTCGCGCATTACAAAGGTGCACGCCATTATAGAGAAATTCATTAAGCATATTCACAAAACCAGGAACATAAAAACCTCAACGTAGCAGACAGTTCAATTTTAGAGGATTACTTAGCAGATATTAGGCTTCTACTTCTAGAACAAGACGCTACTATTACAAAACAGGAAGGTATCATCGAAGAATACAGCAGATCGCTAATCTACAAAGAGGATCAGGGATCTGTGCTCATCTTGCCCACCAGCAAAGTATTACAGTACTCTGACAAGCTTGCAGCGAATGAAAATCCTTCAGTTGTGAAAGTTCAGGCAGAAGAGGCACCTTTCACACTAGTGCAACAACGTAGGAAACGTAATAGCAAAGCAATCCCTCAAAAGGAACTTTCAGATCCCGTCCTACTTTTTAAAGCGAAGAAAGAGTTCCTGAGCTAATTCGCACGCAATTAGCAACAAGTCTACGCCCAGAGAAGTTGGGAATTATTGTAGACCAAATTCGGCCCACACGCTCTAAGGAACTTTTAGTCAGGTGCCGAGAGCGCAGACATCTTCAGCGCCTTAAGCAAGCCTTCGAGGAAAATCAGTCTCTGACGGATTCGCTTATTATTCGTGAGCCTTCACAGAGACGAAAGACGATTATAATCTTCAATGTTCCTGCAGACCTTCAAGCGGAGTCAAGTCAGCTCTTGAGGCTGTAAGTCCAACATCAGCATCAGGAAAGGTATTTCCCCGCATAGCAATTCCTAGACAGAATAATGCTAACAACTGCTTTGTCTATATTGAACCTGAGACCTTGGAGGTCGTACTTTCTGGGACTCAACTCCTGCTCTCTCAGACCACATTATAGAGTCATCCGCTGTTACAATTGCCAAGAGTTTGGCCACTTCAGAAAAAACTGCACCAAAGCTCAAGTTTGTGAGTGCTGTGGAGGCGGCCACTCGTCGAAGAAATTTACAGCGGAAGAACACTGCCACAACTTCGAAAAGGCCAGCCTGACGGAAGGCACTGCCTACCTGACTGCGCACAAAGCCAGCTCAGGGACTTGCTACGCATACCAAGCGGAGATCAGACAAATGGCTATAACGAAAAAATAAATGTTCCCCGTCAGTGCCCTAACCTACTCTTCTACCAGTGTAACCTACAGCGCTCAAGAGCGGCTACGGCCAACATGATGCAAAGCATGCTGGAACAAGGAGCAGACTTCGTACTCTTACAAGAACCTTACACTGCTTATGGTAACATCCCTGGCGTTCCATCGTCTAGCTGGGCTTACTTTTCGCAAAATTCACTGGCAGCCATTATTTATAATGGTCCTCTCACTTCTCTTCCCCACAGTCGCACTCAACATACCGTGACAGTACTCCTGGAGACTCACAATACTAAAATCATGCTAACCTGCGTTTACTTTCCTCTCAGTGAAAGTATTGATGAACTCCTAAGTGAGACGGACCAAAGACGTCTCTTCACATCCACCTTCAACATTGCGGCAGGGGATTTTAACGCAACCAGCCCTCTGTGGGGCGCAGATCGAGAGAACCAGCGTGCTATAGTGTTATAAGAATTTATGGCAGCATATAGGCTAGTGGTTGTCAATACTCAAGACTCGGCATCAACCTTATGGACAACTCGTGCCCAAGGTTGGCCAGACCTGACATTGTTTGATCCTCACACTAGTCGCTGTATTCAAGACTAGATTGTTACTGATACCACTACCCTCAGTGACCACAGACTCATTCGATTCAGTTTGGGAACCTCACTTGAGTGCTTCATCACACGCAGGTATAAGACCGCGTACGGAGGGCATTCAAAACTAATCAAGGAACTTAGACCTCAAATTCCTCAACTTGTAAGTATGCTTCAGAATTGCACTATTCCCGAATCTTTGAATATTGCATACAGTAAAGTAATTAAAACAATTATCACAGCATGTGGAGCACCTTCCAGACAAAAAATTCCACGTGCTCCTACAAGTACCCACTGGTGAACAACAAACATTACCAGAGAACGCAGCAGAGTCCGAGCACTGTGACGACGGGCCCAGGCAACGACGGAGCAGCAGCTGCGTGAAATAAGAATACAGCAATACAAGAAAGCCCTGGCACTTTATAAGGTATTATACTAAATGCCAAACACGCTTTACGGTGCAAATATTTTACAAATACCGCTAAGCAATATGGTCCTGCCTTCAAAATTGCAACTGATCAGGTTTTTCACCCTACCGATTTCACAATGGCTCTCATGCCTACAGCAAGTTCCAGTACAGAAGTAGTACGGCATGTACTAGAAACCATCTTTCAGGATGAGCTTGCCGAAGATTACTCCGAGAAACAGAGAGAAGTCAGGTCTCAATTTGGGATGAAAGACTGGAGCAAAAGATTTGGCACCGAATGCTCCCCGACTGAAGCAGAGCTAACAAGAATCATTAATGCCCTGGCTGCAAAGAATGCTCCAGGTCCAGATTGGGTGGACAACATCATTATAAAGGTCCTCCACAAAAAATTCTCTGAGCTCATGAAAGCACTGTGCAAACCTGCTGGAAGCTTAAGCACTTCTCGAAAGGCAGTAAAACAGCAGAAGTGGCCTTGTTTCTGAAAAACGGAAAAAATCAGAATGTTCCAACTTCCTATTGTCCAGTCTGCTTTCTCCCTGCGCTCGGTAGAGTTTTGCGAGAGACTTAGTTATTATCTAGCCACACAAATAATCATACACTAACAGCAATATGGCTTTAGGCCAGGCAAATCAACTGAGCATGCTCTTCATGATCTTATAACAACTTTAGTCAACAACAGAAGACTGGACATGCACAGCATAGTAATGTCCCTTGATATAAAAGGTACTTTTGACACGCTGTGGTGGCCAAATGTGATCCACAGTTTGGTGTCTATAGCATGCCCTGGTACATTAACTGACATTGTCCGCAGCTAAAAATTGTACGTTCTTCAAGAGCCTTGTTTACTCATGTTTTTATTATTATTATTATTTATTAGTAACACAATAATGCTGTCTGTACTGTCATCCCAGCCCTCGGCTAGGGTTTGGCCTGAAATAGATCAACTCCGATGAATAGGTGGAAATCCCGTATGGAAAATAACCTTGGTCGGGAGCCTGCTCAGCAGCTAGTGGTAGTGCTAGTCATCGCAAAGTAAACTCTAACCGGAACCTGCAAGCGCTTAAGGATTTACGTAAAATCCCGAAAATTACATGATTACATAAAATTACGTAAAATTACGCATACTATACGTATTTAGTATACGTTAAATACGTAAAATTATGCAAAAGGATTTACGCAAAATTCGTTCTTAGTTCGTGTCTACATCGTGGAAAGAGTAACTTCGCAAAATTTCAAGTCAATCGGGTGTATAGTTTCGGATGTCTCGTGATGAGTCATCGGTACTTCGCTTGTATGTATATATAGATAACATGCCTTCGCTTAAAAAGAATTCACCGATGGACGAAAACTGCAATGAATTTCTTATTTTTGTTGTTATTAAACACAGACACTACACAGCCATACGAAGATTGAAATGTAACGGGATTCTAAAGATTTATAAACATTTTTTCCCTCAATATTTCTTGTTTTGATACAGTATAATTTTTTATAATTTATAAGGCTTTAGAAACATGCTTTTGTCCAATTCCGATCGCAGAGGCTTGGAATTTCTTCGCGGTTCTTTTCCGCGTGTCATTTTGCAATATCTGTCTCCGTTGGAACGGTGACGGTTCTACGAGCAAATTATATCGGGGACTTATGTTCGACGGGATACTCGGATCGGGATTATAATTTCTTTTTACGATCTCGATATGTCACGAAGGCTACGGAAATCATAAAAACGAGAAATGGATTTGGCGGATTTTCGTGAAAAAGGGGGAGTTCGGAACATTTTTGTGCTCCCATTTTTAGCTCCTCCCTCCTTTCAGATGTGATGAATGGAATCAATATATAATTTATTTTGAAGAATGGAGACTGAAAATTCATTTTCAAAGAAGTATTTTGATCTCCATTTATATCATAATGTTGAAAATTTAATAGGTTATACAGAAATAATTTGAAATTTATTTTCTGAGATCTCCAAATTTCAGCTCCGTAATTGTTTTTAAATTAATATTTTGTGAACTTCATTCAAGAACATTCTCATAATGTTTGATTAAAGAAACTACACAGAACAAATTTTCTATTAAAAACTGTGGGACAGTTTTGGCAATAATTTTTTTTGCAGTCTAGTAAGCAAATTAGGAACTATAATTTTACTGTAAAATTATAAATGAATTAATCATACTCTATACTATATAATATAGTAAGCATGGAACTATAATGTGACCCATTTCTGATTCAATCTTGATTTTATCCACACTGCACAATGTACTGTGCTAATTTCGTGATTGACTGTTTGTATTCAGTGGTGGTGGTGGTGTGAAAAATTTTTATTATTCAGGCTGTTATTTATCGAGACGATGCTCCAGACACTAATAGAAAATCGAAGTTCCACTTCATTAAATTTCCAAAAAATAAATATTGTTTACGTGTGAGAAATGATGGTTTCAGAGCTTAAATTACGTCGGAGCTCACCAGAGCCCGGCTACGGTACTTCTCAATTTCTGAGGTAAATGGCGATTCTAGCCGGATCGCACCGGATCCCTAAATAAAAGGGCTGTCGCACTTTCTTTTATGTAAACAGAACACAGTTTCAATGGGATAAAAGTTGTTTTAAAACTGAAATGCGTTGTTAATAAAAGTTGAGTATAACTTCCGAATGCATGCCTGTTCTTTCAAAACGGGCGGAGGTGTTAACACTTTTAAGGAAAGAAAATCCTTCATCCACATGTCAAGGTTTATTCTCCAAGTAGTGCAAGGAATTTATGAGAGCGAGTAAACTGTTTTGTTCACGAAAGTACTAAAATGATTACATTGGTTGTGCGGTTCCAGCGCTAGTGACTTCTCACTGCAGAGGTCCTGCAGACTTGAACTAGGCTACAAATACGAGGGCCAAAAATTTTCACTTGTGTAGACCTTACATTTCTTATGTTGTAATCAGGTAGGATTCCGGGGAAATTTTTTTGCCCAGTCGCATTCTACATGACAGCTATAATTATACAGGCAGGGCATCGCGGTCAGAAAGCTAAGGACACTTCTCTCTTGGTTTTCGAAGCTACATTTCTCCATTAAAATTTCTTTCCATACTCTGATATTGTTTCTATCATTCTCTTTGTTCTCATTAGTTCCACTTTAATGGTTTTATTTTTTTCCATTGGCATGCTGGGAAAAGAATGATTTTTGTTTCTTTCATGCCTTCAGATAGTACGTTATACCGAATACTCAGGGCTTGAACTCAGTCGGAGGCCGGCTAAACTATTGCAGAGTTTTATTCTGAATGAAATTTAAGTTCAGCCGGAGCTCCAAATAAGATGAGGCCCGAATTTTATTTCTTTTATTTAACTAATTATCGCGAATTTTATAATTTATTAAATTTTATTTATATCTTTATAGTTCATTGAATTTTAATTTAATTTTTTAATATTAGTCACTTTATTTTTTATTAGTTATTTTATTTTCCCCTTCTTTCTCTTCTTTTTTATTAGTTACTTTCTACTTTATTTTTTCCCTTCAAGCCTTCCATAAGACTCCGGCACTTCTGATTTTAGAAATTAAGCCCTGACTGGTTTCACATACTTTTGCGTGCGTACGGGTTCGTAACAGATTGAAAACATGGGTCCGATAAAAGGTTAATAACATTTATCCTTATCAAAAGAAGTATAACAGAGCGCTGGAATTTTTCTCAGAAATATTTGAACAAGTGTTCACAATATCTTCCAGTAATAATTAGTAGTTGTACTTTAAACTACTGAAAACGTTAAATAGAACGCAAAACACAGTGCCCGAATTTTGAATTTGTTTTATTACCGATTTCAAATTTTTAACACTTTAACGAATTTTTTATTAAGAAACTCAACGATTTCAAAGCGAGCAACGGCAACACTGTACGAAAAAAAAAATTATCTCCAGCGTGCGAGACTGCGTATCGGAAATTCTAAAGATATGCTCATTTTAAAATTATTTTGCTATATTGCTGGTGAATTGCATTTTAAGGTTTAAGTGCGAAGAACATGATATTTAAGTAAAGGTAACACAGAAAACGTTAAAAAAAACGCCCGTTCAGACGTAATGTAAAATCTGAAAGCTTTCAGACTTTTTTACCTATTTCCGTCGAAATTAAATTAAAGAGTTCTGAAAATTAAGAACTGTTACAGTGTATTGCATATGCTTGCCTTTCAGCTACGTGAGTTTGGAAGAAAGGGCGGGTGATTATAAAAAGATAATTAGACTGTAAATAATAATAGAACTGAAGAGAATTAAATTCACTAGAAATTCAGTTTTGGTTAAAGTATGAGAGAATAAAGAAATTGAATAAATTTTAATAAGCATAAAACTTCGTGATTTATTTGTACATTGCTTTCATTAACAGGCATTTTTAAGTGCATTTAATTATTGGCACCTTTCTATCAAAACGCATTTTCGGAAAGATATAACTTGTTCATTATCTGTACTTTTCGCATCGCTTTTTAGGTAACTTTGTCGTGAGAATAATGGTTCGATTTTCAGGCGGAATAAGCTAATTACACTTACCAGCGCCCCAAAAAGAATGAGAATGAATGTATTATTCTCGAAATATATTAAGCAGTGTTTATCAAGATGCGGTCTTTTTCAAAGTAGTCATCACTGTCTGTTATAACACTTGATTCAAAGCGCTGGGCTTCTTCTGGAGCAAGTACTGGAACCTATCTTTCAACATCGTCATTAAAACCTCCTCCTTTTTCTTCAAAATAATCATTAATGAATCGAAATGACTTTTCCAAAGCCCTGATTCGAGTGGAAGTTTTAAGCTAAAATAAATGAGTAAGCAATACCTATACAACTGCCATGTTTCGGTTTCTAAAACAACGTTCAGTTGAAAAATGTACATGAAAAGAAGAAGAATTCAATCACTTAAATTTTTTGATGATCGCAGTTCGCCTTGCCTCAAAGAGAATGTTCATTTATCTTACACATTTGACCACTAAAAGATTAAAAGAATTCCAAAACAGCTAGAATTTAGAAAGATTCATTCTGATTACGGTCAGCGAAAAATAGGCTCAGTCTCTGCTCCCATAAAATTTCTACTGCAAACTAAAAGGAAGAAAACTAACCGGAAATTTAAGATTACTCTATTCTAAGATGAGAGAGAATTGGTAAAATGAAATTCGCTTCTATAGCTGTTCTCTCGAATAGGATCGTTTACACTAACAACATACAACTAAACACTGAAAATAATTTCTTCTCTTTTCTTTAAAGAATGCCATAAAAGAATATATTCAATTAAAGAGGAACCGACAGAGGTAAGAATGAGAAAGATTGAACAATTTAACCTCGTAGAATCGATATCCATAGACGACGGCCAACAACTTTCGCTTTATGGACCCATGTAGTTCAATGTAGGGCCAAAAATTCGGAACATAAAACTAGAGTGGTGACGTTTTCTTCTTTCTGGAAGTAAAGAATGGCGCATGTTCTGCAGAAAGAGGTCCTTTGACCACGATATTTTCCTCTTCCAGCCCCTCGCCTGAAACGATCTATTGCGCTTCTAAAAGTTCTGAGTCGTAACACAGCAGATGGATGACGAAAAGAACAACTTCCAAACGACCGTCGTCTGCGAGGAGTTCCAGCTTGGTATCAGAAGCTGAAACAGATGTCGTAACATGATATAGACGTTCTCCATATTAAATTTCACGAATAGAGAACGTCACTCGTTTTTGAAGTGGTGGTCAAGATGGACTTCGACTAAAATTGCAATGACTATTTCATGCTTGTACTTTTTATAGTGTTTGGAAATAAGCTGCTGTAGAAATTTAAAATTTTACAAAACACCATTTAAGACACAATTTGAAGGCATAATAAATCAGATAAAAAATCTCAAAGAATGATATAATGGCTGTATATTAATCTATCTATATAAAGAACATAAAGAAGAAAGTCTCTGTGTCTGTGAGTATTTGTTCGATAATAACTCCGTCGCCAATATAGCTATCGTCACCAAACTTCCTACAATTCTTTTCTGGGTCCTCGAAAAGGTCGGCGTCTACTTTCTTCCAAAAAAAGTAGCAAAATCAGAGGTATTAATTAAAAACTCGGAAAAACGATAATTTTCGCCCTTAGTTTTCCGAGTGGCAACAGTCTTGCAAGCTGGAGATGAAAATCTACTTTATTTTGAAAGTTGTTGCCACTTCAAATCCTAGAGCTTGCTAATAAAAAATTTCTAAGTTTTTCGATGAAATAAAAATAACATTGCCAAACATTACTACATTATTCCCATTACTACATTATTATTATTATCACAAAATACATTATTCCCGTTTCCAAAAATTCGTGGGAAGCCATTTCGACTTATTATTCCCATCTTCGTACGATTTTATCAACCGAAATATTAATTAAAAATTCTGAAAGCGCTCATTTTCGCACTCATTTTTCCGAGTGGCAACAGTCTTGCGCATTCGAGATAAAACTGCTTTATTTCGAAAAGTGTTGCTACTGCTCGCTTTCAAATCGTAGAGTTTGTTAATCAAAAAGTTGTAAGTTTTACAAAATCTATACATATAAGGAAAAATGTTTGTTTGTTCGAGTTACTGATTTCTGATCAATTACGATCAATGTGTTGCCACATTTAATCGACTGAAATTGAATATGGGTGAAATACTGAATGGAATTTGAGCTTTTACGACCATTGGATTAGAAAGACGAAAATCATTAAAAACTGAGTGCCATTGTTGCTGATGTAATGAGAGAGAATTAGCTTATTTTTCCATCAAAATTTTTTATGTGGGTTCCGTATCGCATCCGACTGAAACATGCATGACAATGAATCGTATTTCTTTGCATCGTTCTTAGAGAAGGATTACAGCCGTTCTGTTGCTAGCTGCATTACTACGCTAGTTACTTCGTTAGTACTTCCGCTAGTTTAGTTATAAAAACTTTATAGTTGAAATTAAAAAAATCACAATAAAAAAAATTACTTGTTAGTTAATTAGCTAGTATTTTTATTTAAATCTTTAATTCGTTTGAGATTTATTACTTAACTTACACGTTAACCTAATTTACTTCGAAAAATAATTAAAAGCGAATTTTTGTATCCTTCAAAATATCTAGTTCAGTTCCCAATAAAAATGCATTTTAAATAATTCGCCATCTTCTAAAGAGTTATTGGATTTCTCCGTGCGTGCTTTAATGATGAAAGTGATCAGGGGGTCTGGATGGTATGGAAGACAGAATTTCGTATTTAAAAAAGAAAAAAAAAGGATAACGGAATTAAAGCGTTTCGAAGATTATTCGAAATAAAACTGCATGATTCAATTAAAGTTTCAGCGATAACATTCGAAAGACTATGTTCGATAAGAAATGTTCGCTAGAAAGCTCTTTAATATCAGAAAGGTCTCGCTTAATCATAGAACTGAACTAAAATCTGCTCATTGATGTTATGGTTTTCCTTTGGTCCTAACAGTTTATTTAATTGGAAAACTTCAGTGAGCTCTTTTTATGTATCCTCCGAAGCATAAAATCACCTGTCAAGTGACCAGTAGCATGTAGAGATCCTCACTTTTTATCTAATAACTAAATATTGAGGAACCTAGTGAAGAACTAAGCGGATAATCGCCTAAGTTTAGAAACAGAGAAGTAAACGCAAGAAGGGTTAATTACACTTTATTGCTGAAAATATAAAGATTCACAGATGACCCCTTTCTCAGAGCGTACAACAAAGCCTCCACTTGGGCTTAAACTCAAAAATATAAGAAATAAGAACGTAACTAATGACTAGTTAAAGAGATTTAGCCGAAGGTAACACAATTCTAAACTAGTTGGCTCGTAATATTAAATTAGCAAGCGAAGCTATCAAGGGCACGTAATAAGGCCGTGCGTGGTAATAACTTAGAGAAAAGTAGTCAAATTGGAAACGCGCTCTATTCAGGAATTCTAATTCTGTCTACCGAAGTCAGCGGAACTTCGACTTAAATACCAGCTACTACTCATTTGCATTTAACGCAATTCTGAAAACTCATTCTGGTAAGGAAATGTTAGCTAAATTCAGAAGACATAGGAAAAGAGCTTAAAAATAACTGTTATAAACTTAGAATAAACCTTACAAGCAAAAGTCATGTTCTTGGCTTTTGCTGCTGAACACTTGGACATTAGTAGAGGCAAAATGAGAGTTCTGGATCGGGAGCACAGGGAGCGGGAGTTGAGGGAGCTCC
>KK116352.1:12647-57681 GCA_000611955.2 Stegodyphus mimosarum
CACCGGTGAATGTCGACATTCACCATGTACTAATGGTGAATGTTGAATATATGAGAATATTATATTTTCTTCTCCGTAATTCAGTCGCGAAAAAACACACAAGTACTTAAAACACACAATACATTAAAAATGAGAAAGGAAAATAATAGAAGTTAAAAAACTTACTTAATTATACAGAAGGTAGTAAATGAGAAAATAAAATAATAGTAATAATAAACTTACTAAAATATGTGATTCAAATCTGATTAATTGCAACACCTTAAACTATTATGAGACTTTGAATTGCACAAGAGGCCCTTGCTTTTACAACTGCATTTATGGGAAACAGCCAGTCGCCTCTCTTTTCGATCTACACCAGAGCATATCTGTGATTGTCGACATACACCGGTGAGGATCCGAATGTACATGAATGCAATGTTATATTCGATCTTTCATCGACGTATTTGGTGAATGTCGACATTCTCCAACTTCGGTCTTTCACAGTAACCTATATATATGAACGTTATTTCATATTTGGATTTATTTAATCACCTTTATTAGATGAAAATTAAATAATTATAATTGTTTTCTTTGTTCAATATACATTAATGTGCATTAGCATAATTTTAAATTCATTGTTCTATTCCTTGAATATACATTCATAAATATTCGCTTGCTAAATTAATATCTTCAAATAAACATACTTATATTTTTTAATTTTTCACAATCATTAAAATACGGAAGTTTTACAGTTCTTTTAATGTAAAGTATACGTGGGAAATGAATTTCTAATTATAAATAAAAGAAACAACGGACTCTGGATGCTAATTTTCACACTGCAGGCTAAAAACTTTACAAAATACACTGCTGACCACCGTAAATGCAACATCCTGCAGGAAGCATGCAAATAACATGAAATTTACAACATGTTTTAGCGGAGGTGACATATGCAAATGATTAGAATTTCAGCGCAGACGTACATCACGCGCGCCTGTGGCGCCACTTCAAAGCGCATTTTAAGGCTTGGAGTTTTCGACGATTTAAAGTTCGGCAATTGCGTTTCTCTTATGGTTTTTTTCAAAAAAAAAAAAAAGATCAATTATGCCTCGTAGTAAACAGCGATCATCGTTTGATCAAGTATCCGAGTTCGACAGAGGAAGGAAGGATAGTGGTCTTTCAGGGAAATCGGTAGTCGTGTTGGACAAAACCAAACAACTGTAATGCCGATATGTGACCGTTGGATGCAAGAGGGTACGACGGACCAACGTGTTTGATCGCATCCACCTCAGTGCACTTCATGTGATGACAGAAACATTGTGCGCATAGCAGTGACGGAGCGCTCAGTCACGTCATGAACCATAGCACAGCACATTCAGTCTGTAACGCATCATCCAGTGTCTGCGTGTACCATTCGACGCCGTTAACAGCATAGTGGTCTATCCGCAAGACGTCCTTTGCTTCGTCTACACTTGACGCAGAACCACAGACATCTCTGCCGCCAATGGTGCGATGAAAGAAGGATGTGGACGGCAGAATGAAATGAAATTGTCTTTACTGACGAGTCACGCTTCTGACTGCAACACCCCAATGGTCGGATTCGAGTCTGGAGACACCTAGAGAGAGGATGCTGAATAGCTGTGTTATGCACCGCCACACTGGTCCTGCACCGGGTATTACGGTATACGGCGGTATTGGATATCACTCTCGCACTCCTCTAGTACGCATTGCCGGTACGTTAAACAGCCAGTGCTACATCTCCGAGGTGTTGGAGCCAGTTGTCCTTCCTTACTTTCAGGGCTTGCCCACAGCCATATTTGAACAGGATAATGCACGACCACGCAAGGCACTCATAGTCTAAGGGTTCTTCATCAATTGCCAGATTGAATTGCTTCCCTGGCCGGCTCGCTCTTCTGATCTTTCGCCGATAGAAAACATGTGGTCCATGGTTGCTGAACGATTGACCCAGATTACATCCCAAGCTGCCACACCAGATCAACGTTGGCAACGTGCGTAAGCTGCTTGGTCTGCTGTACACCAAGAACACATCCAAAGTCTCTTTGAATCAATGCCAAGGCGTGTGGCAGCGGTGATCTCCAACAATGGCGGCTACTTTGGCTACTGATTCTAGAAGGAACCACACTTCACAGAAGTCTATAAATTTAATCATTTTATACTTGGTCAACATTTATCTACTAAATAAATTTTGTTGTGATAACTCGTCTTTCTTGGTGTTGCAATTCGGGTCCCCCCGGGGGAAAGCGAACAGTGTTTGAAATATAATTAGAAATACGATTATGCGAATCTAGAAATGCGATTTTTACTTTGTGAATTTATTTAATAGTATTATAAAGTGTATTTTGAATTTTCTCGCTTTCCCAGTGCTCGGGTACCTTGACGTGGTCGGGGGCTCCCTCTATAGGAGGGTCTAAATCCCGAGCAGAAAAGCTAACTTTCCGACTTGGTGTGAACCCCAGAGTACCAAGTTGGACTTAACCCTTGAGTAGTATTGAACTTTTAATAAACTATTAACTATGGAAGCAAAAGACTTTCTTAAAGAAGGCCAAACCTACGTGGCCAATCTAGAGACAATATTAACAAATAAAGCCTCTGGCTTAAACAAACATGTAGCAACGGACATTAGGCATCAATTTCAATTGAAGCTCAATTTGCTAACAGAGCAGTGTTTGAAAATGTCAAACTTAGAAAGACAATTACAAGCTTATAAAATAATGGACAAAACAACATACGCAGACGTTTTAAAACGTCCTGCTCGAGAAAGATCCAAATCGAGAAAGCGTTTAGAAAAACAACATGTGACAATAGTTTACCCGACAAAAGAAAACGAGCATCCAAATTCGATTAAGAAAAAACTTCTTAAATCAATCGAACCCTCCAAACTAAAGATCGGTATTAAAAGAATCAAACTGGTCTCGAAAGGAGGACTTTTAATAGAGACAAACAAAGACTCAGAAATATTAGAAAAAGAAATCTCCTCAATTTCAGACTTCAAAGAGGAGATTCAACTAGTAAGACCTCTAAAAAGAAACCCAAAGATTATAATCTATGACCTTCCCAAAGACACTACTAAAGATGATCTAAAAGAAGCTCTATTAGCTCAAAATGAAGGATTAAGCGAACAAGGACTTGTCTTCAAGTTCCCAATTAGACAAAAGAATGCCGTCCATTGGGTGGTGGAAACTATCCCAGAATCATATAAAACATTGATGAAAACCATAAAGGTTTATTATAACTGGGAGCGTTTCAGTCTCAAGGAATATATAAGGCCGACGCAATGCTTCAATTGCTGTCAATATCGACATATAGCCAAGCAATGCCAAACGGAAGAGGCTTGTGGCCACTGTGGGGAAGTGGGCCACAACCATAAAAGCTGTGAGAAAAATTTCCAACGTTGTATTAATTGTGCAGAGCGTAACGCAAACAATGATGAACAATTAGACGAGCAGCACTCTAGCTTTTCAAAGGATTGTCCTTGCAGACAATTCGAAATAGACGAACTTAAAAAGAGAATAAATTATGGATAATTCTCAAATTATGGATAAATTAAAAGTAGTTCAAATAAACTTAGCACGCTCACATGTGGCTACAGCACAATTAAAATCATGCATTTTTGATTATGATATTGTTTGCGTTCAAGAACCTTATTGTATTAATGGAAAGCCCTCCAATTCAAACCACTGTCATTTACTCCACCACAGACTGGCCTAAAACGGCAATAGTGGTGGTGAATCCAAAAATCAAATTTATAACTATTATTACAGAACAAAATGTAATTATAGCAAATCTCCAACTGCAAAATAAAACAATTACTATGTTTAATTGTTATAATCAACCGATCACAGATTTAACGGACCTCTTAAACTTACTATGTTTCATAGAAAGATATATCCCACAATACCAAGAAATAATAATGCTGGGCGATTTTAATGCTAAAAATGAATTGTGGGGTTCCCCATTTGAGGACCCACGTGGCAGAACAATGCGTGAATTCCTGACAATGCACAGAATGGTTGTCGAAAATGATCCGGACGGCACGCCGACATATAACTGTTCGCGAGGCCGTAGCTGGATTGATTTGACAATAACAAAATCGGATTCTAATTCAAGACTTGTGCAAAATTGGCAAGTATTAGATACATTGACATTAAGTGATCACTGTTATGTTTATTTTGAAATTTCTATTCCTGACACTAATATCGCCACAGCTCGCAAATACAAACTATGCAAAATGGATTGGCTCAAACTAAAAGAAAGCTTCAATAATTATTTCGGATCATTAGATCCGGAATTTCTCATGACTGTCGTGGACTTGAATAACCTAATTATTAAATGGACTAATCAAATACAGGAATTTTGTGATGAGGCTATCAGTGCTACAGGTCGCTTCTTAACAACAAAACACAAAGGGATTCCATGGTGGTCCCCAGAACTTTCCATTATGCGGAAAAAAGTAACAGCTGAAAGAAAGCGATTTCAACGTTGCACTCAAGACAACAATTTAAGAGAACACAATATAAACAAATTTATAAAAGGAATCTAGCCAAATACAAGAAGGCTATATTACGAGCATAAAGACATTCATGGCGACAATACCTAGAGGACTTATGTCCTCGTTCCCCATTCGGAATTCATTATGATATAGCCAAGGGGAATATTAAATCTCCCCTCCAAATCCAGACGATTTTAAAAGAAGACAACACAAAAACTCGAACCCAAAAGGAGACTATTGTGGCTCTGCTAGACTATCACTTTCCCAAGGACTCTCCAACAACAGATATGTTGGAACACAGTCTAATAAGACAGGACCTTGAAAGGCCATATTACGCACCAAACGATGTCCCTTTTACAGTTCAAGAGGTAGAATATATCATCAAATCATTAAATCCAGGAAAGGCTCCTGGCCTGGATAACATTCCACGAGAAATACACTTAGAAGTATTTTACTCAAATGAAAAACTGCATACAAAGTTATTCAACGAATTACTAAGACGTGGCGAATTTCCCAATTGTTGGAAAACAGCAAAATTAGTCTTATTTTCAAAAGAAGGCAAAAATGGAGAACAACTGGATGCCTATAGACCAATATGTCTCCTTAATACATGGAGTAAAGTTTATGACAAGCTAATAACTCATAGACTAAGTTATTTCTTGAACTCTAATCAAAAATTGAGTAAAAGGCAATACGGCTTTACAGCGCTAATTAGCACTTCCGACGCAATCAAAGATATCATTGATCAAGTGGAGCAGAACAGAAGAAATAACTGCTATACAAATGTGATATCATTAGATATCAAAAGTGCCTTCAATAATATTTGGTGGCCATGTCTTCTAAAGGAATTACGGACATTAAAATGTTCTCTCAATGTATATAAAACAATAGAAAACTCATTGAAAAATCGAAAAATAGTGTATGAGTTTAACGGACACGAATATTCTCAAATTCAAGAGAAAGGCTGTGTACAGGGTTCAAATTCGGAACCCTTATATTGGAATATTGTGATGAACACTGCATTGCAACTTAATTTTGACACAGGAATATATATTCAGGCGTATGCCGATGATGTGCTTCTCCTTATTACGGGGTCAACACACATGCAAGTCCACACCAGGGCACACTCCGCTCTGGAAAAACTGTCCAGTTGGGCGAAGCATTGTAAATTGCAATTCTCTCCTCAGAAAGCGAATTCTATGGTCATACCATTCAAGAAACGTGGAGCGGCTTACTCGGCCCCCACCATTAAACTCAATGGTATTACAATAAAGAGGCAAAAACAGATTAAATACTTAGGAGTTATAATTGATGAATGTTTAACGTGGTTACCCCACTTGGATTATCTCAAAACAAAGACATGTAAAATCATCAACTCTCTCCTGCGGATGCCAGGAATTTCAAAACCTGTGTTAAAGGAACTTCATAAAAGAGCAATCGAAAGAGCTGCAGTCTATGCTGCTCCGGCTTGGTGGTTCCAGCCAATAGTGAAAATGAAAAATAAAATCCAAACAATCCAAGGAATAATATTATTGGCCTTAACTAAAAGTTATAAAACTACGGCCACTTCAACATTACAAATTCTGTCCGGCCTGATTCCATTAGATTTAAAACTAGATGTTGAATGTGCAATTCAAAGGACCAAAAGAGGCTGGTCGGACTTTCGATTTGAAGAACTAAATATTCCCATCTCTGAAATTGAAGTTTCAGTTTCCAAATGGCATACTCACCCAGCAAGAATAAAAGTCTTCACATGGGATGATAGACCGCCATCTCTTAAAGGAATTGAAGTTTATACTGACGGTTCAAAGAATGAAGACGGAACCGGCGCTGGATTTCGCATCTTCAAAGATGGTCTACTAGAAAAACAATTTTCACTCAAATTAGATGCCAGGTGTTCTGTCTATCAAACAGAAGCACTGGCGCTTAAAGAAGCTTTAAAATGGTTGAAGAAAAATAAACTAAAGGCAAGCACCTATTCAGATAGTCAAGCAGTTCTAAAATCATTAAACAAATATGATATTCTTAACCATCATATCATAGAAATAAAGAAGCTTCTTAGTTTCACTAACTCATCCCTACATTGGGTAAGGGGACACCAAGGATGTATCGGAAACGAGACAGCAGACTCGTTAGCGAAGAAGGGCATTTGCGCCCAAGATCAAGTAAATTGCAGGATACCTTTATGTTACATACGCAGAATGGCAAAGATCGTGGCAAAAAATCTATGGCAACAGCGATGGAGCCAAGAAGAAACAGGACGACACACATTCCAACTTCTATCAAGTGTGTCTGAGAAACGTCACCTCTGTGACTTCTTCTTAAATCAAGTTCTGACAAATCATGGAGCATTTCCGCAATACATAAATAGATTCAAACTACGATCCAACCTATGCAGCTGTGCATGTGGTCAAAGCGATGCGGATGCACTACATATGATTATCGACTGTCCAAGCACGGACCATAAAAGACGAGAACTATTCACATTTAATATCACTAGAGACAACATAAGAACTCTAATATTAAATGATAAAGGAAGAAAACTTATTTCCTTATTTATGGAATACATATATACACATGAAGAACAATTGTATAACTAAGTTCAACATAAGTAATATGTATTATGTAATTATCCAACTGTATTAATTGTATATTCCTTCACCTTGCTCTATATAACGAATTATGTAAAATTGTATGACTGCATTATAATAACTATTGTATTACTCTTCTCTTAGTTAATGTAGTAAATATGTTTTATGTACTTCTGTAAAAATATCAATAAAGATGTTGGCGAGGCCAATACATCTTTTAGTCAGAAGACATCAAAAAATTTAAATACTAGGGTTCTTCTTTTTTTAATTGGCAACTTTAGCATATTTGCTTAAAAATATATTAAGTCTCCTTAGCCTTTGGCTCCGGTGATACCTCAACAAAGAGGTGAGGACCGGATAATCCATTTTTATGTTGCAATTCGGGTGGCCAAGGTTTCATAGTCAGAGTAGAAATTTAAAAAAAAAATTAAAAGCTTTTCAAAATTTATATTACGCCCAAAGCCAAAGAAAAGTTTTTTCCATTTACATAGAAATACACTTTCGAAAGCATTTGGGCTAAAAATATTTAAAACAGCCTACCTTTAGAATTTCCAACACAGTCTCGTATGCTGGAGATAAAAATGCTTTTTCCCATACAGTGTTGCCATTGCTTGCTTTGAAATCGTAGCACTTGCTAATCAAAAATTAATTAACGTTTTATAAAATATGAAATGCACAATAAGACAAATTCAAAATTTGGGCTTCCAGGTGTCCTTATTCAGGTGGAGGACTATCTTATTCAAAATTTGATGGCACTAAGTATCATTGTTTTATCACATTACAAAAAAAAATGCATAAATTCATGAAAATTCTTTATTACATAATTTCTTCCAATAAAATAAAGGGCGATAATATTTGGTGGCAACAATTTGAAAAGTGGTTCAGACTTTTATAGTGATTCAAAGCAAAATCCAAATTTGAGACTTAATACCTTGCTTTGCTAACGCTACTTAGGGCTAATAATAATGAAAAATGAGACAAATGAGTACTAGTAGCTTGGATTATACCCGATGAGTTAATTTTTGTATTTTTCTGTAACTAACTAATAATTACAGTGGTAAAAATACAAAACTATCCTCTTATTATTAAAATGATATAACATTTGCTTTCTGAACAAATGACAGATAAATAATATAATGGCTCACTCATATGAAACAATCACATTTTTCAAACAGACTAACAATTTTATAATTCCTGACATCGAACAACGAGCATGGCACTTTCGAATAACTGAATTGTGATGACTTCCACACTTTGCCAAAGCACCAAAAAAAAAAAGCTAACAGACAGCTCCTAAAGTTTTCATTTAGATGTGAAATGTTGGATTTGTCCCTTGATGTACTGACTGGGCTGTTATGCTGCTTGGCATTAACTAGAATTGAACAACTCATGGCTATGATGGAGTAAATACCTCAATAAGCTCACACCTATTTGTTTGCTTTTTGAAAATAAAATGTTATCCCTTGCCCACAAACATCCAAACTTATTTCTTGAAATCTCACAAAATACACCAATGGAAGAAATTATCAATTGACAGTCTGACTCAGAAATTCCATATTGTAATTCATACAACCTCAAATTTTTTACAGTTTTAATAAACAAACATTCATGGTGTTTTTTTCCCCTTTAGTGCCATATTACAGTAACTCATCCTTTGTAATCCTGTTAAATTGTCAGCAGAAAAAAGAGTTACTGTTATCAGTAAAATAATATGCACATTTCAAATGTATTTATTAAATATTTTAAGCTTAAAAAAATAAATGACTAACAAATTACTCTAAAAAATTAGACTCATGAATGTGTTACATGTAAAGCAAGTGTGAAAATTCAAGTACACAATTAAAGTGCTAGAAAAAAACAAATATACCTAGCTATGCTAGGAAATAAGTTTTAAACTTTGTTAAAAAATATAAATCAGGCTGTTTTAAAAAAAATAACATAGGTCAGGAAGTGCATAAATAGATATGATAGTTCTTGTATGAGAAAGTGCAATCCACTTAAGTCTGCTCATGAGATATTAGGAACTGAAAAATCACTCAATTAAGAATTGAAAGTACAACTTGCAAACACCACTTCACTAGGCCTGTCCTGTATTTTGTGACAAATAATAAGTACACTAAGTATTAGAGAGTTAAAAATTAACTACAAGTAATTCAAAGTGAAATATAGCCTTCTTTACTTGCTACTTGGGGGGGGGATTAGCTAATGTCCTCTAAAATTCATTTCTCTTCTAGGTAACTGTCTATGATGCTTAGCATTTACTTCGCATAAAACAGAAAAAATATATGTGATAAACATGTTGATTGGTATTTTTATAAAAGGATATACATATTATAATTTTAAGTTATTTTCACAAAAATGTCAGCATGAGTGGAAATGCCTTTGTTTGCTTCATGTAAGGAAAATTTTCTATACAACTAATGAAGAGTATGAAAATTTTAAGAAAGAATTGACACTTTATCTTATAAATACAAATTATTTATTCCAATGACATGTTTTATATTAAAAAAAATAGAATATATAAATAATTCTGTATGAAGAAGAAAACATTTTAATATTTAAATTGCAAAACATCACGGATGATAATGCCTGTAAGATATTATTCAACCCCAGATCTTTTAAAAAAATTCAATTTATGATTTGCTTAAAAGAATAATGGCCTTTGCTACAACAGCTCTCGGATTTTATCTTGAAATTTTACTTATTTTATCAGCACTGTCACTGACTTCTGTTCTTGAAGTAACTTCCGTGACTTTTGCAACAAATTTTTACACTAAATACCACAATGTAGTTTCCAGCAAACCATAGATTAAAAAAAAGGAATATATACATATAATTGTAACACAGCCTTATTTTAAACAAAAATAAGGATTAGAATAAAATTTTCTTTTAACTTTTGAAATTTTATTTGAATTTTAAAAACAATACACAATGTAAATCCAATAACTAATGTCAGGAAATAATCTAAATTGGTATACAAAATAAACACACTTTTAAATAAATGTTTTAATAAATTCTTATCCCTCACAATACATTAAAATTCTGCATTAAAAGCGAAACTTCTAAATAACTAAAACTTATTAAGGTTCACTGAAAAGGATGAAATTATGCAGTTGAAGGATACTTAGTGAAATGACACAAATCTGGGTGGGAATTAAGCAAGATATGCAGAAAAAGAATAAAGGCTGAATCAGCACACTTAAGAAAAGATGGTACCAAAGAAGAATCTGAGTGCCCTATGGCAATTGAATTCTACAACAAAATCATGGGAGGTGTAGACCAAATGGCAAATGTCTATAAATTAGATCGAAAATCTTGAAAGTGGTGGAAAAAAGTAGTTTTTCGCCTATTGATGAGCGCAGTGGTCAACTCATGGACTGTGTACTGTGAACTCAAACACCGAAAAATCCCACTTCTTGATTTCATTGTACCTCTTGCAGAAGCCTTGATGGCGTCCAGAAAGCTCAACACAGAGTATCAACGCCATAGAGGAACTCGACGTCCATCCAAAATATCACGAAACTTACTCAATGTTGGTGACCATCTGCCAGTAACAACAAAAACACAACGGTAGTGCCGTAAATGTGCACAATAAAAGAAGGAATTGCGCACTAAAATAATGTCCCATTGTGTATTGATTGTTTCCAACCATACCATTCATAATAAAATTTTTATGACTAGAAAATCATTGGTTTTCTTTATAAAATTATCATTGAAGACTACTGGGACATATATGTCTCGTTCCTAAATCAGATTTTAAAATTTTCCTAAAAATATAACATCTAAGTTTTAGTATTCTACTGTGCCCTACTTATAGTTTATGCTGCCAAAGTTTTTCTGTTGTAAAAAAAAAAAAAAAACTCATTGCGAAAGGGTTAACAAGAGGACACAATGGTGCACGTTTATGCTGGTCAAGAGAACAAGTCAACAACGGGTGTTTGTTCTCTTCACAGACGAGTGCAGGTTCACATTGGAGAGTGATTCAGGTAGTCAGCTGATCTGGAGGAAACAATGCACCAGATACAACCAATCGCACATTGTGGAAAGACACAGTTACAAAGGTGACGGCATTATGGTTTGGGCTGGGATCTCTCGCGCTGTTCACATTGACCTACATGTGTTCCATGGAGGAACTTTGACTGGTGTGAGATATCGAGATGAAATCCTTGATCAATATGTCCATAAATATGCTGCTGCTATTGGTCCTAGATTTCTTCTGATGGATAACAATGCATAACCACACCGAGTTTGGAGTGCTGAAGAATAGCTTCAGAGTCATGGTATGGAACAATCTGGTCAATCCCCAGACCGGCATCCGATACAGCATCTTTTGGACTACCTTGGCAGATAGGTTGCTGCTTTATAACTTCTCCTCCAAGGTCGTTAAATGAGCTTGAACAAGGAGTACTCCGTGTCTGGTCACTGCTTCCCATTTCACTGAGCGACAACTTAAGTGACAGCATGGAACATCGCTGCTGCCAATATATTGCAGCTAGGAGTAGAGACATTCCTTATTAGAATTCATTTCAATAATGTTGCCACCCCATTTTTTCTCAAAAAACTGTGATATACTGTTTCTCGAAGACTGGATTTCTCTGACAAGAGTGGAATTTTTTTTGTTGTAATTCATGCTTGTATTGAACTTTAGAAACATTCTATGTCGCATTCATTAAAGAACTGTTTAGTGAACATGTCCTGTATATTTCTTGCTTCTATGTTGCTTCATTCTCAAATTAGTGCTGTTCGTTAATTTTAGGAACTAAATGGTGTTAAAAACATTTATACTTCATTCAGATACAAAAAACTATTGTTTCATTCATCTAACACAACTGTTCAAGTGCTCTGCTATACATCTGGCACTTTCCGATTATGCACAAACCCAACCAAACAGCACTGACAAAGTATTGGCTGCTTTTTGGCTATACATCATATTGCCAAAAAGCATTTAGGTGGTGACATACATATTTGTGTAGCATCCTCTCAAATAACTTTCAACCTCTCCGGAAATTTTCAGTGCTGCGATTACTGATTATAATCATTTCCTATGAGAATTTCAGTGTTTAAGCAAAACAGTGCATCATACACTGTAGTTTTCTCATCTTCAGTGAATTCTCAGTTTAGCTTTCTGCACACACACACAGTATACTATGACTCGCTTAAAGACATCATAAGCCACATCTTCCCTCCTTGTTTTAGGGTTTTAGTCCCAAGTTTGTGGAATTCTGTAATATTTTTTATATTAACAAAAATATATCACTATAAGAAATAATAGTGGCAGATTCAGATGGACAGGAAAAACACCAGTGCTGGAAGGAAAGAAGTGTGCATGTCTTTGGAAAGAAAAAATGAAAAAAAAAAAAAGGCAACCCCAGATAGTTTGGCTTGGTTTAGTTTATTATGATAAAGCAGACCTGAACTATCTGCATAAGGACAGTGATGCCTTCATGGAGGATTTTCTAAGGGAAACTGACTCATATACATCTTACACAGGAGAAAACCACAAAATCATCCATCCACTCAGACTATTCACCTAAAATTTATCTGAGGTCAAAACTACCAGTGTTCAACAATTTTATAACTTAGCTGTTGGTGGACCAACAGTATTACATGCATCAGTGACAGAGATGTGAAGATATCCAAATAAATATTGCTCACCAAATTCACTAAGTTTGAGAATGCTCTTCAAATTCACCGTTAATTTCACAACCTTTGAGTCAGAGTGCAAATAATAAGAAAGTACTGTATACTTAATACAGATGTGTGCTTGTATATTCACATATATGCAGCATTTCGAATAGAAAAGGCATGATTATTTCGTCATAAAGTTATTGCATAATAAAACAACATGACTGTAAATACCAATGAAACATTACTACAGTAATATTAAAGTACACAGCAGTGAAAATTATGTTAATACTTTTGAATAATGACAGAAACAAAATACATAAAATAAGTTTTATCTGTACATCTTCACTAAAGCAAAGCATTTTGGCATTCAGAATGTTAAGATATTGATGTTATTTCAGTTAACATTTGGATCAGCTGTACCTTAATTTGTGCATACAAATTGCACAGCACAGAATTAGTCTACGTTCCATACATCCTTTAGACATTATTCATGAGAATATTATGAAAAATAGGTACGTTTCTGTTATTGTGACTATATTCAGAAATATTTTTGTGTATATATCATGCATATACACAAATATAACAGAAAAGTACCAAAAAATGCATTATGTATGAGTAATAGTAATAAACTTGTGAAAAAACTTTTGCTGTTTAATGACTAATAATTAAAATAGCTATGTTTGATTTATTAAATATTAAACAAAACCCTGATACTAATTAATTATCAATTATCTTTCGCTGATTCATATGAAGCTGCACTTGCAGAATTTATCCCATTATCTGGTTTATATACATATACATTAATTAGTATTTGCTTTTAACAGGAAGAACCTTTTCACATAAGTTAAGACTAAGTATAACTATGAACGAAGTAAAACTATAAGAAAGTACCAACACCACCAAGTAACCAAGTAAAACTATCAGAAAACATTTATGCTTATAATTTTAAAAACTAACATATGGACCGGATTCATAAATGTACGTATGTATGCACGTATACGTGTATGCACATATGTATGTTTGCATGTATATACACACATATATGCACATACATATATACACATGCGCATCCATCCACAGACTTCTGTATACATTCCGACTAACAAAAGAACATCAAATAAAATACAGCAATGTTAGTTGAAACAATCCCATGTGGCACTGGCAGCACAGTTTGAAACTTATCTTTTAAATATTTAAATTTGGGAATGGTTGGAAGAAACACAAAACCTATGTAGCCAGATTCTGAACAAAAGAAACAATATAAACCAGTAGTATTTAAATGAAGGTTCACAACAATTTATAGCAGGATCACAAGATCGACAAGAATCTTAAAACATCTGAATTGATGGTATATAACTAAAGGTTCGCTTTGATTGGGAACATTTCTTGGGGTTGTCTGTATTTTTATGCAGTTGCACTGCTATAAAGTTTGAATACCATTGCTCTAAACCTTTCAAATGAGCCATAACATGCTGCTTTAAACCATTCTTTAAAATTTTTCTTTTTTTTTAATTAAACCTCCAGTGGTAAGGATTATCTCATAAAACAATATGCTTCACATCTTTGTACTGTTTAAAAAATGCTGTACAAGCTGGAGGAAATACAAACCCATACATTTCGATTCTAAATAAAAGAAACAATCTAAACATTTATAGTCTACCTAAATGAATGGTGTTTAAGTTCTTCCTTTAATAAAAGGTCTGGATGAACATGTTCCTATAAATATGTAACTTTGAAATGAATAGAAATTTATATTCCATAAATAATGTTTTTTGTCTTGTAAAAACAAAAAAGTTGGATTACTATTTATTTAATCAAATGAGAATTTTCATACCTCACACAGGATCAGCATCATGCTTTATGCCAACTGGCATAATCTCTGAAAATTCCTATTTCTTACACGTAACCGCCTCTTTAATTTCATTGCTCCTAAATTCTGCCATCCAGTCCAACTGACCCAGACTTCAGATCACGTAATGAAGATTCTTTGCAGCATGGACAAGCTCTTACTGCACTGGAAAATAAGATTCTTACTATTTTAAGATCTTCTCAAAAGACAGGAAGTTTCCTTGTGTAGACACACACATTTTTTTCAAATTATTCTCTCTAAATGACTTTTTACTTGCATAACTCACAACATTTGTCCCCTATGTATATTTATATATTTAAATCACTCTTCAGAATAAATGACTTGTTCCATGTTTTGCATTATTATTTCTCTGCCGTGTGAATATCCATATCCCTGTTTAAACTATCCTCTCGACTAAATGACTTTTTACATACTGCACATACATGAGGTTTCTCCCCTGAGCATCCTTTAAAATATCCTTTCGACTAAATGATGTTTTACATACTTCGCACACATCAGGTTTCACCTGAAGCTTAAAACATATTTAAACCACCCTTCTGACTAAACGACTTCTTACATACTTCACAAATATGAGGTTTTACCCCTGTGTAAAAAAACATATACTCTTTTAAACTACATGCATGACTAAATAACTTCTTACATAATTCACACACGAGTCTTCTCCCCTGTGTGAATAAGCAGATGCCCATTTAAATGATGCTTCCGGTTAAATGATTTATTACATATTTCACACACATGAGGTTTCTCTCCTGTGTGAATAAGTATATGCTTATTTAAAGCACATAAATGACTTATTACATACATCACAGACATAAGGTTTCTCTCCTGTGTGAATAAGGAGATGGCCATTTAAATGACCCTTTTGTCTGAATGACTTCTTACATACTTCACACACATGAGGTTTCTTTCCTGTGTGAAGAAGCAGGTGCTTAGTTAAATTAGACTTCAGACTAAATGACATTTTACATATTTCACATATATGAGGTTTCTCTTCTGTGTGAATAAGCATATGGCCATTTAAACTACTCTTCTGACTAAATGACTTCTTGCATATTTCACACACATGAAATTTCTCTCCAGTGTGAATTAACATATGCTGGTTTAAATTACGCTTTTGACTAAATGACCTTTTACATATTTCACAAACAAGAGGTTTCTCGCCTGTATGAATGCGCAGAGGCTTCATTAAATTACCGTTCAGTTTGAATGATTGATTACATCCAGGAAGACGAAGTTTCTCTCCTGCAAATGTATGCATGTATTCTTTTAAAGTATCACTTTTTCAAATGATTAGTTACATACCTCCTAAAGCAGAAAGTATCTATGTTATACAAATAACTATGAGTGGTCAGCCTTACTATCACATTAACGTACTATATACCACACAATGATGTAAAATTAATTGTTATGCAGAAATTGTACCCGAAGTAGCACTCGGATGCTTCAGTCTAGTTTTTGGTGTCTTGCGGAAATTGACATAATTATTTTTACGTAAATACCAATACGTATTATATACGGGAATTAACTAGAGTGTCATATATGTATGACTTGTTTTCCAGGAAATCTTCATCAAAAATTAATTTCGTACATTTGCCCGAAGAACATGTTAGCTGAAGCTGGGAAAACAATGGTATGAGCTTCTAGCACCAGTATCACCGAGGAATTATGTTTGGTTTATCGCATGACGTTATCAGCAAACAGACGATAGAGAACGAGACGAACAAAACAGAGAAATGTCTCGTTTTCCACCCGCTAAGTCTTTCTGCCCCGATAAGCGAAAAATCAAGCTAAGAAACTGAACGATTTGAAAGCGAGCAATGGCCACACTGTACGGCTGAAAAGCATTTATCTCCAGCGTGCGAGATTGTGATTTAACGATATGATTTCTAAAGATTTAACGGTATGAATTAACTTTTGAATTAGTTTTTAATCTTTAAAACCCTTGTATTGTTAAAGTACGATAACCTGCCAATTTGTTCTTGGTTAATTGGTCGAATTCATGATGTAATACTTGGGAAAGATGCGAAAATACATGTGTTCTAGTAAAAACACTTCGCGGAATTGTTAAACGTAGCATTTAAAATATATTGTTGCGTGCGTACAGGTTTGTTATGGATTGAATGCACAAGTCGTTAAAAAGGTAACAAAAATTTATTCTTTCCACAGGAAATAAAGCAAAATGCTGAAATATTTCTTCAGAGATATTTGCACAATATCACAATATCTCAAACGTTTGGCAAAACTCAATTCAAAAACAGAGAAACTAATTCTATCTCACAGCGAAATCGCTACAATTAATAACAGAATTAAGTAAATAAACAGTTCGCTTCAAACAGCTACAACTATAACTGAGATGATGTGTTCAAATTCGGCTTTTATAAGCTTTTTAATTATTTACTAGAACATTCTCGATTTTTCTCAATTTTTTATGGCAACATTAATTACGAAATATTTAATTTATTAAATATATTAAATTTATTAAATATATAAAATAAAATAATTATTTATTAAATTGCGCTCTTGTATTTTTACTTTTCCGTGGTAGCTAAATCGCCTGCGTTGCACGGCAAAATAAAGCAATTTTAATTACAATTCTAAATAAATAGCCAAATAAATATGAAATCCGTAAGACTGCCCCCTTGTCCCTGGCAGTACATTCCTTGGACAGGAAGCCAAACTTACAACTAAGGCAACACTTCTACATTAAACATTACGTTACAATAACGAAATAAACAATAATTGCAATAAGTAACTTTCAGCAATTGAAATATTTTCGAATACTAAATACAAATCAAATAATGTCAAATACTAAATAAAAATCAAATGCTATCAAATACTAAATACAAATCAAATACTATCAAATGCTAAATAGAATTCAAATACTATCAAATACTAAATAGAACTCTAATACAAAAAGGACCATGGTCTTATACTATTTACAATACATTACTACCGTCTTTTTCTGAAAATAAGACAGCCTCCGAAAATAAGCCCTATCGTGATTTTCGGAACTTTTTGTAAAATAAGACATCTTCCGAAAATAATCCCTAGTTAAAATAATGTGACAAAAAAAATCGTTAAAAATGCTGTTGATTTATTAAGTAATAATATGTTTAGCTTTCCTAATACTCGTATTTCAGAGAAATGTTTGAAACAAAATATTCTGAGAAATTAATTGTTTACCTCTACAGTTCGTTTCAAATTAATTCTTGGAATTTATCTTAAAAATACAACATAAGGCAGCAGTCTACATTGAGCGACAGTGCATGTATACAACGTTCATTCATTTCAGTCTTGTAAGTCTGATTATTTCCTCATACGTAATTTTATTTTAAAATAAAGGGAATAATTTTTAACCCCAGTTAAAATGAATACAAAACGAAAGAGCTATTCCGTCGAGTACAAAAAGGGAATCGTGGAAGACTCCAGGGGTGTAAATCTTGTAGTATTCCGTAAAGAGAAGATGCTGGATCTCCGTATGGTTCGTAAATGGCGTGCAGACTACGATTACCTTTGTCAACTGGTGGACCAAGGAAATGAGAAAAAACGCAGAGTTGGATCAGGTTGGCAGCCGTCTGGGGATTGCATCTGGGAATGAATTGCAGGCAGGAGAGCAATGGCTTTGGTTGTGCGCAGGACTGATATTCAAAAATTTGCCCTTGAAACGGCAATTGAATTTGATATATCCACAGAAGAATTTAAAGCATCGTCATACTGGTTAGACAACTTCCTTAAACGATATGAACTGTTTCTAAGGAGATCAACAACATTGTTTAAGCTGGAAGACAATGAAGTTGTTAAGCGTGCAATTGCGTTTAAGCTTTTTGTTGATGGCATCGATTTTTCGAAATACCAACTCTCCAACATGATTGCTATGAGACTGCAGTATTCCTAGGCCAAGGAGCTCAAACGACAGTTCACCACAAAGCTTCTTCGTCAATTTACGTTCCTTAAACCGGTTACGATAGTGTACGTGTTACCTGTATTTTGGCGATTCGTCTAGATGGCAAGAAAGTATCGCCATTTTTAGTCACTAAAGGTAAAAAAGACCAGATTCAAAGTGTTTCAGGAATTTATGTCATTGAAAGTGAAAAAGCCTGGTGCACCCAAGCAGTTATAAGAAAGTGGGTTGATTTTATGCTGCCACCACTGTTGAGGGGTCAGAAAAGAGGTTTACTAGTTTGGGATTCAGCTAGTACTCACCGCGCTAAAGACATGAAAAACTTTCTTGCTGAGAGGAAAATTGATCAAATAATGATTCCGGCAGGAATGACTGGTTACCTCCAGACACTTGACATTGCAATAAACAAGCCATTCAAGGATCATTTGCGGATGGAAATCAATGAATATATTGAAAACAGAATGGTGAGAAATCATCGAGGTAATTTTGTAAAACCAGGCTTACAAGAAGTTGTGAATTGGGTAAAAAATTCATGGGACAAAATAACTGACAGCGATGTTTCCAATGCACTACGAACAGGTTACTTAGACAAGAAGTATTCATTTAACGATAGCTATATCGCAAGACATGAGAGATTGGGACCAATGATTCAACAGAAAATGGATTTGGAAGAAAATCAGAATATAATTCAGAATTTTATTTATGACGATGTTCTAGAATAAGATGCCATGACTGTAATTGAATAAATTTAAATTTCTGTATTCTGTGTAAAATAAATTTTAAATAAAAATATATAAATATACTTTTATTTTTGCCCTCCCCCGAAAATAAGGCCTAGCGCGTATTTTGGACCAAAAAAGAAAGTAAGACAGTGTCTTATTTTCGGAAAAAGACGGTATTTGCAACTATATACACTATGTACTATGGCCATAGTAAGGAGCTAGCCTGTCGTAATGGACGACTTTAGGTTTAGATTTCGATGACTTAATGATGCGAACCACGACGTCGTTCAGCCTATTTAGGACTGTGTAAGGACCATTCCAAGGTGACTGTAGTTGCGGAGAAAGTCTATTTCGTCGAGTCGGACTCCATAATCATACCTTGTCTCCTTCGTTGAAACGATGGCCAGTAGCTCTTGTGTCATAGCGGGTCTTCAGCTTGTTCGTCGCCAAGTTGACTTGCTTTCGTGCAGAACGGTGCTTCACTTTAAACCGGGCCTAGACATCTTGGATGTATTCCTCAGGCGATGAAGGCGCATCTGCAGGGCTGTCAGATAAGAAATCACAAGGCAGACGAAGATCACGACCGATGAGCATCTGGGATGGACAATTGCTGGTAGTCTTGGGTTTCTCTTCAATTCTAGTATAATTTCGGCAGCTTTCTGAGCAGAGTCTTTCAGACAACACGTCGGAGTTTGTGGTGAGGATCCTTTCTTAGGTTCGATAGTCATGTTCTCAAATGCTAAAAGCATTTTGTTGTTTTTGAAGTCTAAGGAAAAATTGTATTTTCTTAAAAAGTCCAATCCTAGTATATAAGGATCTGTAATATCCGCTACATATACCGTGCGATAGTAGGTGGCACTTCCAAAGGTGATGTTCACGTTTAACTTTCCATTTGTGTCAATTTTCTCACCGGACGCAATCTACAGGGTAACAAGGTAGGCGTCCAAATCAGTTTGTCCTTAAATTGTTGAGCTAAATACTTCCGAATGATGGTAACATTAGCTCCTGTATCAATGATCATACTGCAAGGAACTCCGTCAATATGCTCATTAATAAATAGTCCGTTACTGTTGACACTCGCTGCAGAAATCTTGAGCGCATTAAACACTATCGTTCAATCTCAGCTCCGTGTTATGATCATTAAATTGCTTCCTGCGTCGTTGCTGGGAAATATTATTTTTCGCATCTCGGGGTGTTCTGCAGTTCGTTCGTACTTGGCCTTCAGCTCCTCAGTTACAGCACTTTGGTTTATTGTCACTCCTTTTCCATTTCGTGGCATTTAACTGTCTGTTTATATCGTCCGTCTTATTTTCCCTGCTCCCGAATGTTCGGCAATTCCTTCGTATGTGTCTTACAGCACCGCAATTCCAGCTCTTTAGCGACGGTTTCTTATCATTAATATACCGTTGCAAGGCATTCACTTTTCTGGATAAATCATCTAAACAAACCATCAACTGATCCACTGGCTCGTGGACTCGCACAGCTCTGACTGGATGGTGACCTCTACGAGTTACTTGCTTAGCCACCTCGAATTTCATGGCGTACGCTAGAGCGCTTTTGATATTCTTCACATCTTCCATTCGCAGTGCTTTCTGTATTTCAAGATTCCGGATGCCGTCGATGAAGTATTGCAGGGAGAGGATTTCCCTTGTTTCTGTCGGGCACTCCGAAAAGGTGAGGTGGGACAGCCTTTCAACATCCCTGCAGAGCTCATGAAGTGTTTCCGTAGGTTTCTGTTGACGGGATTTTAACTGCAGCCTGCTGTAATCTTTTAAACACTTCTCTCGAAAACGCAGTTCCAAAGCGCCGGACAAAGCTTCAAAATCTAGTCTCTGGCTTTCGGGAAGAGTCTGCCGGATATCTGCTGCGTCTGCTCTCAGAGAAGCAGCGAGATGACAGGCCTTAGCTTGGGAATCTCATCCATTCGCATCCACCACTATAGAAAATTGTATCTTATACACTTGCCAAGAAGTCTTCCCATCATATGTGGATAGCTTCAGAGAGGGACGAGCACTCACGGGTAGAAATTTGAAACTATCCGAATTGCTTCCAGCTGTCGCTACGAATTTCTTTAAAGTATCATCTTCTTTTGCAACCGCCGAAATCTTGTCATCAATTTGTTATTCGATTTGGTGTTGGATGGCAGAGGCTCTTCCTTCGATTCGCTGCTCCACAGCAGAAACTCTTCCTTCTATTTGTTCTTTTACAGAAGAAACTCTTTCTTCAATGTGTTCAACTTTGTTTTCAACAGCGTTAATTCTGCCCTCCATAGCCTCGAATTTGTTTTTTATTACGCTGGTCATTTCTCTTTTCATTTCCTCTTGACCTGCTTCATTTTTTTCTTGAAAAGCCTTCATTTCTTCCTTAACAGATTCCTCCATCTTTTCTTGAATAGTCTTCATTTCATTTGTATGCTTGACCAGCTTTCATCTCTTCCTGACAAGCTTCCATCTTTACTTTAACGGATTTCATCTCTTGTTTAACTGAATTTTGACCAGCTTACATCTCCTCTTTAACGGAATTTTGGCCAGCTTTAATTTCTTCTTTAAATACAGCAAAGGCTGCCATAAATTGCCTTAGTTGTAAATTTCGCTCGTGTAATTGGCATTCAAAAATACCCTACTCCTGACACCAAAAATTGTTGCGTGCGTACGGGTTCGTTATGGATTGAATTCACAAGTCGTTAAAAAGTTAACCAAAATTTATTCTTTCCCCAAGAAATAAATGATTTCAATCCAGTCCTTACTAACGCTTTTAAAATTCTATTAACATAATTCTTCGTTATTATTTTTGCCGACAGATGGCGTTGCCTCCTGGCGCGTGGTTCTACCCGAGGGTATAAAAAAGTCGTTACTGAAGTTGCTTTCCCTTTCTAGATATTTTGTTCTCCTGATGAGAAGGGACCTGTAGCTGCCTTCGAAATCGATTGAGTGTTTTGGTAAATGTACGCCAAATACAAGGTTATTTCAGCGATTTTGATTGTCAAATTGGCGTGTTTCTCTTCTGTTCTTATTGTGTATGGTATTTAAACGTATTTTGCTATTAGTGTGTTAGTTCGAATTTTGAAATTTCTTATTATATAATTTCTTAAAATTTCCACTGTAATGTGCTAAACTAATTTTGTTGAAATCCTAAGGATTTCAAAGTCGGGCAGTGTTAACGCCACTCTGTTAAATAGCTGATTGTTTGCGCCATTAAAAGTGGTTATATTTGTATTGTTTAATATGGCAAAGCTACGTTGTTTCGATAATGTAGTTTACAAAAACTTAGTCATTCGTTTATTTCGCTGCTTCATGGGAAGCAAAATTTGAAAGATTAAATAAAATTATTAAATATATTAAATGGTCTTTGTATTTTAAATTTATATTACAGTCCACTTGAAAATAACGCAACATATTTATGCGATTTAAAAGCGAGCAACGGCAACACTCTACGGGAAAAAAACTTTTTATATAAAGCCCGCGGAACTGTGTATCGGAAATTCTACAGATAGACTCATTTAAAAATTATTTTGGGATATTGCTGTTGAAATAAATTTTATGGTTTAAATGCGAAGAACATGATATTTAATAAATAAAGGTAGCACACAAAACGTTAAAAACGCCTCTTTGGACGTAATTTAAAATCTAAAAACCTTTCAGAATTTTTTTTTTTGCGCAGTGTGGCATAAACATTTTCAATGATACGGCCATGTTGCAACTCAACCGATGGTGCGGTGACGTCGTTACGAAAGAAAAACAAAATCAGGGGTAAAAATCAGAGCAGCTCTCCGAAGGAAAAACTTGCACGCTGCGTCGTGCCAGAAAATTTAAAACTTTTTTAGCCGTTCCATGTATCTGTAAATACTATAAAACTTGTTCGTCTTATTAAAAGTGTTCGTACAAAGATGTGTTGATCATTGTGGATTAATTAACAGGATTTCAGATTTGATTAATAGGATATAGTTGGAAAAGGATCAACAACCAGTGGCCCTGGTTCGAACCATTTGGAACAAGATAGGCATCGTTTGTTTTACCTGGAAATTTTAGTATAGAAGTTTAAATAACACTAATAGTAATTAAAAAAAATTGAAATGTTTCACATTTTAAATTACGTCCTAAGGGGCGTTTTTTTAACGTTTTATGTGTTACCTTTATTTATTAAATATCATGTTCTTCGCACTTAAACCATAAAATTCAGTTCAACAGCAATATCGCAAAATAATTTTAAAATGAGCATTAGAATTTCCTATACACAGTCTCGCGCGCTGGAGATAAAAATGTTTTTTCTGTACAACGTTGCCATGGCTCGCTTTGAAATCCTTGAGTTTGTACAACAAAAATTCCTCAAAGTTTTACAAAATATGAAATCGATCATAAAACAAATTCCGAATTTCAAATTTGGACTTATTCGCAGGACGATTACGTCATTCAAAATTGGATGGCTCTAGGCACCGTCGTTTTATCACAATGCGAGAAACATACATACATTTATACACATTCTTCATTTACACATTCTTCATTTTTAATTTCTTTAAATATAATACAGGGTTGCAATATGTGGTGGCAACAGTTTGAAAAGCGAGCTGACATTTAAAATTGGACAGCTCTTCTTACCCTCGTTTTATCACAATGCGAGAAACATACACACATTTATGGAAATTCTTCATTATTTAATTTCTTTAAATGTAATACAGGGCGGTAATATTTAGTGACAAGAATTGGAAAAGTGAAACGAGCATTCAGAATGAACCGACGCCAAATCGCAAAATGTAAATAATAGTCCTTCAGGGACAAAGCCCCTTTGGACTAATAATTTACCATTTTTCACTTTAGAAATATTTTGTACAACCCGATAACGATAAATAACAATGCGCAAATGTCTAAAGCGGAAATGACTGGTGTTTGAAATGATAGAAGACGTTTCGGAAATAGAGTATCTTCTTTTATCATTAGATATAGATTTGTTGTTATCTGTTGATTTTGCTTTATAATTTTGTGCACAAAGTAATATTACAAAGTTAGATAAGCCTTCATTAGTGATTGACAAAACGAATTTCACATTAATTCTACCGAGAAAATAATTTTCGTTCCAGAGTATTTCGGATGATGAGTGAAGAGCTTTCAGGACAGAATTAAGTCCATGAACCGAGGTTTCACCATACTGGAAGAAGAGAGATCATATCCGGAACTCCTCACTTTGAATGCTGGAGATTCAGATGAATTTTGTCTGAAAAGAAAAATGAAAAAGGCTGTGTCATTAATGCATATTTTGTTGTTGTTTTTCTTTAACCATGGGAGTGGTATTACGTTGAGAAAAATTTAAAGAATGAAAATTACAACTTCAACGGCATTTCCTACGGATATTTATTGTTGTGATTACAAACAATTTATGAAAATATACGTAAATATAGAATACATACCTTTCTAATAAATATAACTTTCTAATAATTCAATTTCTAATAAAGAATTAGTAATAGCCCTTTAACCCTTCTTTTAAATTTGAGCATGCTCCCCTCTGCATTCTAAAAATAGCAAAACAATATTTTTTCTGATGTAATTCTTATTTCTTGTAATTCTGAAAAGTGGTCCGTCACCTGATCTTTGTTGCCCAATTATTCCTGGAATGCCATGAAATCTTAACCTAACATTCGAATATTAATCTGTTATACATCTGATATTTGATTTACTTAATGTAAACATTCTTGAGATGTGATCCGAAATGTAATCATATCTTGGTATAAAAAGTCTTAACGTTTAAAGACCACGTAACAAACAAACTTAATAGTGCGAACAGAGCATTTATGGTTTTATATAATCTTATCGGCAGGAAATCAAAACTTTCGAGAAAGCATTCGACAAGGTATGGCATAATGGATTACTGTACAAATTAACTAACTGCCTGCTAGCTTTTCTAAGCTCATCAAGTCTTATTTAAAACGACCTACGTTTCAAGTACGAGTGGGTGATGCACTTTAACAGAACAAGCTTATACACGGTGGCGTTCCTCAGGGGTCAATTTTAGGACCAAAGCTTTTTGTAATCTACATACATGACCTGCCCAATCCCTTAAATTCAAGATTAGTGTGCTGACGATACCGTAATTCTCTAGAAGTCGAAAACCTCGCAACTAACTATCGACAATCTTCAGTTCCGCGTCAACGTTGTCGCCATCTGGTGTCGGCTATGGAAGCATAAATTAAGTTCATGTACATAACAGACAAACTTAATAGGGCCCACAGAGCATTTATGGCTTTATATAATCTTATCGGCAGGAAATAAAAACTCAGCTTTAAAGTGAATAGAACTTTTTATCTTACACTTATTCGACCAGTTCTTCTTTACGCTGCCACAGCGTGGACCACTGCCTTAAAAACAGAACGAAAGCAAATTGAAATTCTACAGAATAGAATTCTGCGTGCCATGGTAAATGCTCCTTGGTATGTTCGCAACACTATTATTCACGCAGATTTAAAGATTCGTCCAATTCCGGAACAAATACTTATGGATTCACATAATGTTTTTGAAAAAATGGAAAATTCCTCGTATCCTCACTTACGTAACATAATTAATTACTATCCTACTGTTGAGAATCTATTGAAGCGACCTAGGTCTATTCACCATAATATTAATTGGTGATTGTAATGTATTTGTAGTATAATTTCACTATCATTTCATTCATTAATTATTTTAAACTACTTACTGACAAAGCTTATGGACTTTGTGGCTTGGCAGAGCCAATTATGGACTGTGCTTAAAATTTATTCGTAAAAAAATTTTAAAAACACGTATTATATTATATATATATGAATACTTGCAACGATATGGACTTTGTGCCTGGTACAGCAGACTATGGATTCTGCTAAAAATGTTTATAGTATTCTTACCATGCTTATTATCATTCTTGTATTATAAATATTTGTGTATCTACTGCCTCTCACAGTAGGAATTCTCCAACTCAACCCACATGTGCTCAAGACTCGACCTGAAATTCTCCGAGTTACAAATTTAATCAGCATTTACAGGAATTTTGCCATAAATTTTAACTATTTAAGAATTTGAAAATTTCAATGATTTTTGTCATTCACATTATTACTCTTCAACGTACTACTCTGCTCGACACTGAAAATGCAACACCAAGGAGGAGTGGTCAGAAATTTATGCAAATTTTAGAGTAGACGTACGTCACTGAGTTATGCGAATGATGTGAAATGCGCAGCTCTCCGACGCACGAGAAGTAAGATATAAGGGAAGGAACGTGCAGAATGGGCAATATTCGTGTCGTTATTTCTGCCAGACGAATTATGGAAGAAAGCTGGTTTTTGTCCCGGAGGATACGTGTAATAGGAGAGAATGCCAGGCCGCCGTCAACGAAGGCACTTCCAGCATATAGACGATTTTACGAGGGGTATGGTGATCGGACTGAGAAGGGCTGGTTGGTCCTTACGTCAAATCTCAGCTGATACCCACATGGATGAGAGCACGGTGCATCGGCAATGGCGAACACGGTTGGAACAAGGGAATGTGGAAAGAGGGAGGGGTGCAGGTCCAGCCAGAGTGACGTCAGCACTCGTGGATCGACGCATCCGCCGACAAGCTGTGGTGGTCTCGCAAGTCACTTATACCGCGATTCTGCAGCATGTACAAGATACCCTGGATGTTCCCGTGTGGACGAGAACCATTTCCCGTCAATTGGTTGAATGTGGCCTGCACTCACGGCGTCCGTTAAGAAGACTGCCATTGACCTCACAGCATAGACGCCAACATTTAGAATGGTACCGGACTGGAGCGATGGGGATGACAGAATGGCGAAACGTCGTGTTCGCAGATGAGTCACGCTTCTGTTTATCCAGTGACAGTCGCCGCATACGTGTGTGGCGTTGGCGTCAAGACAGATCTAATCCGGCAGTAACTGTGGAACGCCCCACCGCAAGGCAACGTTATATAATGGTTTGGGGCGCTATTGCCTAGGATTCCAGGTCACCTTTAGTTCGTATTCCAGGCACTATGACGGCTCAACGATACTTGGATAATGTACTGCGGCCGGTGGCAATCCCCTACCTTCAGGGGCTGCCTAATGCAATTTTTCAGCAAAATAACGCCCGACCACACCGTGCTCGCATCTGCCAACTTGCTCTGCTAGGTATGCAGATGCTTCCCTGATCACCGTACTCTCCTGACCTGTCACCCAATCCAACATGTGTGGGATGTGATTGGACGCCGTTTGCCGATTCTGCCCCTGCCTAGTTCAGAAGACGAACTGTGGCAAATGGTTGAAAGGGAATGGAGAGCCATCCCGTATTTGTACTTAAAGCTATATTTCTATAGGCAATAATACTTTATAGGATATGTATTAACCATGTATTATCTGCCTTTTGTAGCTAGACTGTTAATAACAAATGAAATGTAAGTTTGACTGCATCACGTTAGTTTGATTGTATCGAACTCCACCTATCACCTTTTCAGTACTACTTAGAATGCAGACTTTGATCTATAGATTTGGTACCATATCTATAGAATATAGACTATAGACTTTTAACTGTGAATCTTGAACATAGACTTTGAATTATAGACTTTTGTTGGAACTACAAACTACTCTTCATCACTACTATTTCTTTTTGTCGCATATTATGTTCAAAATTCCGCACATGTTTTAAAGAGTCATGTCATATATTATGCTTAAAATTTTTGTATTACATTCAAAATTCTGTACATTTATAATTATGCTATTCTATACATTATGCTTCCAATCTTTGTATTACATTCCCTATGTATCATTCCAAATTATGTATCTGTTTTGCTAATATCAATAAACGGCTGGGATTACGTAGTGGAGAGACGGCGCTAAGCCAATTAACCAAATGGTAAAGGTGTGGTGCCCGTCTTCCCCGTTCCTAATTCCTAATTCTATTGAACCGACGCCGTTCTCGCTCTGTATTCTGACTATCATTTTGAAATAAAGGTTACTTATTGCTTCTTGCTGTCTCTGTCTTTTTTCCAAATTTCATGACTTTCTGACCACTGCTTCTTGGTGTTGCATTTTCAGTGTCGAGCAGTATGTATTGCATTCTATGTTCAACTCACATTATTTAATTGTGAATTTCAACTAGTAAGATATTATGCACGCTCGTTCTTCTCATGCAACTTTATTGTTTTCACGAAACCTTGACTCCTCTTTCCACGCCGGAGTGTCTTCGCCTTCGGGTGGGTGCGTTCGCACCTTGATTTATTTACATACGCAGTTGGCCTAAGGCATATGCAAAACGAATTGATTAAAATACTAATGTGATTGTATACCAATATACCAGAGACTATTATAGTCAGGATTAGGATTAGGTAAACCTCAAAAGAGCCTATTAACCATTAATAGCCTTCCTATCCACTTTTAGTATAAAAAATCATTAAAGTACCAAAAAAAATTTTAAATATAAAACAATACTAAAACTTGCCAAAAAAAATTTCAAATTTTATATTACTACCAAAGGGGCTTTTTTTGACGTTATGTTCATTACCTTTATTTATTAAACATCATGTTCTTCGCACTAAAACCATAAAATTCAATTCAGCAGTAATATCACAAAATAATGTAAAAAGAGCACATATTCTTTAGATTTCCGTTACACAGTCTCGCGAGCTGGAGATAATTTTTTTTTCCTGTACAGTGTTGCCATTGTTCGCATTGAAATCGTTGTGTTTCTTAACCAAAAACTCGTAAATGCTTTATGAAATATGAAATATAAAACAAATTCCAAATTTGGGCTTCTAGATAGCGATATTCGAATGGAGGACTACGTTATTCAAAATTCCATGTGTCTATGCACCATTGTTTCTTCACTGTGCGAAAAACACGAATAAATTCAAGCAGATTCTTCATTATTTAATTTCTTTAAATATACTGCAGGGCGATATTATTTGATGGCAACAATTTGAAAAGTGAACCGACATTTATGGTCAACCGACACAAAATGCCAAAACGAAATTAATAGCCCATCTGGGCAAATTGCCCCTTTGGCTAAAAAATCAAAACTTATGCTTTCAGTCATTTTTTTCTATGTGTAATCTTTCTCGGGCCATATGGCTCCCTTTAGATTTTTCCTTTTTAACTATTTTTACGTAATTTTCCTATTTCTGCTCTCTGTTTAGTATATTCTGATGTAAAGGTAAATGGTTTTGAACCATAGGTACTCCATAAAACGCAATCCTTGGTCTCGTTCTCCCTTAATCTTTAGGTTCCTAAGACTAATAAATACTACTTCTAATAAAATAATTCTATCACTTATAAAAAAGACACTTTCTCATTCATTTTGTAGAGTCGTTAGGTTACTTGGAAGAAGAATAGGTGAAAAATGAGCAACGCCTTCGTGGGGAATCGAACCACGGACCTCTCGGTTACGCGTCGAGCGTGCTGACCACTACACTACGAAAGCATGTCAAGAAGGTGGAAGAAATACCTTATAATTTTAGTAAATTTTTACTGGAGAGCAGTTGGAAAGATATTTGTTGATAAAATAAATGAAATGCATGAAAGTTCGGGTAAAAATTTTATAAAAAGATTTCGAATGAAATGTTTAAGTAAAGGTTTAGAAAAGCTGAAGAAGATTGGGGTAATGTATTATGTGTTGAATGTTTTTGCTCAAATCTTTCCTTTTCCAGTTACTGGAAGCAGATCAGTAACTGACTTATTGTAAGTTGAAGAAAATTGGGTAAAACTGCATATTACGGGCCAGTTTGGCGCGTTTCCGAAAAATCGCTAAGTCGCCAAATCGGTTATTTTCGCGAATTTTAGAAAATCGCTAACTCATCATATCACCATATTAGATGGTTGCGAATTTGAATGAATCCTGTAAACGTGAAAAAATTGATCATGTAAACATGCAAAAATATCTAAACAACCTGTAAACATTAAAAAAAATCTAAAACAGAAGTTCAAGAAAACCAACGATAAAGTATTTGAAAGTTAATAACTATGTATTTTATGGCATCAACAATATTAAAGCTTTCCATAACATCATATACCATTTTCAGACAATAGCAAAATGGAGTAAAACGTTTTAGCACGAAATTTGAGAAATTGTAATAGGCAGTAAACGAGCAATATATAAACGGAAAGCATTGATTCATATTTAAGCTGAAACTTTAAAAAAATGCAGAAAAAGATACATAAAATTCAAAATTTCGATCTACTGAAACATGAGCAATAGTATAGTAAAAAAACAAAAAAAGGTTATACAATTTTAACTATGTAATTTATATTTTCACAATAAATTTTTATTTATAATAAATAGTAGAAATTCGCATTTGTTTATATCTACACTAAAATGTAACAATACAATGAAGATGAAATTCAAAATGGCACCCTCATTTCAAGCACGTGCTTAACCACATATAATGCACACACACCTCCATTCACAGAAATCTGTCGCATCTTTCCTTTCAACTAATTTCATACTATTACACTTAGGACATTCGTACATATTCGTAACTAAATCATAATTCATGCACCATTCTATCACACATCTTTCGCCCTTAGCTTGGAACCGAATCAAATAAGTAAAATCCACACGTTCAACTCTTTCGACGCCAGCCATTTTGCTCACACAATCTACTGCAAGCACAGTGAAATGCTGAAAATTCAAAAAGCCCGCTTAAATACCTGTAACCTTAAAACCTAACGATTTTCATGATGTCAAGAGGTTACCAGATTTGGCGAGATTTCGCTTCGTTTGGCGACTGGCCCCTAATCTGCAGTCTAGCCGAAAATTGTTTAAAAATGCAGCTTTTTATCCCGTAGATGTAAGACTGCTTAGGTTGTAGGGTCTACTTGCTTATCTGCTGCGTGAAAACTGAAAGTGTAGTGACTGCACAGAAGAAGGGTTAAAAGGACACCTTATTACACTCTTTAGAAATTTACAATGAGTCAACTCGACGCTAACAAACCACGCCTCTGCTTGCGCGGTAACTGAAACAGTAAGGACTAAATTCAAAATTTGAAGATATTCAGAAGCAGTAGAATTACGTCACAGGGCTCAGACTATCCTGTTTTCTAAAAGAGTGTTGAAAGATCTATTGGCAGCAAAGTAATAGCTGCTATGCCACTTTTAACCAGCAATCAACGCTAAGCAGAAGCTCACGCTACAACAAGCACAGAGTTTGTCCACACTCTCTAACTTTCCCTTCTAGAACTTAGTACTTAAACCTTTTCTCCCACTGGTAGAATTTGCATTACTTCACGCGCGCTTCCAAATTTAGATATTCTGTCATTGGCAATTAAGGGAATGAAACCGTACACAAAAGAACACAAACTTAAATTTAAATTGTTATTTAAAATAAATATAAATCCCTACAGGGTGAAATAACACGCCGAACAAATATTAATTTCGAAGTCAAACAACAAAAATCAGCCATATATTTGCTAATTTTCACAGAACAAGTTTCGATGGTTTTTACCGGACCATCATCCTCAAAGTGCAAATGAACGATATAAGATATAGTGATAAGATAAGAATAGCTGGAGAGGAGTTAAGCTACTGGCGCCATCTATTGATAAAACAAGAAAACTAAAACATAATTTCCTTAAAGGCTGAAGTTAAAGATGGATCGGAATTAGGGTTAGTTCTTATCTTATCTTATCACTATATCTTATCTCGTTCATTTGCGCTTTGGCAGCTGAGGCTGATGGTTCGGCAAAAACCATGAAAACTAGTCCTGTGAAAATTTGCAACTATAACGCTGATTTTTGTTGTTTGACTTTGAAATTAATATGGTCTATGTTGTGTAAGAAGTTGGCTCATGGTTAGTTAAAATTTAATCCCTTAACAAGGCTGTAATAGACCTGAGTACTTGAAGTCTGGCAAGGAAAATTGTAAAAATGTATATCTTTTTCTAACCAGATATTTTATGTTCAGTACCTTTACTGTGGTTCGCCTTTTCCGTTTTCTTGCCAGAATGATTGGCTCGCATTCAAATGAGGTGGAAAGAGATAGTATTTAAGGGAACGTTTAAGACTGTTGAATTAGAGCATGTTCCGCCTGCCGAAGAACACATTACCAGTTGAAACTCTCGATTGAAGTCTGTATTCAGCTCTGAGGTATTCTTGCCATTAGGCTGGACACGCCGACATAGGCTTGAGCTAATTTGCGCGTTATTCATTCTGTGTAGCGTTAACTTACGTCTTAACTTAGCTTTAATTTGAATTTATTACTTTTGAACTACGTCATAAACGCTGGCTGGTTTTGTATGCACAAGAAGTGCCCTTTGTTGAATAACTGATTTCTAATGAAAAGGTCTTTCACTCTTTTCTTACGTTCTCTGTCTGATTGCTGGACGTAGCGATAAGTGGCTTAGGTTCAGCTTGAGTCTCAAATTTAGTTTATGCTTCTAAAGAAGATGAGACACTACAATCCTTTAAAATTTAAATGTTTTAGGAGTATTTTAGCATTCTTAACAGTAAAGTTTTACTTTGATATACTGATAATTGTAGATAACGCTTATGTATCAGGAATTAAAGCAAAATATATGCATAAGTCGATGTGATTTATAAAAGGGTTCAGTAACCAACTATTCTTTGTTGTGTTACATTTCGATGTGGAGGATTTAAATGGTGCGTTTATTTTCACTTCGTTACTTGTCTATAAAACTTATGCAAATAAAAAGAGTTGGCTTTTCCAGAAATGTGCAGTTGGTGCTATAAGCCCTAGTCATCAGTTATCCTCCGAGTGGTCATTTCAGTGTATTATCCTCTGTTGCTGTTTTTGCCCATCCCCAAAGAGCAGCAGCGCTAAATTAGGTCCATGACATTGTGAACCCTAAAGAAATCCATAACCAACAATGGATTGTTAGTATGATCCTGCCTGTAGAGCCCCAGACAAGCAAGAATAAGACTGATCATATTCTTGCTTGCCTGGAGCTCTTGCTTGGGAAGTTTGCTCAAAAGAACGCTTAGTAGACTTCAAAATACTTGGAACCTTCAAAAAATATCAAAGACCTAAGATACCCTCTGAGGAAGAAGGTGAGGGTGGTTTGAGTATGGCTGTTGCAATGAAGAATCAGAGAGCAGCTTGGCCGATTACTCTGATATAGTTCGGTCTTCTCAAACGCAACCCTGGCTGGCATTCTACCAAAACATATAGATTCGTTCAAAAGGGACGTTATTAGTTGCTGCGACGTGAAAAGTTACGTGAAAGTCTTCTCTTCTCCGGAAAGAGATATGCTGGAGGGGAAGAAAGTCCCCATCCTTCTGTCCTTTTTTGAGAATAATTCGGTCCGAATGACGCATGCGTGTTCACGCTCATGGTCGCGGAGGAGGCGATCGAACTATACCAGATGATTTGTTCCTGGACCGGGAAAACAGGAATCTATGTGATCAATGGCTGCAGCACCAAAGATAGAAGACTGGCTGAGCTCCATTGGTTGCAGACTTTAACTGGGCAAAAAGCAATGACCCTCACGCCCCGAGGGTGGCCCTACCAGGAGTAAACTCCCGACGTCAGATTATGTTCTTCTAATTTGATTCTTAATTCCACTTTCCAAATACATGTGTTAGCAAATGTTTTTCATGACCTTTGACTAAATAAACATAGCATTTTACAAATCATTTAATTCGGGTGTAGTAATAGATATTGCAATCATTTGGTAATGACCACTTCAATTTAATAACATTTGATTTGCCATTATTTAGAAATTTATACCTTACCTTATACAATACGCCAGTCAAAGGTAAAAAGAAGACCGACCGAGTTCCATTGCCTGCAGACTTTAGCAGGGCAAAAAGCAATGGCCCTCACGACTAGGGTGGCGCTACCAGGAGTAACTTCCCGAAGTTCGATTATTTTCTTCTAATTTGATTTATGATTGCTCTTGCCAACTTCATGTGTTTACAAATTTTTTCATGATCTTTGACTAAATAAATATGTCATTTTACAAATCGTTTAATTCGGGTTTAGTAAGAGATATTGCAATCGATTGCTAATGACCACTTGGATGTAATGATCTTTGATTTGCCATTAATGTCAAAGTACGTATTTAGAAATTTATATCCTACCTGATCCAATACGCAAGTCATAGGTAGAAGACAGATTGATCTCCATTGTCTGCAGACTTTAACTGGGCAAAAAGGAATGGCCTTCACGCCTAGAGTAGCCTTACCGGGAGTAACTTCCCAACGTTCGATTATTTTTTTCTAATTTGATTCATTATTCCTCTTTCCAAATGTTTTCGTGAACTTTGATTAAATAAATATGACATTTTACAAGTCGTTTAATTCATGTGTAATAATCGATATTGCAGTCATTTGCTAATGGCCACCTGGATGTTTGATTTTCCATTAATGCCAATGTACGTATTTAGAAATTTATATTCTAAATGACCCAATGCGCAAGTCAAAAGTAGAAGAATGAATGAGCTCCATTGCCTGCAGACTTTAGCTGGTAAAAAGGAATGGCCTTCACGCCTAGGGTGGCCTTACCAGGAGTAAACTCCCGACCCTCGATTATCAGTCCACAGAGGCAATTTTCGCAGAAATTAATTTCGTTTTGGCATTTAGCGTTGATTCACTAAAAGCGTCGTTTCACTATTCAAATTGTTGGCACCAAATATTATCGCCTGTATTATATTTAAAGAAATTAAATAATGAAATAAAAATATGTAGGTTACCAACAACAACGGTACAACAACGGTTAAAACAACGGTACCTAGAGCCATCCAATTTTGAATATTGAACGTTTCGACCCGAATTTGGGCATCCGGAAGCCCAAACTCGAAATTTGGAATTTGTGTTATTATCGATTTCATATTTTGTAAAACTTTAAAGAATTTTTTATTAACAAACTCAAGAATGTTAAAGCGAGAATTGGCAAAGTTGTAGAAAAAAAAACATTTTTATCTTCAGTGCGCGTGACTGTGTATTGGAAATTCTGAAGATATGCTCATTTTAAAATTATTTTGCGATGTTGCTGTTGAAGTGACTTTTATGGTTTAAGAGCGAAGAACGTGATATTTAATAACTAAAGGTAACACACAAAATATTTAAAAAGAAAAAAAATACGCCTCTTCGGACGTAATTTAAAATCTGAGACCTTTCAGATTTTTCTTTTTATCATTTTCTGCTAATTTCATTCATATTTCCTCTTACATAATACATGTGTTTGCAAATTTTTTCATGATCTTTGAGTAACTAAATATGGCATTTTGCAAGTCGTTTAATTCAAGAGAAGTAATAGATATTGCAATCATTTGCTAATGACCACTTGGATGTAATAAGGTTTGATTTACCATTAATGTCAATATGCTTATTAAGAAATTTTTATCCTACCTGATCCAATCCGGAATTAAATTATGCCACTCCTTATGCGGAAATTTCATTTTAAATGCACGCTTCGTTCGTATTCTACATCGAATGATTCCATCAGTGTCTTGAAATGAAAAGCAGTACCTGTTTTCTAAAGAGAAAAAAAAATAGCTTATTTTAAAATCCTGTTCAAGTACACGATTGGCTGAAACAGCTGACGTACAGTAGTTGAACATGGATCTAAAATCTACAGTGAATTTTATATCAGGTGGGTTTATTTTTAAGCAGAGGATGTAAGTTAGAAAACAAGATAAGGAATTTAGATACACTGAAAAACATATTTAGGTAAAAATATTTTTGGACGTAACGTTGAAATTTACGCACTTTTAGATCTTAACAGAATATTCTTCCATTTTTTTCTCTCATCCCAACATTGAATTAGAACAATCAAGAAATATAGTGTGGTTTCTTTGATTATGGCAATGCACGTAAGTGCCATCTGGCGGAATGAAGGTTCGGGGAAGGTTTTACGAAAGGAAACTGCTCTTATCTTCGTTACACGTGGGAAAAACTGAAAAGTCTATGCAGCCACCTCGCTCGCCTGGAATCGAAACCAGATCGAACTACTAGTATTCAGCTACTTTGCCACTCGGCCGTTGGTGGGTGCATGAAATATTGTTGCGCGCCTACTGGTTCGTAATATATTGAATGCACAAATCTGATAAAAAGTCAATAAAATTTATTCTTATCACAAGAAATGTAACAAAACGTTTGGATTTTTCCTCAAAGAATATCATGCAATATAATCAGTAGCTATATTTTATACTGCGAAAGCGTGAAATAGAACGCAATCCAAAGCTCGGAGGAAGATAAACCGATTAACAAAATCATAACAGCTAAGTAAACAACAACAGCTCACTAAAACGACTGAGCTGAGATGTTTCTCTCCGGCTTTTATAGCTTTTTAAATCGGCCGCGGGAGACAGTTCTAACATTTTTGGAAAGCAAAAAGAGTAGAATTACGGTTACAGCTAACTTAGTAGTCAATTACATTTATTCAAATTAAATATCAGTTACGAAGATAAACTTTTATTCAATGTTAAACGCACGTGCTCTTGTATTTTTACTTTTCAGGCGTAGCTTTCTCTTAAAGTTTGTCACGCGCTGCACTGCACGAGGATATAAAACGATTTTAATAATAATTCTACTAAAAATGTTTAGATAAATACGAAATTCTTAACAATATGAATTTTGTTTTATTGTTGAATAAATCTTTTACATTTAGAAGCATTCTTTTGCACAGTATGAAAGTGCAGTTTTCAGCAAAGGTTTCAAAAATCCCCCTGTTCTAAAATCTTATTCTAAAATGGGAACTTCAGGTACTTGTATTACAAGATTTCTGCATAAGGTATACGAAACTTAAGACATGTATTACCCTTGCCTGCCCAAACACATGTATGTATGTCTCTATTTTTTTTTATTTATTACGTGCTCCGCCTTAAGCACTACACGGAAACGGAGGGATGCCCCGTGGAGATCTCTCTAAGGTAAACTGGCTCGTATCCATGTGCACGGGGAAAACCACGAAAACGTCCATGCAGCCAGCCCGTTTGCAGGGATTCGAGCTCCGTCCCGAACTACCATTGTTCAACGGCTTTTACTGCTAGGCCGCTGGTAAACCATGTTTCTGCTTTGCGAAAGAAATTAATTGAAGGCCATCAAATGTAGTAATTGAGTTTGGTTGTAATGTTCTTCGATACTTTGTCTAGATATAAAGTCTGGAAACCTACTGAAATAAGTAGCGAATTATCGCTGAATTACAATAGTTACTACAAAGACCTGAGAAGGGTTAAAATACCCTTTGATACACTAAAAGAAATAATAACAGATGGCCCCTTCTTAGGCTTCCAGGAGAGCCTCCACTCAGGCTTTTAAACAAGGATAAGAAAATAAGAAACTAATCTAATACTAAACTAAATAGAGTTAGCCGAAGGTAGACAGAAATACCTAACGTAGATGGCCCTTAAATTAAACTAGTCGGCCGTAGCTGGCCCTTAAATTAAACTAGTCGGCGATTCTCAACAGGCACGTACAATACGGCTGAGGAGCTTAATATATTCATAAACTAAGTAGCTAGAAGGCAAACACGCGCCACTCAGGACTCCTAAGTACTCGATAAAAGTTGAGCTTTCTTTAAATACTTCTTCTAACTCATTTGCCTTCAACGCGTTTGTAAAAACTTATTCAGATAGGGAGTTCTAAGCGGGCAATGAGAATTGAAAATAAAGGATTTAAAAATTAAAAATAACTGTTATAAAGTTAAAATGCACTTTACAGGGTGTAAATGCAAATGTACATGTGGTTAAAATATAATCTCATTTCCAAAATATACGTTACGCATAATATCGTTGTTCTTAAACCTGCTTCTTTTCAGTTTTTAGTCCAAAGGGATTTAGTCCCGAAGGACTATTACTTTCGTTTGGGCGTTTTGCGTTGCTTCACAAAAAACGGCGTATCACTTTTCAATTTAATCCTTATGTTTCTTTGTTGGTTATTTTTTATTTATTTATTTTTTTTGACGTAGCTTTCTCTTTAAAAATCGTCTGCGTTGCACAGGAAAATAAAAAGGAATTTTAATTACAATTCTAAATAAATAGCCAAATAAATGTGAAATTCGTAACAATATTCTCTAAAACTTTAACGAATTTTTCATTAACAAACTCAAAGATTTCAAAGCCAGCAATACCAACGTTGTACAGAAAAACATTTTTATCTCCTGCGCGTGAGAGTGTGTACCGAAATTTCTAAAGATATGCACAATTTAAAATTAGTTTGCGATATTGCTATTGAAATCAATTTTATGGTTTAAGTGCGAAGAACATGGGATTTAATAAATAAAGGTAACAGACAAAATGCTAAATAAACGCCCCTTTGGACGTAATTAAAATCTGAAACCTTTCAGATTTTTTTTTTATTCGTTTTTTTTTCCTTCACCATCTTAAGATAAATATGTCCAATAACTTTCAGATGTCTAAAAACACAAAGTATGCATACAACAACTTTCGTCCATTGAAGAAAGCGAATTAATAGTTTGTCTAAAAATGCTGATTCATTTGCAATCAAAGCTAAAGCTTAAAATAATTTTTCTTCCTCCTAAATGCTAACAGATAGTTTTATAATTCCTTATGATTTTTCCAGATTACATTTAGAAGAAACAAAAGAAATAAAAGCGCAGAAGAGACTTTAAAATGAACTTACTTGCTTTCTCCAACGTAAATAAATAAAACCAGAAAATGCTATTATAAGAAAAGCCAATAAACTGCCAATAAGTGCAGGAAAAGTGCTTTCTCTGCTTTCACCTGTGAAACCAAAAGTGGTTACAATTAGTTAATTGGTACATATAGGAATTATGTACAATGCGAAAAAAAATGGCACAGTTCTGTATCTCCCGTTCTACAGAGCCGATTGACGAAATTCAAATTGCGTTTTCCATGTCTCGAAAGCACGACTTAGGATATATATTAGATTTATATATAGCAGTATTCTAACATAGGTATTTTGAGCGTATGTTATTTTAAAACTGGCGGCGCAAAACAATTAAAGGAAGAATTGTAAAGAAAGAGCAGAAAGAATAGGCAGTAACTGAACAATACTAAAACAAGAATTTTATTCATGCATAGTTTGATTAGCAAAGCAAAACAATTACACTATAAGGTATTTTCTCCTTCTTTTCTGCGTGCCTTCGTGGTGTAATTCCTTGGCTCCGGTCCTGGCGAGAGCACTGCCCATTTTTACGTCTCCTGCTACCAGGAAACCTAAAAATCTACAAGTGGCGCCCGAACTAAAAAGTGGTGGACTATAACTTATCACCACCAGAATTTCGCGATTGGGCTCTCTAAATCCCCAATCACCTTTTAAAAAGGGGAGAGTGTATAAGGTATTTTCTCCTTTCCGCATGCCTTCATGGTAGCACACTCCGCGCGTATGCGAGAGGTCCAGAATCGAGTCCCGGGGCGGGCACTGCAAATTTTTCATCTCTCCAGCAAAAAAAAATGTAATTACTCTACGATATATGTGAAAATTTAATGGAAGTTTTAAAAAACATACGAAACAGCATTATGCAACTTACAGACTTAAATACAGACACTATCCATGTAATCACCGACAGTCAGTCCTTCATACATGCCATCAAACAACAGGACACAAATTCTCCAACAACCAGGCAAATTCAAGACATCATAAGCACAAGTAATAAGAAATTTGTCCTGCCGTGAACCAGAGGGCACAACGCCTGTGAAGACAATGAAAGGGCCGATTTTCTAGAAAAACAGGCAGCACTAGAATAAACAGGATGTCAAATTCATAACCCATGGCCTAAATCAGCATTAAAGAACAAACTAAAACAAATGGCGAATGAAAAGTAGTAACGTCAGTGAGAACGAGGACGAGGACATTCGAAATGTTACCCAAGGCTGACGACAATACCATAATATCAACCTACTTTCTCACCCAGTACATCTTGGGTCACGGTCTCTTCCCCAAGTATATTTATGATCGGAATATAGCTACGTCGGATAGATGCATATATGGGGAAAGCGGAGACCTTGAACATTACATGTTTCAGTGTCCGCTAACGTCAGCCCATCACATTCGCCATCCCACCGATGCTGGAATAGAATTTAGAAGATTCATCATTAAGCACCGTAAAGTCTTCCAAAGCATCAAACATATTATTGATTGCATACACCGCCAAGGACTGGACCTCTGCCATCCATAGAATACAACGCGAAATACTTCTCCAAGTTCAGAAAACGCAACAATAAGAATATCCACTCCTCACCCTCTTACTATGCAGGAGTGACTTTAGAAAACACACTTAAATACCTCTATTAATTGAGATAACCGTAACTGTTCTTATACCTACTCAAACTACGAACTATGAACTACATCATACTGTGCAATGTGTGACAGATACACCAGTACAATGCACTCAACACCATGAAATGAATTCATTATCATTCATTAACTGTACGCTGAAATGTAAATCGCGCCAAGAATGAACTTATAAACTGCGAACCGTGTAACAAAATACCAAACAAGCAACGAACCACGTAGCATAATCATTAACCCCCCCCCACCAACAAAGCTCCAAACCGAAACACAAAAGAAATATGTACTCGTATATATATCTCTAAATCACTTATTGTATTTATCCAATGTATACTTATTGTATTTATTGTATTTATCCATGTAATTGCAAAGTATATCTTATGTCAATATTGTGTGTAATGCAAATTATGCACTTTTAATGTATAACTATTATAAATGCTGCAATACAAACAAATGGCCGAGCATGGCGCTAGCGTGACCCGTAAGGGGCACTTTCATAGATAGTTCAGTGGGGCGATACCAGTTTTGCCCATGGCGATGTTTTGGTGTCCCCTGTGTCTCCTGTACTTCTTTTTGGCTGTCTGTCTGTCTTTCAAGTTTACGGCTTATTGCCATGCAATCATGTCCTAAAAATTCGAGAAATTGAAATCATTACATAAAGCAAAAAGTTTAAGAAAAGAATAATATTGAAGAACAAATTATAAATCCCCCAAAGTTCAATGAGACATCTACTAATATTAATCATCCGTGAATTATTCTTTATCTGAGTATTTAGCTTTCGCGTAGTATTTATTGAACAGAACGGAGAGGACCGAATAAATTACCTCTGCAGATTTTCTCCTTGTAATCAAACTGCTTACTAAGATTCGAACATTGGCAGATAGCTTCCATTCTAAAACTGTCATAAGTGCACTTAGCATCACTATCAGCACCGCAAAAATCTTCTTCCTCGCATTTCGTAATTTCAGAGCACTGATCGCCTCTTGTTCCCGGCAGGCATTCACAGAACTTGAAATCTCCGTATCCGGTGCAATTTCCGCCATTTTCGCAGTTACTTTCCTGACACGGCTCTGAAAAAAATTGCGAACTTATAGATACTATAAAATCTAGGTTACAAGGGTAATAAAAGAAACTTTTATCAAGAATAGGATGACAATACGAAAGCGAATTAAGAGACACGTTTAGCTAGCATTTTGCTGCGTTATAATTAAATCAATTTAGGCATTTATCTGAACGCAATATAAACCTGTTTAACTCGGTTTTGTAGAAATCACGTTCCTGTCCTCTCAGTTCTCGGATCAAGGACCAAGGCGATGGCTTACGGAGTACCTTTGCTAATAAAAGCAATAACCTCCACATCTTCGTTAAGAAAAATGAATAAATTCAGAATAAGCACTGGCTAAAGAAATGAAATGCCCAGAAGTGAATGAGAAGTCCACACAATGGGACAGGAAAAATCCTATCTAACATCGCTTACCTGAGCGAGAATTCCCGCTGCGGTAAATGAGTGTTGAAAGGAATGGTAACTGAGGCGTGAAACGAGTGATAATTGAGGCTCAGTTCTCAGTGGTTGTTTCCACATCACTGTCTGAATAGAACAGGGAGGGCCAACCGGCGCCACGCGTGCCACAATGTGGCTCGGCGGTGTTTTAAGTGTAGCACGCGAAGACTTATCGAAGTAAAAGATTTGAAATTATAATAATATCGTCTGTATCAACTCCGTTCCTCCCCTTGGGGGTTAACTCAGGTGAATTCCTGTGAAGTACTGGCTAGAACCTGTACTTAGGGAGTCTCAACCACGGGGGTGTATAAGTTTACTTATATACCCCTACTTATATACTGACAGACTGACAGAACTAGACATATATACTGACTATATGTTGACTTATATACTGACTACATGTTGACTTATTTACGGACAGACTAGAGCCCTAGTTCATTTTAAGGTTGTTTCCGGCTTGGCAGGGACCGTACTGGTACTGTCATGTCCGCTCCTCTGTCTGTGGTGGACTAGATCGGAGATCACCGACCTAGTCCTCGGGGGTTTAACCCCATTCAGTTCTCGTAACGGGGACTGACAGAGTGGACAGAGCGCACTTTCGAAGTATGTTACCGATGGAGTGGTGCCTCGTGGCGAAATGACTAGCGTAATTTTCCTATCTTCGTGCTATTGCTTTGTCCTATGCTTTGTATAAAGCCGGACGGGGACTGCGGGGGTTGCGCCCGCTTGGACGAGGGTCACTGGACCATAGATATACAACCCCGAGAGGCTTTGGGGGTCAAATCCAGGACGTGGGGTCTATGTTGTCTGTCTGTACGTTCTCCCCCTCCGGGGGTTGGCTCAGGAGAATCCTGGGAAGTACTAGCTAGGATTTGTACTTAAACAGTCTCAACCACGGGGGTATATAAGTTGACTTCACAGGACTAGAACCCGAGTTTATTGTCAGGTTGGTTCAGGCTTGGCAGGGACCGTACTGGTGCTGTTGTGTCTGTTCCTTTGGCTGTGGTGGGGCTATATTATTGGATTTCGCAGGTCGTCCTGGGGGAAACGCCCCTGTTGGTGGAGTCGGGTGATGCTGCATGATGTGGAACCTCCGACTTAACTGAGCTTATCAGGACTGAGTATTCTGTGCGTGTTCTTGGAGAACATTGTGAAATATTTACCAGGGTGTTTCTTCTCAAGTTTTTAGTCCTGAACTGGAACAGTGAGCTGATGAAATGTAAGCTTTGTTCTGATGTAACTGCTGGGCTGGATAATAACTGCACGTGAAGGGATTTAAAATCCTCTTTTATTAAGTCACTATTATTTACAAACTTCCCAACTCGGGAGAGATACAGAAAGTAAAAGACCGCACTTGGGTCGAACTTAACAATCAAATAATTTTAAACTAAAATAGAAATCCAATTAAACTTTGCTCACAGAGCAATTCGCGGAGATTGGCCTCTACCTAAAAGGGTGCATAGCAAGATATACTAATACTAACGCACTTCAAATTGTTTTACAATGCAATCACGTAGTAAGCACTATGGCTTATAAATTTAAACTGCTACCTGGTCAGACGAACGTTGAGCAGAGTTACCGTGATCTGAGACTAAGCTCTCACACGCTAAGAGGTTTCTACCTCTGGTTTAAATAGTACTTGGCCGTACTTCAAAATTAGCATAAACTGAAACCGCGCGCTTCTTCTGACGGGAAGTTGAAACAGAGAGGAGATAGACAGATTTAAATTAAAATAAAACTTGGTTAGTTTAACTAAAACCTTACATACTTCCCGCCAGAATTGCGATAGTTAAACTACTGTGGTCCAAACGGACCATGTTGAAACTCGCAATTCTAAAATAGTCAAACTGTTCTAAACTTAGGCCAACTCTTACAAGGCAATATCTGTTTGTGAAAAATACAGACGAAATTTGCTGGAACAACAGTCTTCAATATTTTTCTTTCAAGTCTTATTCTTCCGACAAGTCTCACTCCTTCCAGCAAAATCTGGAAGGAAAATGATTTTAGTACAACATAATAATAGAATATTCTAGGTGGTACAAATCCTTATTTTTACCTGTGTAAATTCGCACACACACATTATCATTCAAGCACAATTAAATTCTTCCCCCCAATGCTCTCTCACCGGTGTTGGATGCAAAGCAAACCGCCATTGCGGGTTTTCTGTGTTCGGGGAAGTTCAACTCTTCCGCCTACGATCAACTAACATTAGTTAGAACTTGACATACGAGACCTGAAAAGACGCCCTATAACCAGCTAATCCTAAGGTTCTCACTAGCTTTATGTCTAACACTTTAAGTGTATTTGGTGGAGAGCCTAATTAACACTTGCATTCTAAAATTACTCAAACTTTAACTTTTCATGCATACAATTCGCAGTTTGCACACAACATTCACATTAATATTGCACTTAGCGTGCATTGCTAGCATAATATTATTTATTACATTTCATAACATATTAACAATTTCATAGCAGTCAAGAAATACAAATATAGGTTAAATTTCTAAGCTTACAGCAAGTGCTTCCTATTCCTTTCTCAAGGTACTTTCTTGAAATATCAAATTACATTGAATTAATAGTCCACAGACTAAATCGTGTTCTTCAATTTTCCGATTTTTCATTGTAGACATTTTACAAGTCTTTCGACAAAGCGTCATACAAAATAATTTAGTTAACATTTTCTTTTCAGCAACTCATTGTTTTATAAAATTAATCTATTTACACACATAAAGTAATTTTAAGTCTTTAAGGATTACAATTCTTTTAAACAAAAACATTTTACTTTCAATATGAGAACTTATCGCCCACTTGGCGCAAAACTCAACCTCGCTTGAGGTAAAATCGGCCCTGCAACTTGCAGTACACTCAAAAATTAACTAAACTTTTGAATAAGGAATTTTACTTATCTTATTGTGATCATCCATCCTTTTCTTGGCCCAATCTTTGAAAGTTGCGTAAGTTGTAGCTTGGTTCAGTCTCCTGGATTTTTGTTTTTGGTCCTTGGGAGGTTGCTCATCTCTTTTCCTTTTGAAATTCCGTCGTTGTATCCTCGGAAATTTTCCTTGTAGAGGAGGTTCCTCCGCTGGACGTTTGGTGGACTGGGCCCTTGTTCGTTGCTTGTCCTGGTTCCTGCTGTATTCGGGAAGTTGATTCTCAGGCTGCAATCGACGTTTCTTGCTTCT
>KK116353.1:3092-19865 GCA_000611955.2 Stegodyphus mimosarum
AATGGACAACTCTTTTTCCAGTCTCTGAGTATCAGTAATAAACTCATTAAAATTAGCTTTTTTTATAGTCTTTGATAGCTAGTTGACAGTAGTATGAGGAATGGACAACTCTTTTTCCAGTCTCTGAGTATCAGTAATAAACTCATTAAAATTAGCTTTTTTTATAGTCTTTGATAGCTAGTTGACAGTAGTATGAGGAATGGACAACTCTTTTTCCAGTCTCTGAGTATCAGTAATAAACTCATTAAAATTAGCTTTTTTATAGTCTTTGATAGCTAGTTGATAGTAGTATGAGCAGCACATCTTATTCGCATAAGTTTTTTGAAAGAGAAGTTGTCATCAAAAACTATCCTGTCTATAAAGTGATCTCGAGTTTCAAAATTTTCATTTTCTAAATCATCAGCATATTTATGTTTTAGTTCTGATTTAACATATTTATCTAGTGTTTGTTGTAGCTCGCTAGTCCCGTTAGTATTTTAAGGTAGCTTCATCTCTTAAGTTCATATTATTTTCCTTTTTTAACTATACTTTTTTATATTCAGTGAAATGATGACTCTTTAGATGACGCTCTAAATTGGAAGCATATATTAGTCATAACAGTACATATATACAATCATAGCTTTGTCGCGTGTGTTACAGATGCTCTTATTCTCTGTTTTAAAATATATAAAAAACACACCACTTGTATTTGTCTTATTTCTTCTCATTCTAAAATATTTCTAATGGGGTATAAAAAATTTAAAAGGCATATTCCCAGACCAATTAGACGAAAAAACATACCCAAGGTATTTAAATTTGAACCTCTTGTTTCAAAAAATATGGCACAGAACTGAAAAAAATTGTTAGTTTATGATAAAAATATTATGTAAAATTACAAGGCAGCGTATACGTAGTTGTAGTACAAAATTGCATAAATGTCGTCCATTGTTTGTTTTTGTAAAATCATTCTCACTTTTCCTTTACACTGACTTTTTGACCTATATATAAATTTGTTTAATTTGTCAATAGAAACAGCATTTTCTATAAAAAGGGATAAAATTTAAAAACAAAACCTTGGTTTGTTTTAACGTGTCACTTTGCTTAAACTGATATTTTTCATTCAGAATTTGTACTTCTAGGTGATTGAAATGTATTTAATCTGCCATTTTAAAGTAGTTTCCTGTGAACTTGATGTAGAAAAGTGCAAGAACATTGAAACAAGAAATCAGTACCAATGTACATGTGAAGATGATGATTTTATGGTTGAATTTAAATTAGAAACTATTGTTAATTTGAATGTTGTAACAAAATGACGAAAAATATCAAATTCGCTGAAACAACCTTGTATTTGGCGTACAATTACTAAAAACACTCAATCGATATCAGAGACAGGATTTGTATCCCGCATATGAAACTTCTTTAAGACTGTGGTGGTATAATTCGATTAGACGATAAATAGAACACCATTACTTAACCTTTTTATCTCAAGAAAAATTCAGCATCTTTATAAGTTACGTTAAATTCTCTTTGCAGTTCCTCAAAGAAATTGATTTCAAACTTATACGTAATGGTAAGAAGCCCAGCATTAACAAATAGTACTAGTAACAACTTTTGTTCTTCGTCGATACTGCAAAACAAAAATGGGTGAGCCTTGCTGTGCTTCAGACCGTAATGTGAAGGAATTTTTGAATCTTCTATTCCAGCAACAAGAAGACTGCTTAAGCCTGTACAGAGGTTTTAACAATCTACACACCTGCCTGACCGGTCATCATAACTGGACAGCAGTGAATGATGAGTGGCATATAAATCTCTTCATTCAATGTCCCATACAGAGAATCCAGTTTTGACATCAAATTATATCAAATCTAGACCTTCATTAGCAGCAACACTAATCACGGAACGAATGGTTTCAAAACGTATCACAGGACTAGACGTCTCACAGCAATCGATGCCTGCCTTTTGGGAAAACCTCTAACCACCAAGCGAGATTTAAATCTCTCAATATCTCCATTTGCATGACGTTTCACTTTGTAAACCCATTTATTTGAAATAGCTGATCTCCCAGAGGGCAAACAAGCTAAGTACCATGTTTTATTTTCTGATGAAGATTTTAGCTCTTCATCCATTGCAGCCTTCTATTCCAAAGCATTATCCGAATTTACAGCTGGGCAATAATTCTCTGGTTCCACATACTCCACAAAGGAACATTCGATCAATCTTTCAAGTGCTTTTAGGTTTTGTCGATTTCATAGCTATCTTTCTGATTGTATGTCCTAATTAGCTGTTTCTGGATTATTTGCCTCGTCATTGGTGTCTGATAAGTAAGGTTGCACATTGATAGGCTGTTCGGAAATTGCTGTAACAGCAGTGAATAATGAATGGTAAAGCTTCTTTTGTACAGTGGGTCACAAAAGTATTCTAACATCGGCACTCATTCAGAAAATACACGTTTCAGGAAAAGAAAATGGTAGCTCAAGTCACTCTTGGTTAAAACTATGTTTTTAAATCTCTCTATCAGCTTAAATGCGTCCCATTTTCATACTTGAATGTGTTACGAGAAGTTTGAAAAATTGCTCTAGTTTAAGATAAGTCAATAATGTATACCGTGGGAATCTGAAGTTTGAAAGAGTTGCTCGAATTGTGAACATCTTTGGCTAAGTGTCTTCATCACAAATTCGAATGAAGTGTGAATTGTATTCAAGAGCTGGTTGACTTTAACAACAAAGATTATCATTGAAATTATCATTGAAATTATCATTAAGATTATTATTGAAATCGGATAGATGAGTTAAGTTTGTGACATGAATAAGTGCATCTTTTAAAGTCTAAAAGATGTTTCTTGTTTCTGCCGTCCAGGTTATTTCTTTTCTGCAGTTCTTTTTTATACCACTGAGCAATGTTGTTAAAGTTGTTGCAGTTTCGCACAATTTGGTATGAATCTGTGGTAAAAATTTACCATACCTAAATATCATCTTAAAGTAGTGAATGACTTTGGGAAACTTTTGATGGCATCAACTTCCGTTGAAAGAGGTTATAAGTCCTTCAGCTGACATTTCGTATCCTAGGAATGAATGCAAGTTTTGTTTGACCGAATTTGACCTTTGCCGCATTAATACACAGGCTATATTCATTTAGTATCTCTAGGACTGCTCGTATATGTTGTCGATGAGATTCTTCATCAGGATAGGCATCAGGATAGGTTCGTTCGGTCTAGATTAGAATGTCATCCAAATAGCAAAACACGAATTCTAGTCTATTCAACACACTGTTCGTGAAACGTTGGAAGGTTTGGGCCGTATTTCGTAGGCCGAATGTCATGAATGGGAACTCAAATAAGCCAAAAAGTGTGAGAATGGCTGTTTTCGGTATATCTTCTTCGCAAACGGGAATTTGTTGCTACGTTCTAATGAGGTCTATGGATGAGAAACCTCTTTTTCCTGCTAAAATGTAACTGCATTTTGTTAAAAATGGGAGAGGGCATCTATCAGGAATCGTGGCGTTGTTTAACGCCCGATAGTCTCCGCAAGGTTTCCAATCACCTGATTCCTTCATAGCGAGATGTAGTGGCCTTTTGGAAGGCCTGCATAAGTTCAAGTTCCTTTTTACCCTCTTTGAGTTTCTCAGCTGATAGTCTCCTAGCTTTAGCGAAAACTGGTGGACCTCTGGTTTCGATATAATGTTCGATGTTGTGATTTTTAACTTTATTATTAACTACATTCAGTTTCAACAAATCCGAAAAATCGTTAATGATACGTTTATATGGATCATTTACGGTATTTAAAATTGGAATATTGTTATTATTTTGAAAACAGGGAGTTCCATTAGTTTTTAACGATGTAGTATCATGAATCAACTTGCGATTTTTGGAATCTACCAAAAGGCTAAAATTTGCAGGAAAATCCATGTCTATTAGATGTTTGTTTACCTCCGCTATTACAAAAGGCCATGTGAACGATCGTCTGAGTCCAAGATCAAGCTTGAGTAATTTTTGGCCATATGTTTTGATTTTCATGACATTTGCAGCAAAGAGTTCTAATTTTGAGATGGTTTTTTTTATCTGAAGTTAAGGGAGGAATGACGGAAATTTCTGCCCCGGTAGCTATTAAAAATTGCGTAACCGATTCTTTGTTGCTGATGAAAAGACGACTCAGCTGCATCCTTTGTCCCTCCGTTGTCAATAAGAGACGGAGAGCTGGTTTTCCGGGCTATTTGTCTGTGATTTTGATTAGTAGTTACACGGTTGTTTACACTTAAATGACTTAATTACCGAATTTTTTATGATAGTAACAAATATCACTAGATCTGTTACCACTGTAATTCCTATCTCTTCAATTGGATCGGTTACGACAATAGGGACGACTGTGACGTTGCTTGGATAAAGCAGAAATTTGCAAGCTAAGTTCACTAACCTGTTTTTGTAAACTTTCAATCACTTCCGTTTTTACAGTTAGGGATGAAGCAACGGCTATTTGGGAAGTAACAGGGTATAATTTCCAAATCTTATATCGGCCATTGTAGCCATTTTTGACAAATCTTCACCATTAACAGATATAATGCTACGCATATTAAGGGGTAAACGTTGCAGCCACAATGTTTTTAGGAAAGTATCTGTTACTTTATCGCCCGCCAGATTACGCATCTCACACAGCAATTGAGATGAGTTTTTGTCACCCAGTTCTAATTCTCTGTAATTTTTTGGTTTTTTGAGTCTCTGAATCTGCATGTAATCTCTGAATCTGCATGTCTATTTTTAATTGCCTGATATTTATTATCTTGTGACTGATTTAGCAAAATATCAGATATTTGTGACAAAATATCGGGTTCAATGGAATTTATAACGTAACCATATTTTGTTTTATGAGTTTATTTTTGCATTTCTAAATTGTGCTTCTAGTTAAATAAACCATATTTAGGATCTGGATCCAAATTATTAATTATTAGAAATTATTAGAAAATGTCATGCGTACAAAGAATATTCATGAGTTCTTGCCTATTCACGAAACAGGAAAACCTCACATTGACTTAGGTAAAAGTCATTTAGACAGTTATTTTAATCTACATTTACTTTTAAATTCATGATGTAATGTAATCATAATGTGAGGTATGTAATAAATCATTTGCCAATAACTCTAGACTCAAAGTATATATGGTTATTCAGGGAAGAGAGGAACCTCATGTATCCTCTGTGTAACGAGCCATTTAGACTAAAGAGATTTTAAACAATCATATATGTGTTGACTTGGGACAGAAAACAATGGTATGATACTTTAGACAAACATCTGCATATATATACAGCAGAAAACCTCATGTGTAAGATAGGTATGAGTTTATTTGGATGAAAGACCATTTTAAACATGCATATGGTTATTTATGCAGGGAAGAAACTTTACGTATGTGAAATATGCAACAATTCATTTACTAAAAAATGTCATTTAAATGTGCATATGCTTATTCACACAGGAAAGAAACCTCACGTGTGTGAGGTGTGTAACAAGTTATTTGTTCGAACTAGTTATTTAAACAACCATAAACTTATACATACAGGCAAAAAACCAGTGTGTGAGATATGTAACAAGGCATTTACTGAAAAAGGTTATTTAAAAACCATATGCGTATTCACACAGGAGAGAAATTTCATTTGTGTGAGGTACGTAAAAAGCCATTTGACCGAAAGAATTCTTTAAAAAAACATATGCTTATACACACAGGAGAGAAACCTCATGTGTGTGTTGTATGTAATAAGTCATTTACTGAAACTTGTCATTTAAAATCGCATGTGCTTATTCACACAGGAAAAAAACCTCATGTGTGTGAAGTATGCAGTAAGTCATTTACTGTGAAACGTCAGTTAAAAACCCATATGTTTATTCATGCAGGAGAGAAACCTTATGTGTGTGAGGTATGCAATAAGTCATTTATTGAAAAATGTCATTTAAAATCCCATATGCTTATTCACACAGGAGAGAAACCTCATATCTGTGAGATATGTAAGAAATCATTTACTCAAAAATCTCATTTAAACCAACATATACTTATTCACACAGGAAAGAAACCTCATGTGTGTCAGGTAAGTAAGAAGTCTTTTACTCAAAAACGAAATTTCAACAAACATATGCTTAATCATGCAGAAGAGAAACGCCATGTGTGTGAGGTATGTAATAAGTCATTTACTCAGGAATCTAATTTAAAAAAGCATATGCTTATTCACACCGGTGATAAACTCCATGAGTTACATTTCTAACAAATCACTTGGATGATAGAAATATTGAAAGACTCAGGTCTACAGATAATAGAAGGCTAGGAAGGCTCTTTTATGGAAAATTTCGATTGCTTAGAACCTTAGCTGTTCAGTTTAATGGCTTGTTCATGCTATGAAAAATGTCTTTATGGGAGATGTGTTTAAGTTATCATTTCATCTCAATTCTTAATAAAAGATTTATTTGAAAGAAGAGAAATACCTCATGTTTGCAAGAGTCACAAGTCATTTTAAAGTATTCCTGATTTAAAGCAACATTTCCTTTGTATTTAATTAGAAATGAAAAGTTTAAAACAGCATACTTAAACAATGAAAGGTTAGACACTAATTATAGTGTTCTGAATCAGGGGAAATTTTATGGATATCACATTGATCCCATCCATGTAATGTCATGTGAAAAGTTTAAAAGCTTGGAAATGCTGAACATGAATTGCTATGGTGCAGGTATGAAGTATATTGAAAGGCAGTTGCAGATTGCCATTAACAGAATCCAGAAATGGTCTGAAAAACAAGGATTTGTGTTTTCAAAAGAGAAGACGGTTTGTATGCACTTTTGTAAAAAGCGAGGTCTTCATCCTGAGCCTCAGTTGTATCTTTTTGGATCAGAAATGCCTGTTACATCAGAAGTAAAGTTCTTAGGAGTGATGCTCGACCGAAAGCTAACCTTCCTTCCGCATGTTCAATATTTGCGAGAAAAATGTTTCAAAACTTTAAATCTCTTAAAAGTCTTGGCGAACACCTCCAGGGGCGCAGAGCGTTGCTCTTTACTTCGTATTTATAGAGCGCTCGTTCGGTCTAGATTAGATTATGGCTCGGCAGTTTACGGATCCGCACGGCCTTCGACTCTGTTAAAACTAGATCCTATTCATCATCAGGCTCTGAGAATTTGTTCTGGAGCGTTCAGAACATCTCCTATCCAGAGCCTGTATGTTGACTGTTACGAAGCGGCTCTTGGGTTAAGGCGTGAGCAATTGTCTCTTCATCAGTATTTTATAATTAATTCACAAACTAAACATCCTCTCCAGATCTGTAAGCTTGATGACAGTTATAAACTTTTATTCTCTGCACGGTCTCTTAACACTCCTCCGTTTTTTAAAAGATGTGAATCACTGTTGGAAATTTACTGCCTGTCAGATATGATGGTCCAGCCAGTTAAGCAGCTTGAAGTTCCACCTTGGGAAAATCCCCAGATTGAGCTTCTCAATGTATCTGAACATCTGGATAAGAAAAATACAAATGACATAATATACAGGAAATGTTTTTTCGAACACAGAGAGAAATACAGCACTTTTATCCCGATATACACGGACGGTCAAAATCAGCTGACCATGTAGGCATATCGCTCGTAGTAAGAAAGTATACGGAAGCTAAAGGATTGCACGAGACCTCTTCTGTATTTAGCGCCGAATTGGCCGCCCTGTATTCTGCTCTCATGTTTATCTCAAAGCAATTCGAAAAGAAATTCATGATTTACTCAGACTGATTAAGTGCTCTTAAGGCGTTAGTTTGTAATTGTGACATTCGGAATCCTTTAATAATAGACATTTTACGTTTACATAAAAAATTAAGGAACCGAAGATATAAAATTTTTTATTGCTGGATCCCCGGCCATGTGGGTATAAAAGGCAACGAGCTGGCAGACAAAACAGCAAAGTCTGCTACAGTTTTATCAAACCAGCTTGTTCCCTATAGCGATATTAGAGTGGTCATCAAGCAGGGCATACTAAATAAATGGCAAACATTTTGGGATAGTCAGCTCTTCAATAAATTGAGAACAATTAAAACTGGGAGACCGCTAGGAACCGTAGGGAAGAAGTTTTGCTAACTCGTTTAAGAATTGGTCATTCACGAGTCACGCACAGTTACCTTTTGAAGGCGGAGAGTAAACCTCTTTGTTCAAGTTGTAATAGTGTTTTGTTCGTGCGTCATTTTTTAATTGAAAGTCCTGATTTTAACCAACTTCGTTTAAAGTAGTTTAGCTACTGTGACTTGCCTCTTGACCGCATTATCGGGTAAGAGGTAAATGACAAGTTGTTTGATTATCTAAAAGAGACGGGTTTTTATTGTTTAATTTGACTTCTTTTTAATGTTGTTACTTGGAATTTTAATGCTGTAATTTTAATGTATCATACTTTGTGTTTTTTATTCATGTTTCATAAGAATTCATCATTTTCTCTCATCGTTCGTATTAAAAGTGCCATAAAGTTTTAAATTTGTTCTTGTTTGTATTTTTTTTACATGTTTTTCGGCGTACATAACCTTAAAGGTTTTGCGCCAGGAAATCCATTACCATTACCACCATCCCCAGCTCGAAAAAATGTCGTTTCATCCGCTGCCTTCCCCCACCAATTCCCTCTTTCCCGTTTCGTTCACTGTTCGAAAAACAGATAAAAAGTTTGATAACAGTTTGTTCACTATAGGATAAGGGGAACGCCTATTTACTTCAATGAAAATGGTTTAGAATAGATGACTGTTTCTACTTAGCTTTTGATTTCTAATACTATGAATTTCAGAATTTCACAAGTGTTCAAAAGATGTGTATCTGAGTATAATAACATTTTTCTTATATGCTATCCATTTTTTTTTCAATTTCACTCATTTCTAAAGCAACAGAACCACGGTATCACTATTTTGACACACACACAAACAAAAAAAAATGTATGATTAAGAATAAAGTTACATTTTTTATTAAAAGTAATGGGTCCTCTTTAAATCCAACCATTGATGCTTTTAGAGGATTTTACACGTGGTGGTCTTAAAAAGGCGATGTTCACTACCAATGTTTGTCTATGTTCTCAAAAATATAGGTCTCTTTTAGAAAGTGACCTGTTAGAGATGCCGTCAATAGATGATTTGCTGTAATTATTTTTTAATAGATAATGTAATTTAAGGTGAATTTAAAAAATGTCTCTTTATATAAAGAGAGATTTATGGCTCTAATGTTTCTTTCGCAATTAGTTGTTATGTAAGCTTAAATGTTTTCTTATACATTTTATTGTACATAACTTAAATACTAGCTTTGAGAAAGACACACACGCGCACGTAATAATAGTAAATCCTATATATACAATAAAAAATCCGAAGAATATACTTTATTGCATTTTTATTTCAGAACAGCAGATTTAAATTATTTTGGAAATGAATATGATGCCTCTTCTTGAAAAAAAATTAAAAATGAAAATTCTGTTTTTCGAAACCTTTTCTCAACTTATATCATTTCACATTTTGTCGTAATATAATAATTCATGTATACACAATAAAATTCGTCCGAATACAAAGAATGTCCTTGATTACATTTTTTATTTCGACACGACAGATATAAATAATTCAAAAAATGCAGTTCCTTTTTCAGCATAAATCATCTACTTTTTCCTTTTGTGTATGTGAGCCAATATGCGATAAAGTCCCTGAACACTAGTAGTTCGGTCTGGGCTTCGAATTCCGGTGAACGGGCTGGCTGTACGGGCGTTTTCGTGGCTTTCCCCATGTGTAACTTGCATATGAGCCAGTTTTCCAGTAAAAAGTCCTCCACGAAGGTATCTTTGCCCTTAGGCAAAAAAAACCCGATGTGCTTTGCGGTAACCGAATAAACCGAAACCGAAATGGAAAAGAGGGAATTGGTGGCGACGAAACAGCACTTTTTTGAGCTGAGGATGTAACGGTACCAAACCTGTGAGATTAGGACAGTGGGTAAAAGCATTCTTCTGCAGGTGACAGGCGATGAAAGAAAAATTGGACGAAACGTCTTTTAGAAGAATGGATCACATAACCAAATTTCTACCCATACTCTGGTAAACAGTACATTTTCTGCTCATCCAGGGTCGAAATTTAGCTAATGCTCGGCTTAGTTTTTAAAGAAATTGCAATATCAGCCACAGCCCCCTAAACAAGACGATGTCTGATATCTTATTTTATTGCTCAGCTACTCATTATTAATTTTGGAATTTATTAAAATTTCATTTGTCTGTACATTTTTATTGAATTTTAATAATAATTATTTAATATTCTAGTTGCTAATTATTTTATTATTGTAATAGTTATTTTATTTATTTATATATTCCACCTTTCCTGATGGCTTTCCGTAGTGCTCCAGCACATCTAATTTTAAAAATTAAGCTCTGACTATAACGATTTCGAAAATAAAAGCCAAGTAAGGAAGATGGTTATATATGTGTGTGTATGCTTTACATTTAATTATAATTTATTTAATATATATATATATATATACGTTTGGTAGCCAATTGCAATAAAAAAGGGAGGTGCACATCTAGATAATATAGCGGTCGCCTATGCAAAATTTCAACGTTCTACAACTAATCGTTTTTGTGTTATGCGAAATGCATACATACGTAAGTACACGTCACGAAAATATTCCTTTTAAATATCAACTTATATCCCTTTAATCCCATTTAACAATTCATTTCTTTGGGGAGGAAAGAGTTCTTCATTGTGTCCGTACGTACAGACGTTACTCAAAAAATAATCGACATGAAATCGGTAATGGCCAAAACTGGATATTTCCGTTGAAATATGATACCCAATACTTTTCACGATTACAATACCTACTTCGTACAAGGGAGTAAAGAAGCTATATTAACCTACATATTCTTATATAAACAATACCTAAATGCAGTATAAAAATATTTCAAATCAATAAAATCTCACTACGGCACGCTCAAGAAAAAAAAATCAGTAATTATCTAAATTATCCAAATTTCCAATTTACAAACATAATATGCACTATAAGTCTTAATGTAAACCAAAGCAAATGCAAAATAACGCTTTACGCTGTCAAAATTGCTCACTATCTTAAATATCAGCAACTAAATAAAATTTCAACTAAAACATATAATGTAAATCCGATGAATTAACCAAAAAAATTCGAAATTATCAATAAAAAATATACTCGCATTGTGACGCACAGATAATATTAGCATTCGTATTCGAATAAACCGCATCGTACGACAAATGCAAGTAACGAAGTGAATTTGTGAGTACCGGTTTATTGTACAGCTTAATAATTGTAACTAAGTTCCGTAAACCCAAAAGGGGTATTTTGTTTTCGTCTATTCGAAATTTGCTGTGCTTTCATAATGGAATGGAGCAGTGAAACTGCGCAAGGGCCAGAGCAATTGTTCAGTCCGCCCTTGTCTCCAGAATTTCTTCTAAAAGCATGCCATGAAAGAGGTATTAAAAATTACGTAATTTTTATAAGAGGCATAGAAAAGAGTTTGAATGTGAATAACCCAAAAGGATTGAAAACTGAAATTGAGGGGAAAGTCCCGTTGATGAAACATATAGATTTTATTAAGCGCATAAGAGATGGTAGACTTCTTATTTGCACCTCGTCAGCAGAATGTGCTTTGCAATTACAGAGCTTAACAGAGTTGTCGAGCGCCAAAGTTTCTACGGCCCTCGCAATGAACGATCTAACAAGTAAATTTCTTCTATCAGATATACCGGTGGACGTCGAATTATCAGAGTTAGCCAAAGAACTCAGCTGTAATAATGATATAGATGTAATAAGCTTGCGGAGATTTATGATAAAAGGGTCCGACAAAAACAAAAGTCCCTCTGAGAGTGTTGGTCACAATTGTCGGTCACAACATCCCAGAATTTATAAAAATTTGGCTAACCAGACAAAGAGTAACACGATTCTATGATAACCCGAGACAATGTTCACAATGCCTGAAATTTGGACATGGACATGGAATTTGGACCTGTAAAGGCCAAACTAAGTGTTGCAGATGTGGTGATAACCACAAAAAAGAAGAGTGTCAAAGCCAGGTAGTCAAGTGTGCTTTATGTAACAACGATCACGAAGCCACCTCAAAAGATTGTCCGATGTATAAAGAAGAGAGCAAAATCCTTAAATACAGTGCAGACTTTCATATCCCTATCGCAGAAGCAAGAAGAATTATTGGAAACAAACGAACCTATGCAAAAGCGGCTGAAACCCAGCCGTCAAGTTTGGGAAAGGAGGAAATCCTGAAGGTGGTAACGCCATTAATAGCTGCTCTTCAAGGCACATTTGAAGCCATCTTAAAACAACAAGAGGCAAACTTTGAAAGAATTTTGCTAGAACATGCTAAAGTATATGAAACAACGATTGGAAAAATGCACGAAAAGTTTGATGCTAAGCTAAGTGAACTGTCAGAATTAATCAAAGACAAGCAGAGTGCTAAACGTGCCCTTGAAGTAGATTGTGCAGAGGACTTGGACACGTCAAACATAGTAACAGATTCTGCGAGAAGCAAGGGAGCGAAGTCCTTAACTAAAATTCACCCAGTAGTCCTAGAGGCTTGCTATGAAAGCAAGCATGACTTGACTAAGCTTAAAAAAACTGGAAAAGGTTAGCGGGAAAGCTTAACATTTCCACTTCTTTTCTCTTTTTTGCAATGTTATTTTCTCTTTCCGTTTCGCATATTTGTTTCTCATCGAGCTAGATGGGGCCGATTATTTGTTCCTGGAATGCAAGGAGCATTCGCAATAAGAGAGATTTTATTGTTCACAGGAAAGAGCTTCGCTGTGATATTTTAGTTGTCCAGGAGACCTGGCTTTCTAACCAAGATGTTTTTTGTTTACCGAACAAGGTTATCTACCGGAAAGATAGAAATAGCTCCCACCAAAGCGGTGGCCTCATAACTGCTATCAGGGAAGACTAGGTCAGTTTACTGGTGCAGAATAATAGCTACAAAATTGCAGGGAGGGAAATAATGAGAGTTGACATCACTGCAAACGGCTTTGGTTTATCAATTTTAAATGTCTGTCTCATTAATGGCCAATTCTGTGAGCAAGACTGGGACAGAGTGCTGAGTACATTACCAGAAAGATATTTAATTTTAGGCGACTTTAACAGTCATAACCCTGCATGGGGCTCGAACAAACTATCTACAGGAGGTAAAGCTTTGCTGCGATGGTGTAATAACAACAACCTTTGCATACTTAACAAAGGGAGTCCTATACATGTGAGTCCGGGTGGAGCGGAATCCTGTATTGATCTTGCTCTATGTCCAGCTGACCTGTATGGTTCCGCGAACTGGAATACTATTAAAGACCCATTTAGCAGTGATCACTACCCAGTTAAGATCTTTGTGGATAATTATGGCTCTGCTGCGGGCAATAAGAAGATCTCCAAATTTTGCAATTGGAAGAACTATAGCTCAGATAGTACGAACGATATGAGCTCCCTGCTCCCAGAGGAAAGGAATTTAGAGAACATCAATAATATCTTGAGCAGAGCAAAAAATAGGAACACTACTAAGGTGGTTAAACAACGTGGTAACTGCCCATGGTGGGACACTGAATGCAACTTTATTTTGAGACAAAAACGCAAATATCTCAGATTAGCCAGAAATTATTTCTCTAAGAAATTTTGAATCTCTTATAAGAGGTGGAATGCTAATCTAAAAAGAGCCATAAAAGCCAAAAAGAGGCAGCATTGGGAAACTGTAGGCAAGCATGCTAGCAAGGATGGAAATATTTTCAGGTTACTAAGGAAACTTCGCAAAGACGATATTCCATATCAGTCATCGCACAATATTCTAAATCGATCGGGAAACCGTGTTTGGATCCCTGAAGAGCAATGCGACATGTTTGCTAAACACTACGCTAAAGCCTCTAGCTGCAAACACCTTCCCTTGGATTTAAGCGAGGACGACTACAGCAGCTTCAATAGACCATTCTCCAGAGCTGAATTTCAGAAAGTTATTAAAAACTTCAAAAATTTTACCCCAGTTCAAGACAGACTCACAAGAACTGCCATTACGTCCTTAGATGAAGACAGCAAATGCATCCTACTGGAAGCTTGTAATAACTCATGGTACTCGGGACAGATTCCTAAAAAGTGGAAAGAGGCAGTAGTAATCCCTTTTTTAAAACCTGGAAGGGACAGCTCTGAGATTTCTGGCTACAGACCAATTTCTTTGACACAAACCTTGGCCAAGGTTATGGAAAAAATGGTGCTAAACAGGCTGCTCCCGAGAATTCAGGAGAGCGGGAAGCTGTCAGAGCAAAATTATGGGTTTCTTCCCAATAGAAGTTGCATGGTCTTGCTCAACAAAATCTACAGCAGTATCTTGCATCATAGGAAACAACGTAAAGTTATTCAACTAGTTGCGCTTGACCTTAAAGCCGCTTTTGACTCGGCTTGGATCGACGGTCTGCTTTATAAAATTATGCAGTTTGGAGTCAAGGGGAATAGCATACTTTGGGTTAAAAATTTTTTAAATCAGAGAACCATAAGAGTTAAGTGGAGAGGAGTCCTGTCGAAAAGCCACGAAATGGCGCGCGGCGTCCCTCAGGGATGTATTTTATCGCCAATATTTTTACCATCTTTATGCATGACATCTACGACCTCATCCCACCTGATGTTGAATGTTTTGTGTATGCAGATGATATATTTCTCTACTGTGCAGACAGCTCTCATCGCAAGGTTCTTAGTAAACTGCAACGGGCCCTAGTTAAGGTGCAATTCTGAGCTAATGAATGGAATTTAAGCATATCGCCAGAGAAAAGAAATCTATCTACTTTCGAGGAAGGAAGGGAAAAGAACCGGTTCTTTGAAGCGAAAAGGAATCAAAATCCCAATGGAAAATGACCTTAAAATCCTAGGTCTGTGGTTTGACGATAAGCTAAGCTGGAATACTCATGTTAGAAATACGATCCCCAAACTGGAAAGGATGCTTAATGCATTTAAGTTTGTAGCAGACCACAGTGGGGCGCCAGAAAAACTGAGCTAATCAAAATCGCAAATGCGACCATAAGAAGAAAAATTGAGTACGTTAGCTGCCTTCTGATGTCCAAATCGAATACCAATATAAGGAAACTAAGCACACTCTATAATCATGCCTTAAGACTTGCTATGGGAGCCCCGATCAGCACTCCTTTACCTCTCCTCTACGTGGAAGCTGCAGAATTCACATTAAAGACTAGGATGCGGATTACTGCTACAAAATTCCTAATAAAAAATATAGCTCTCTCCAAGACATGTCCGATAGCAGCAAACCTGAAAACGTGTTTACAAAACTGCAAATACAAGTGGAGCAGACTGCGAAAGCCCATCAGTCAATTTATCAAAGACGAGCTCTCCAAACTTAACCTAGATATTAACAGCATTATTTGTGTCACCAATGAGCAGAACTTCTCAGAAGAAGTTAATTTCAGAATAAAAATAAACGAGTATGAGTTCCAGAGCAAACGTATTCCAGAGAGGGAGGTGCAACAGTACTCAAGTCTCGTAATCGATGATTATGTGAAAAGAGGTTACAAGGTATTTGCGACAGATGCTTCCAAATCCAACACCGGAGTTGTATCGCAGCAGTAGGCATGGAAGTGGTGATTGTTAACCAGTGTATTGACAGCAGAAACTCTATCTTCACTGCCGAGGCCTGGGCTCTCTGGAAGCTCTTGGAGAAGCTAAATACGAGTGACAGAATCATTATCCTCACGGATAGTATGTCAGTGGTTAAAGCTATAGACTCATGGGAAGTCCAATTCTTTAATATTAAAGTTGTATGGTGCTATGAAAGCTTTCCACTCACTCGATATCGTCTGGGTTCCGGGCCATAAAGGTGTAGCACTAAACGAATACGCAGACAGGATGGCAAGAGGAGAAATTGCCCAAAAGGAAAACAATCTTTCAGTAGAAGACGCGTGTAGTTTCCTCGCAAGAGCCATCAAAGATGAACAAGTTAATAGTTGGCTTACCTCCAATGTAGGGCGTAGATTTAGTTACTGCGACGTTTTTAAAGAGTGGAGCAAAGGACTGAATATCAGTAGGGCAATGGAGACTGCGATTAGCAAAGCGAGACTGCAGTTGCTAGACACAAAACTACTGCGTTACAGATACCGAAGATCAGACTCTCCCTATTGCGACAAATGTTTAGTGATTAACAGTACGGAACATGCTATTATTCACTGCAAAACATACAAGGAAGCCACACGTGCAATGTTAAGAAAATGAAACTTGGAGATATAGATCTTTTGGCTGACTTGTTGGCTCACTGCAATAAGAATCCCTGGCGATACCAAATTTTAGGAAACTTCATCAAATGTACACAGAAATCTTGATTACTTATATCGCAAAAAAAAGAACTATTACAGGACAGACGTACTCTCTGGAGAGGAGAGAATGCGTCCATACCCTTATTTATTTATTTATTTATTTAGTTTTCTTTGGAAGCAACATAGCGAATGCGTAGGAGCACAAGGCGCCAAAGAGAAGCCAAGCTTCATAAAGTAGAAGAAGAAGTATAATAGATAATGTGTAGCTGATCTTGTTATATTTACTTTCCACTTATCTAACACATAAATAAATGTTACATGGCGCAGCTAAAAAAAATTATGAAGAACCACGCAAGTCATTTATGAATAACCTTGAAAGTATCCTCAGTGTTGCTATATGATTAGAATTGGTTTACAACAAAATCTAAACTTCGTGGTTGGTAAGTTCGTTATTTATTTTCATTGAAGTCGCTATAAATACGTATATTTAGACTAAAGTCTTAAATTAAATATGGATGGATTAAAGCCACCAA
>KK116354.1:5869-17725 GCA_000611955.2 Stegodyphus mimosarum
TGAACTTCATTAATCTCATTTCCTCGAATTATTCAAACTGAACAGATTCCTCAAGGCATGATAAAAGTGATGTGAAAAACTGGAAATTTTAAAATTTCATATCCCGGTCAGTTTTTGTCTTACGGGAAACAAACTTGTTGTTTCTTGTTTCAAACCAATTTTTTCTTTCATATGCTGGGTGTATGGTTGATTGAACGTGAGTGGAACCACAGAAAGTCGTTCGTGGAGGCGTTTGTCATCTTAGGATTCCTCAAGGCATGATAAAAGTGATGTGAAAAACTGGAAATTTTAAAATTTCATATCCCGGTCAGTTTTTGTCTTACGGGAAACAAACTTGTTGTTTCTTGTTTCAAACCAATTTTTTCTTTCATATGCTGGGTGTATGGTTGATTGAACGTGAGTGGAACCACAGAAAGTCGTTCGTGGAGGCGTTTGTCATCTTAGCCATGGTGATTTTTGCCGTATTCCACGCAAAATTACCTTAAACATTTCAAGCTGATATGTTTTATGCTAACCTGTTGGGATTCATACAGGTTGTCCTAAAAAAGTGGCCTTAATACGCCTTTTTTTAGAAAAGTGGAAATATTTTGATGTGTTTACAACCAAGAAATGTTCCTATTTAAGAATGTTTGTTTAACCCAGCGACACTGGCACTTAATGACTGCGCAGCATGGAGAAACTGTAAAAACTCATTGCCAAGATCGCGAGTGTTTGAATCAAATTAGTAAAGTTCGACAATCACCTTCATAATATGATTTGTTTAGAGGGAGAACCCTTCTACTCTCAGAAATGTTAAAAAGAGCATCAAACTGTGTCAGAGTATCATCAGCCACTTTATGTAAAAAATGAAAAAAATTGTTAATTTATCAGTTTTATTCACAGATTTACTTATTATTTTAGGTTAACGATGGAAATAAAAATTAATTACCGTATTCCTTCTCCTAGCTTTTTAGAGCCAGGTTCTGAAATTTTTATATTATTCCTGTAATTTTTCTCCTTCCTAATTTGCGTTCAGAGAACGAGTTCCCGAGAATTTTAAAATGGATTTACCTACGCAATACGTGTTGTCTTACTAACAAAGACGAGCCCTTGCAAACTACCTACGAATGTCTTGCCGAACCTTCTCTTTTAACTGTTGAACTTTGTCAGCATAATACAAGAACTAACCTACCATACCGAAGCAAACACGAACCGACATTCAGTCTACGATTTCGCCGAGTCGGCTGACCATTCACCTAATATAATTATTTATGGGCGATTTGAGGCTGAATGAGTAGCAGCGATAACGACAAGAACGGGAGAGGTTCATGTCACAAGGAAGCAGAAATAAAAGTATATGCTAGATGCTGTAATGTCAACATATATTCTTGTAAGTTTCTTCTGAACAAATAATATTGTGATAGTTGCCTGTAGTTTGTTAAGTCAACTTTTCACTTGTTATGCTGTTACTGTAAACGCATTCTTTGGAAACTAAAATTACTCGCATTTATTTTCTTTTCTCTGTTTTGGGACGATAAAATTTTCGGACGTAAAAAACAGGAAGAAATACGGTCTATATTATACCAGGTGTTATTAAAAAGTTCTTTCGCGGTATGATTTTGCCCTGAAGAACTTCCAGAAGAGTTACCTGGAACAGAAGAGTTCCACGGAGCATGTTTTGGGAAAAAATAAGCCTGTCCCAAAGAATAGGTTCTTTTCAAAAAAGAAAAAAAGAACCTGTGGTCCTTAATGGCGTTCGTTGTTGCCTAGCAACCGTCTACGTCATTACGCGGTCTAAATTTAGCGCACGCCTTCGTCCACGATCAATGGCTCTCTCCCCACCCCTCTTCGAACATTCTCGGCTATTTCGGACGCGCACTCCTGAATAGGACAGCATCGACTTTGGACTTGCCATATGCGTCATCCGGTGAGTGAGTTTTTCCTAATTTTCTTAAATTGTTTTTTCGAAGAATAACTATTGAATGGCAATTAGATTCGATTTTGCTTACTGATTGACGCCTAACGTTTTGTGTCAGTCATTATTAAGTCGTTCGTAATGAAGTTCGCGGAACTTTTTCGCGTAGTGCTTGGGTACTCAGAATGGGATTAACCCAATTACATACTTATAACCGTATCCGCAAAAATTTTTCCCTATCCACTGATACCGCTTCTTCTATTAAATGCTGAGAATATGTGGTTTAGTGTTGTCCCCTTCCCCCAGGGCTCACTGTCACGGTTTGTTTGTTGCCAAGTTCTTTTAAGTTCTTCCTGTGACAGGTTGTACGTTAATCTTGGGATTCCAAGCATGTGTCGTCTGCGTAACAGCTTTCATGTTAAGCTTCATTAGCTCAAGTTAATATTTTCGTAATTCGGATGGCAGATTGAAGGTGATCCCGGTTATTCATTATATATATAAATTATAATAAAACGAGAATGTATTAGTAATTGTAGTTAGCGATTTCATTAAAAATATTTAATATTTCTAATTAAACATCTATTTAAATGCATTTATGTTTAAATCCATCAGCGGACACAATATGAAGAATAGCCTTTATTACTCATTTAAAAAAATCACTTTGTTTTTGTTAATCGAGAACAGATAGATTAAACTTTATTTCTGGCACTGGCAACGTGCTGCTTTTAAATAGCAGAGTTTATTGATTAAAAATGAAAGAAATAAATGAAAGGTAATCAGATTGAAAGATTAATCGATAAAAATAAATAAAAAAATAAGATCTGAAAGGTTTCAGAGTTTAAATTACGTCCAATGGGGCGTTTTTTTTTTTTAAGATTTTGTGTGTTACCTTTATTTATTAAATATAATGTTCACGTAAACCATAAAATTCAGTTCAAGAACAATATCGCAAAATAATTTTAAACTGAGCCTATCTTTAAAATTTCTTAGACACAGTCTCACGCGCTGGAGATAAAAATGTTTTTGTGTACAACGTTGCCATGGCTCGCTTTGAAATCCTTGAGTTTGTTTATCAAAAATTCGTTAGTTTTACAAAATATGAAATCGATAATAAAACAAATTCAATATTCCAAATTTGGGCTTCCAGCTGCCCATATTCGCAGTACGATTACGTCATTCAAAATTCGATGGCTCTAGGTACCGTCGTTTTATATCACAATGCGAGAAACAAACATAAATTTCTACACATTCTTCATGTATTTAATTTCTTTAAATATAATACAGGGTTGCAATATTTGGTGACAACAGTTTGAAAAGTGAACCGACAGTTTCCGACGCAAAACGAAAACAATAGTCCTTCAGGGACAGTGCTTCCTTTACTTCGTAAAAGGAAGTAAAAAGTTCGAAAAGTTTGTTTTGTGATCTGTCTTAAAATCGGATGCATTTTTAGATGTTTGAAGTTTTAAAATCATAAGCGTCAAATAGTCTAAAAAATCGACCGATTGGTGAAAAATTCACCAAAAAATCAGAAATTAATAACAATTTTCGTATAAGCTTCATTGAAAAGATTTTTTTCCTCTGAATTCCATCGTGTAAAATTCTGATATTCTTAGTTTGTTGCTTAAACGAAGATGTGTGCAGAAAATCATTTAAATATTAAATGGAAAAAAATCTTAAATCGAATATTGAAAAATTGGTTTCACACACATTGTATTGTCATCGCGAAACTGTGTGTGTTACAGAATTTGAACTCTCGTATCAGGAAGTAGATTAAAAATGGATGGCAAAATTGCACCCAAAGTGAAATACCGTGAGTGAACGAAATAAAAGCTTAAAAAAAATTTTTTTTTCATTAAATTGTGCTCAAAAGCCCTGGCAATCGGTCTAAAACTGCGCGCTACTGAATTTTTTAATATGAAACTTATCCGCGTAGCTCGTGAAATCCGGATTCAACATGAAGTGTAATTACATAAGATTATAAAAGTGTTACAAAAGATTTGTATCAGGAAGTTGATTGAAAATTAAACGTGTGTTTAATGTAAAGTTATAGAGTTATGGCTACTAGCATTGTGACTTTCGAAGGTAAGTTTTTCTGTTCTTTTTTCCCTTCATTTTTTGCTTTCTTATGCGAGGAAATATCGTCACTGCAAACAATTTGGGTAGGGGTTTCAGATTTCGAGGGAAATATCCATTTTGACTGTACCCGAATCTATTCGAACAATTCTTTTTTTTTTTTTTTGGCGTACGTGTGATCTGTACGTTCGGCCGTAGAATTTATATGCGAAACAGAGTAAAATTAGTGCATTGTTTAAATGTCAGTGTAAAATTTCGATGTAAAAATTTTGTTTATGCAACAGTGTACGCATCAGTGTAAAATAGATGTTATATCATATCAGCGTATCCTCAGTTTTTAAACGTATGTGCTCATCAAATGCACCAGGTTATTTTATGTCTATATATATATATGCGTACCAGAGTAGAATCTATATGTGTATCAGAGTAACATCAGTGTAAATGTTTAATTATTACATAATGAATACAAATATTACTTATCCTAATAAATAAATTAACCAACTTCCCTTTGCAAAATCTTAAGAACTCAAATGGTATAAACAGATTAAGAACTTAAACGGATTAAAAAATATCATGCAAAACTTTTTTATAATTAAAATTATATATAATTAAAACATAATATTACAATGAAATAAGCAATATCCCTTGATACAAATGTTAATTATCCTAATAAAGTAATTAAACAATTTACCGTTGCAAAAAGAAACAACTTTTTAATTTCTTAAACTTTTCAGTCTCTTAAAAACAGTAACATAAGAAATACGATGAAAAATTGTTGCCAAACCGAAATTTTTAAAAGAATGAAACTATTCAAAATGATGCAATTTCATCAAAAATCTATCAACAACAATAAGAAAGGAAAATTGTTGCCAAAACTACATTTTAAAATATCTAGATGTGAGAAGAGTATTCGGAAGCTTCATTTAAAAAATTTTAAAAAAATACAAAATATTATTATTTTTCCAAAATTCCTTTTTTAAAAGGAGTCGAAAGGATTAAAGTTCAACGTGTCCGAAAATCAAAGGAAAATAAACAGCACATTTTTTAAAATAAGTTTTTAAAAAAAAAATTCCGCCGAAAAGGTGTTAAGCTAACCTTCCTAAATAAATTCGTATTTAATCGATTTATTGAAATACGAAATTTATTTTAAGTTCGTAAAATAGCTAAGTGTCTACGCTTCACGACGATGTAAAAATGAAATGTATAGAGTGAAATCTCGCTTCCCTGTAGCCCATTATGTCTCAAAATGACGCGATGCTTCGCATACAGGTGCGCGAACGATATGCGCAGGTGTCAGAGTTTGAGAGCGATCGTGTAATTGGGCTCAAATAAGCCCGTTGGTCTTATCTGCGAATAGCTCGACATTTGAGCAGGAGCGATGCCACTATTAGGCGATGTTGACAGGAATGGGTGAACCATGGCTGCACACAGCGTCAAGAAGGAAGCGGTAGGCCTAGAGAAACGACAGAACGTGAAGGCCGAGCAATCGTCAGAGTAGCGCTCACAGCCCCAGATGCATCATTAGCATCGGTTGTACGTGCAACTAGTGCTTCAGTGACCGCAAGGACCAATCATAGACGGCTCACAGAAAGGGGGATGGCATTCACAGCCCCAGATGCATCATTATCATCGATTGTACGTGCAACTAATGCTTTAGTGACCGCAAGGACCATTGATAGACGGCTCACAGAAAGGGGGCTGAGGTCACGGCAACCCTTTCGCCGACTACCATTGACCTCTGTACAACGTCAAGCCCGTTTGCAGTGGTGTCGGGCTCATTCGCACTGGAATGTCACTGACTGGAGTAGAATAGTTTTCAGTGATGAGTCTCGCTTCGAACTGAGCCCTGATGACCAGCGAAGGCGAGTCTGGAGACGCCCCGGACAGCGGTGTGATACCAACCTGACTGTCTTCCGGCAGACAGGCCGACAACCAGGAGGGAGTGATGGTCTTTGGTGCCATTTTATTTCATAGTAGGACCCATTTGGGTGTCCATCGCAAGCTTACAGCACAGCGGTACGTCGACGAAGTTCTAAGGCCCGTTGTGTTGCCCTTCATGTCACGCTACCCTGGGCTTACATTTCAGCAAGATAATGCCCGCTCCCGCACTGCAATGTTTCTACTGCTTGCCGAACATTACCTTGGCCAGCAAAGTCGCCGGACATCTCTCCTATTTAGCACGTCTGGAGCACTATGGGCAGGGCCCTCCAACCAGTTCGGGATGTTGACGATCTAACGCGCCAGTTGGACAGAATTTGACACGACATCCCTCAGGCGGACATCCACAACCTCTACAAATCGATGCCAAGCCGAATAACTGATTGCATAAGGGCCAGAGGTGGACAAACGCGTTACTGACTGTTTCACTTTGTGAAGCTCAATCAGTCGTCTCATGACTTAATAATAATCCACCTGCCGTTCTGTAGAAGGTAGGTCACAAATACCCGTAGTTTTTTTTTTTTTAAATGCAAGAAGAAATTACATTAATTTATATCCTTGTTCATAAAAACGAAAGGTGGCTTCTCTGGAATCAATCGGAATTATGTCAGTCGAAAGCACATATGTTACGAGTCTATTATTATGTCTATACCTGATTCTAAATCGCGTATTTATTCCTGTAATATACTAACTACGATAATATATGCCTATGCCGCCCAACCGGTATAGTGGTTAGCGCCGCTGACTGCCGTGCCCGAAGAGCTCGGGTTCGAATCGCGGAGAAGCATGGATGTTTGTAAATGTATAGTGTCGGTGCGGCACTCTAAATATGAGGCGAGTCGAAAGTCCTCTCGTGTGGTTTGGTGGAGGGGGAGACCTTTGGACCCTCTTCCCGGGTTGCTCATCAAAATTGGGAGCGGAACTGAGCCAAATCGCACTGTCACCTGTTAAGTGCTCAAGGCTGTTGCCAATGACAGGTGAAATCTAGCCCTCCTTGCCACAAGGAATTTCGTTGGCTTGGGCTGACTACATCAGACAGTGAGCATAAGCAACAAAACAACATATGTGCCTATTATTATAGTCGAATAAATACCTTTTATTATAATAATTATTTGTTCGAGTTGACCCAAATCGGTTTTTAACGTATCGAATTAGTCGAAAAGTACTGGTAAACCGAACTATTTTCTGTTAGAAACGAGTTTTACGTATAGTCCTGCGTTACTGATTTATTCTTTCCAAGTTGTGCAACAAAGTAGCTCGTGTACAGATCATCGTATTTGTTATGTTGTAGATATGTTGTGTTATGGATCGACTAGTCTTTCGCTCCTGGCCACAGCACCGCCGCAGAGTCAAATGCCGCCCTCTGACCTTTCCAAACATTTCGAAATGTCATTCGTGACGCTGTAGACCATTCACCGCGAGCCGCATGCAACGTAGTACGAGGGTATTTATCGATTGCTTGAACCCTTCATTCATGCCTTCTACTAGTACTTGCGAGGTTATTTTCGCGCTGCTGTCTTTGCTTGCTGGGAAAACAGCATTTCGGTTCTTAAACTTTCCATATTCCTTCTTGCCGCTTTAAATCTGTGAGCACGCATGTGGTCTCTATTTGACCCTATTTCTATAAAATAAAATACTGTTCTTATATCATGATTCGCTATGAATTTTTACCGTAATTGTTATCGAGGACACGTCGCTTTTATTTTAGATTCAAGTTTTTAAATTTCTAGTTTCTTTATTTGCTAAATAACCAGAGCTGTGGAGTCGAAATTGGAGTTGGGCAGATCTTTGGGTAAGAGGAGTCGGAGCTGGAGTCGCTAAAAACACGTCGACTCTTGAGTCCGACTCCAGCTTTTGTTGAACAGTTTGAATTTGAAATGAAATTAAAGTGAATTGAAAAAAAATTAATGAAAAATTGAGTTATTTTTATTTATGGACTATATACATTAATAAATAGTTATTTTGTATTTTGTTGACATATTAATAAATATAAGGTAGGAGAATGGATGTGATACTTGCCGTATTGATTAAGCTGATTCATTTAGTTAATCTCATTGGAAAATTTTAGTGAGCAGTAATAGCGGCAAGAACTCCAAAACGGATGCCAATGTTAGGAAGTGAGCGGGGAAAGTAGCAATTATTGAACAAACAAAGCATTGGAAAAGTATATATTTGATGATATAGAGGTTGTTAAAATTGAATTAGAACGTTTTTTAGAAGATGTAGATAACCCTAATATTTCATAAACAGAAAGACTGTGGAATGATTTTCCAGAATTGGAAACCCTTCTTTCTACATCGTATATAGCCACAAAAAAGCTACAATCTGAAGAATTAATAGGGGGCGAGAATGGAAGAATGTGACGTTTGATTTTTCTGAAATGGAGGGCTTATTGCGGAAGGAATCATTTCTTCAATGAAGAAAAGATAGATAAACTAGTTTGCTGGACAATAAGATCTTGCCGGGTTCAATATATCGTAGATCCAAAATGTAGAATTTTGTTGGATGACGAACAAATTAAAAGGCAAAGAAAGCCAACTATGAACTTTCATTAAGAATGAAATCATTCTCAGAACAATTGAAGTATTCAAATCGGGACATTAAGACTGCAGACATCGCAACTGAGTCCCTCTTCCAGTGATGAATTTAAGAAATATTTGGATCATATTGAAAAGGCTAAGGCAAAGCGAATGAAAATAAAGAACCAAGAGCCTTTAGATATAAAAATGAAAAAATACAAACAAGATTTCTACACCGCCCTTGATTAAATATAGAAATATGATTACTCTTGCAAGACACCTCTTTTAGAACTTATAAAAATCCATCCTGAAAAGTTGAAGTAGCCTTAACAGTAACAACTCTTCTTCGTACTCAAATTAGTGTGGAAAGACTCTTTTCAGCTCTGAAGTTTATCATATTGGATCTACGGTCCTCTAACAAAGATCTTGTCTTTTCTATTTCTTAGAAATTACTAATGCCAGTTTTTTCATTTCACAACAAATGCCAATTAATACAAATAATTTGCTATGCCATCAGTTTTTTCTATAGTATCTATTACTTCTTTCATATTAAAAAAAATAAGCCGTAGCACGTGTATATGTTTACATATATGTAATAATAATAAAAAAAAAGTCTGAAGTAATGACCAGCTGGAATTTTAACGTCGTAGAAGTGTTGATCTATAACGAATAGGAAATTGGAGGCGAAGGCATATTAAATCTTCATTTTTTATTTCAGCTTGTTGTGGCCACAATCAACTTGGCACATGAAATGTGCCTATTCCAAAATAGCTCACATTTTAGATAAATTTTCAGTAAGAAAGAAGAAAGTAGCAGACAGCAGTCCAACAAGATCGAAGCGTTAAAGAGCAAGTGCGTTACGTTCAGGGAGAAATCCCAATTCAGACTGAGTTAGTTTTGGTTTACAATGCATTTTGATTGGACAGTTAATACTTCTGTAAAATTATTATTGGTTACTTGACTTTTAGTTCCATTTACATCATCAGAATTATGTAAGTGCCATATGGCATGGATCAATCTAGAAATGACGCAGTAGGTAGAGAGGTTATTATTTTTAGAATTTAGAAGGGAAATTTACGTTGTTAATTTAATCTTAATACATTTCTTTATTTTTCTTACATATATATATGAGGTAGTCGGAGTCTGTCATTTACCCAACCGACTCAACAGCCCTGTAAATAACTACTTTAAATATTTTGAGGTCATAATTACTATACGCGCATAGTTTTCACTAGTTTCATAGTTTTCATTGTTCATGCAGTCAACCTCTTATTTAGCTGCTTACATTTCATTTATATACTTTTTTAAAGTTTTGTGATTTATCAATATTTTGTATACTTTTTCTCTAATTTATAAAACACATGAAAAAATCTAAATATAAATGCATTTTACGATTTTTGGAAAGAGAAGGAACTATTAGGAATGGTGAAAGGGGTGCATAAGGGAAAAAGGTTGAGGAGTGCTGATCTCAATAACGCATTACAAGAACCTCCCCCCCTCCCTGATTTCAAGAGTTGCATGCTTTTGTTACTTTTCATTCCGTCAAAACACTCGAATGGAATTTTCAAATATCGACTAAATTATTATTACGGTGACATTATTGAGAAAGACGTACTCGTTAAAAGAGGAGTATTTTATTTACATTATCACTAGGAAAAACGAAGCAGGGGCGTTGAAAGGCGGTCTTTTTCAATTTTTGCAGTTTAGTTAAAATCAAATTTCCAGAAAATACTATTGAAAAATTTCATTGTTACAGCTGTAAGTGCCGCTATTTGTGAAAACAGATTTCTGATAAAAAAAAATTTAAGTATTTTAGAAATGCAAATGTTTATTTTGTATTTAAGAAGTAATTAGAAACTGCAAATCTATATTTTGCATTAAAAATGCATTTTAGAAATCTATCTATACTGTCTACATTACAGCAATCAACTAGACTTCTAATATGTCACGGAGAGTTTATAGGAGAAAGAACAGGCAAAATATATTTTAAAATTTTTCTTAAATAATTTTAAAGTTAAAATTTATTTCCTTAAATATTTTGTAGTTATTTATTTGTGTATCGAGGGTGGCAAAAGCTCTAACTATGCCGACGTTGCTTAAGAAAGCTGCAAAATCTTTCACGTCGTAGATTTAATATTTCTATAGAATCCAGTTACCTAACCCCAAACTGGAAAGATGCATCTCGGAGATCAACGTAATTTGTTCCTGTATAGCTTTCAGAAGTAAATTGTAGATCATTGAGATCCAGTCCGTCGATGAGCAACATTTGATCCAGATCCTCCTTAAAGATTGCAAGCATGTCTCTCTCTCTTAACCCAGGCCAAGCAAGCACTGAAATCAGACGTTCGGCCTTCGGTAACGAAGAAAAAGAAAAGCTGTCCTTCGCAGTAACGGAGAATCGAGCAACCCGTTCAAACGTAACCCAACGTTACAGTAATTCCGCACATAACGTAACGGCTGCCCAATAGCGTTCCCCTTTTTTCGACATTCCAGTCGCGCTCCTCGTCGTCGGACCGGTCATGGGTAAGCGAAGAGGTGAGGGGAGGCGGAAGAAAGTAGTTCCTAAAATTAGGTCGCGGAGGAAAGTTGCGCTTCGGTCCGACTGCGATCGCTTGGACCTCATTTCACTCTCGCGTTCTGCCGGAAGCGAAAGTGAATCTGCGGAGTGCCCCCGGGATTTCGACGTTCTCAGGTTAGTGAGTTTTTTTGTCGCTTTTCTTTTCTACAAACATAAGGTGGTTTGTTTAGGTTGCCGAAAACGATGGCGCATGTGCTGCAAAGATTGTGTGTGTTGTAGTTAATATTTCTAAATTCTATATATCTTAAAAATTTATTTTCATGGATGTGGCAACAGTTAGATGCTATTTAAACTGCGGTTAGTTGTTGCAATGCGACTGTGAAATTTGGATGCATCGATATTCGAAGAACAGAAGTAAACTCCAATATTAAATATCATCTCTATAAACCAGGGAGGACCAAGATCATTCGAAACCAGAGTGGTCATTCATAGTGACACTCATAGTGAATATTTTCAAGTCGAAACAAGTTTAGCAGCATTTTTTTAACGAAAACGCGGAAAATACATCACTTACTGGGATGAGCAAGTCGGTTAATGTTATCAGACTATTATAGAATATTTTATTAATGTCACCAAATGAAAGTTAAAACTGCCAAATAAGGTTGAAAGGAGTACAGAAATTGCTAAATCGTGCCTCGAAGTAATGGATTAAAAGTCGCCTAATCTAAATAACAGGAATTTAACGTTTGTGTTCATATTCATGGAAACAAAAGAACAAGACAAAAACAAAAAAATTCCAAGTTTCAGCATCCTTGACGGAAGATAACTGCCAGTCGCTGTGTGAAACTAATCCAGGCTCATGGAGATGAAATTTCTGCAGATGATGGATTTCTCACAATTAAGAAAATGAGGAA
>KK116354.1:17763-39235 GCA_000611955.2 Stegodyphus mimosarum
ATTTTCAGAAGCTTTATGAATGTAAACAGATCTCGGGCTAGTTAGTTTTCCTCAACTCCAAAACAGTTCTGCAGGTTTAAAATTTATTTTTGTAGATTTTATTTTTCATTGCGACAGTACAACGGATGTAACTTACTGATGCTATTGTATAGATTTTACGATTTTAGAATCAAGATGCATTGTTGAACGCAGATCATACTAGAAGGTGAAATGGATTTTTAGATGCTAATTATATTTTATATATGTGGATTATTTTTGTCTCAGTTCTTTTCGCAAATTTTTGCGATTTTTGCTCTGAAAAGAAAATGAGCTCAAGGAAACATATCATCTGTGTTTGTCATGAGAAACTCGCATGAGATTTTTTTCTGAACGACATTTTCTTTGGCAGATAATTAAAGAATTTGAGGAGTTTTCAGGTGGTAATTCGGTATAATTCGGGTAACGTTAAGGCAACAGACTTGCACTCCCAAGTATTTCATTTTCTAGTGTTTATATTGGCATTTAATTAATAACTACAAATACTTATTTTGCATTTAAGAAATTTTTATGTCCTATCCGCGTAGCAACAGTCGGAGCGATCATCGACCCCACGAAAAAGCAAAGAAAATAGCGTAAATTTGAAATGTTGGAATTGAAACTCAGATTCCGCAGTTATCAAGATTCATAACAGGATATGTCGCAACGTTTTACTATAAACATGGATTTACAAATATGAATTGTGGGGACAGTGAATCTCCATATGAAGTGGCAACAATCCCGTATTAAATTCCCAGCTGCTAATCTTATTTTTTTTCGAAAGATCCGTAATTCGTAAAGGCATCTTGTTCTTAATATCTGTAAAATTCTGAATCCATTTTCTGCGTTGGAAAAGGGTATTTGCCATTCGGCTTAAAAATATAAGTAGTAGCATATTTACTACTACAAAATTTCATTATATTTAGGAGCACAGTCACTTTAGTTTATGAGCATAAGGTGTAAAAACTTTGGTTAATGGTATGATCGATTTATGAATGCTTCACCAAACTGTGAACTTGTAAGGTTTTAGTTAAACTAACCAAGTTTTATTTTAATTTAAATCTTTTCTATCTCCTCTCTGTTTCAACTTCCTGTCAGAAGAAGCGCGCGTTTTTAGCTTATGCTAATTTTGAAGTACAGCCAAGTACTATTTAAGCCAGAGGTAGAAACCTCTCGTTGTGTGAGATCACGGTTATTCCGCTGAACGTTCGCCTGACCAGCTAGCAGTTTAAAATTACAAGCCATAGTGCTTACTACGTGATTGCATTGTAAAACAAATTTGAAGTGCGTTAGTATTAGTATACCTTGCTACGCACCCTTTTAGGTAGAGGCCAATCTCACTCTGCGAAGCAAAGTTTAAGTTATATTTTAATTTATTTAAATTTATTTGATTGTTAAGTTCGACCCAAGTGCGGTCTTTTACGTTCTGTATCTCTCCCGAGTTGGGAAGTTTGTATTTAATAGTGATTGAATAAAAGAGGATTTCAAATCCCTTCACGTGCAGTTATTATCCAGCCCAGCAGATACATCAGAACATAGCGTACCTTCCGCTCCCTGTTCCAGTTCAGGTCTGAATACTTGAGGTTAAGAACCCTTTTACAGAATTTAACATGTTTCCAAAAAGGATGCACAGAACACTAAGTCCTGACAAACTCCATGTATTTGATTTTTAATGCAGCTACATTTTATTTTTAGTTTTTTGACTCCCCTTCGAGTAAATGTTTCAAGATTTTGGAAAACATTAATTTGACTAGAATTATTAGTCCAAAAGAGCAATTAGCCCAGGACTATTAATTTCGTTTTGGCATTTTGAGTTGTTTCACTTTTCTAATTGTTGCCACCAAATATGATAGCCCTGTATTATATTTAAAGAAATTAAGTAATGAAGAATCTGCATAAATGCATACATGTTTCCCGCATTGCCATAAAATAACGGTACCTAGAGCCATTCAATTTTGAATAATGCACTTTTCCACCCGAATATGGGCATCTCGAAGCCCAAATTTGGAATTTGTTTTATTATTGATTTCATATTTTGTAAAACTTTAACGAGTTTTCAACTAACAAATTCAAAGATTTCAAAGCGAGCAATGGCAACACTGTATAGGGGCAAAAACATTTTCTATCTCCATCGCGTAAAACTGTGTCTCGGAAATTCTAAAGATATGCACATTAAAAAATTATTTTGCGATATTCCTCTTGAACTGAATTTTATAGTGTAAGTGCGAAGAACACGATATTTAATAAATAAAGGTAACACACAAAATTTAAATAAAAAAAATCATTTTGGACGTAATTTAAAATCTGAAACCTTTCAGATTTTTCTTTTTCAAATTAAAAATAAATCTAGTTAATGATGAATGTGGGACTATACCTATTTAACCACGGCATACTTATCCTCATAATTCTTGTAACTTATTTTTCATTCCTGCCCTATTGAAATATATTTTCTGGTAGGTCCTGTTTTTTTTTTTTTGTGCCTGTATCACTTCAAATAAAAGAATTCAGCAGTAAATGTTATCGCCATATTTTATTTTTGAAGAAATGATACAACAAATAGGGAAAAATATATGGCAATAAAACTGAAAGGATTTTGACGATGCTATCGCTAAGCATTATTTTTAAAGAACAAACATAGTGAAAGTGAAAAAAAATTTTGGCGACTTTTAACACTCAGTCGGAAATTCCTAAACATATGCCTCTTTTAAAAATTTTTGCTGTTTAAGCGGCGGAAGTGTGAAGAACGCGATATTTAATAATAAAGTTAGAGACTAATTTTTATGCAATGTAATAAATAGACATCAAACTGAACGTTGATAGGATAATTGGAGAAAAGAGGGGGGGGCAGAAAAGTGTTTGATAATGCATCTGATCGCTCTCAAAATCAATAGTTATTCAAAATCTACGTCAAACTGCGGGTGCTTTTTTGCCTAATCTTAAATGGTTGATTAAAATCGAAACCAAGCTTTTTGGTGACTTAACCCCATCCATTGGAGACATCACAGTCACTTGGAAGTTTTTTACAGCTCATTTTGCCCTTATTTGGTGGCTTTAGTTTAAAATTTTATTCTAAAATATTTTGAACATATTAATGGAAATGTTGATCCCAGAAAGCAAAGTATTTTTGATGTTTTATTATACAAATGGGCGGGACTCCGTCAGTTCCGTAACAGTTTCCGAATGATAATACTGAACGGCGTCTGTTTTATACAGATTGTGGCTCGCCCGTATTTTTAATTTTGCTTTATCTGTCAATCTTTCGTTTTTATGATCTAGAACAATGGTCTCTAAACTATGGTCCACGAGCATTATTAATGTCGCCCACCAAAGGTATTTTTAAATAACTTTATAAAACTTAAAAAAAAACATAAAAAAAAAAATCTGAAAGATTTCAGATTTTAAATTACGTCCAAAGGCGCGTTTTTTAACGTTTCCTGTGCTACCTTTTTTTTTATTAAATATCATGTACTACGTACTCAAACCATAAAATTCAGTTCAAAATCAATATCGCAAAATCATTTTAAAATGAACATATCTTTAGAATTTCCGTAAGTCTCGTGCGCTGGAGATAAAAATGTTTTTTTTTTTCCGTACAGTGTTGCCATTGCTCGCTTTGAAATCATTTAGTTTGTTAATCAGAAATTCGTTGAAATGTTACAAAACATAAAATCGATAATAAAGCAAATTTCAAATTCAAAATTAGGGCTTCCAGATGCCCATATTCGCAGTAGGATTACGTCATTCAAAATTCGATGGCTCTAGGTTTTATCACAATGCGAGAAACATGCATACATTTATGCAGATTTTTCATTTTTTAAAATTTAATGCAGAGCGATAACATTTAGTGGCAACAATTTGAAAAGTGAAACGGGCATTCAGAGTGAATCGACGCAAAATCGCAAAACGAAAGTAATAGTCCTTCGGGACTAAATCCCTTTGGACTAATAAAGAATATGTATGTATGTCCTTCTCATTGTGGAAAAACGACGGTAACTTGAACCTCCGGATTTTTAATACACGTAGTTCTTCACTGGAGCATGGGCACCTCGAAGTCCAAATTTGAACTTTTCTTAGAAATGTAAGGTTTTTTTTGTTTAACAGATTCATCGGTTTGAAAGTGAGAAGTGGTAGTGCTGTTCAAAATAAAATATTTTTATGTCCGGAGAGCAAGACTGCCGTTCGGAAAAATGCGAAATATTTCTTTCAAATTTAGTCAACAAACTCAGTATTTGATGTTGCTACTGCTTCGAGTAAATATTTACGATCTCTACACCAGCGTATTATCATTCAGTAAAGCGTAATATATTTAACTTCTAAATTTAATCTTTCTGAGTTGCAAACCAATAAACGTAGTTTTTAAAAGTACTTTTTTCTGCATTTAAATCACCAGATGTCTAATTAGAAATATTAAATATTTTTACGAAATTACTCCAGCTGGACTCATTATATACTTTTTTGTAACTTTTTTAGGCGGCTATTTTTCAAAGAAATGAATAATATAGTGAATATAAAAAATTTTAGGCAACTCCTAATACTTTATCGGAAATTTTAAAGCTATGTTTTTAAATATTTTATGCTTTTGCTCTTGAATTTTATGTTGCGTGATGTTAAAATCTCAATCCTTTCAGATTTTCGCCTGCCCCCCCCCGCTTGTGAGATATTTTCATTTACGTCATGAAAATATACACACCAGAGGAAATAGAAATCTACTTCAAGTAGTTTTTGCGAGAAGATGCGTTAGTTTTACAAAGTCAAAAATAAAACAAGGGCTTATTTAAGTATAACGCATGGTTTTGGAAATCGAACACCATTAATTGTAAGATTTGAAAGAGAACGCGGTTTGCAAGAAAGCTTGCAGTCATCAGAAGAGAGTAATGTATATGGAAAACACAAACGCATCCTTGGCAGTTTTGAAGCCGGAGGGCAGTCCCAGGTAACAGGAGGAAACAAAACATGCCTAACAGGATTTCAGAACGATGCCACTTCATGATGCATCGGTTGCAGTTACTTAATTTCTCACCTGTAAAGAACCCTTTCATTAAGTTTCATTTCTTGACCCTGGAAAATAAAACTTGCACTCACATGGCGAGTTTTGTTATCGTTGTTATGAATGTTTCAACTTTTTTTCGCCAAGCCCTGGAGGGGGGGGGGGGGGGAACCACTTTCGCCGTGTGTACCCTCATTACTCCACTTTCTAACCGATCTGTTTACTGTTTCAGATACCAACTGTTGATCTTGCAGAAGGGTATTTAATGTTCCACGTAATGAGCCGACTGGAAGAACATGAAATCTAAGCCACTCGAAAATGAAATCTGCAAGTTTTGCCCTATAAAGTTTTATTTATTTACAGTACTGATTATTTACAAAGAAATAGACGGTGTGTTTCTTTTCAAACATCAAAAGAAGGTTGCGGGTAAAAGAATAGGTTCTTGTAGCAATTGTCTTTCAATCTGCTCAATATTGATGCCGTTTGTCCGAGTGTCCAACATTTGTTCCTGTCCCCCACCACCACGCATTTACTTCTGGTCATGATGTCCCAATTTAGGCTTTCTGGAAACGAAAACATCAAAAATCGAACCATTATATACTTTATATTTTTATTTCCTTGTACGAAGTAAAGTACTGTAATCGCGAAAAATTTCGAGAAGAAGAGCTTGAGTGGTGTAACACCAGGGTGCCTGGGCAAAACAGCCCTACCCCTTGTAGAATTGATAGGTTGTTTCGAGTTATAAGATACTCATTAACCTGGAAAAGACATACAAGCAAAACGAAAACAATAAAGAGAAAAGGAAGTGCAGACTTATGGAACGATACGAGAGACACATATGCAAGACTGAAACATGATAAATACTAAATACAAAACATACAAAAACATACAGTACGATAAAATTGACAAGTACACTAGTCGTTAACATTTAAGATGGCCATGGGCCTTTTACAATTACTGTCATTAAAATTATAGTCATAAGTACGAATTTCTGGATTTTCAATATTGGGCAGATTTGCATAGAATTTGCGGGCAAGCCGGCAGTAAAATTTACAAATTTCCTCGACTTTAAGCTCCTCATGTATCTTGCTGTTACGAATATACCAAGGAGCATTGGTTATCTGTCTGAGTATAAGATTCTGCACTCTTTGCAGTCTTTTTCTGGAGCTTTTGCATGAGTAAACCCACACAGGGCAAGCATAACATAAGATGGGACGCAACACGGTTTTGTAAATGAGCACCTCGAAAAATTTCGGGTCTCGTATTTCAACGAAAATATGCATTTTGACCGCTATCTAATGAAATTTAACGATGTTTATGCGCAATATCTAAACGTAAAGACAGAATAAAAGCCTCTTTTTCCCCCAAAAAAATATTAAACTGATTTAAAATTGATTCTGAAGAGATTTTTTCGTGGCGTCTGTGCATGCGTATGTATGTATTATCTCGCATAACTCGTGCATCTCGGCCGCACCAAAAGTACATAAATATATGTATGTATATCTACTGTTACTCGGCTCAATGCTCTCAGTTTCTTTATTCTTGTAAGTTTCTAATTGTTCATTTTTTGGCTTTAAAAATTATTATCACATTTTAGATGCAATCGGTATATATATATATATATCCCCTCTGTTACTCGGCTCGGTGAGCTCAGTTTCTTTATAAGTTTGTAAACTGTGCATTTTTTGCTTTAAAAATGATTGCATTATGTTGTTCTTATCTTTCGGTTAAGATTTTTATGCCTTTAGTTAACCTGCATGCAATAATTGTGGAATTATCAACAATTTAAAAGTTTTTTAAGTCCGGCTAAGACTAATTTTTGGTTATGATAGCGCCCATATTTGTTTACATTTGAAGCTTAGCAGAATAGTGGATTTGTTGGCAGTCTAGAGAAACTTAAGCTTCGCAACAACAAAGTAACGTCTTCTTTTATTATTGCGAATTAAATTATGCTTGATTCATTCTGGAATTATCATTTAAGTTATTAGTTTGTTTTTGCGTACAAATTGTAATTTTAACTGTAAAAAAAAATTTCTTTTCATTGTTTTAACGGTACTTGGTGTTTTATATTTTTCTATACCTTTCAATTTTTAATGAAAATATTTTGAATTTATATGCATTTTTGCCTTGCTGCGAAGTGAGAACTGAATTAATTAATAGCGCATTAAGTAAGCGGCACTGAATCGTCTGTGTTTAGCACCGAAGTGTGGCTATGGTAAATAAATATAATGAACTTTAAAGAGGCGCTATCGACGAAGTAGATTGAATTCAAATTTCGTCAACTGTTCATTCAATATGTTTAAATGAAATGCAGGAAAATTGCGTATAATTTAATATTCCATACAAGGAACTCATATGGTGTACACGTAAGATTTTTAACCTTTCAGAATAGTTGATGGGAAGACACTGGAGGTAAAATTCGTGTATTTTAAGCTACTCCGAATTAAGAACGAAAGAAGGTTTCTTAAGTAGCATAAAGAAAATTATGTCAGCCAGTAAAGTTGTTTTTATACCATGTAGTAATTCCATTCGGCAGTTGGCTGTAAAAAAATCCATTTTCCTATAAATGACGTAAAATACTTTTTGCGATAAGAGTCACATTTTTAAAAGATCTGTGAAACAAATGTTTTATTAAAAACTGTGACAGCATTTTTACTGACGATTTTCACAGAGTATTGTATTTTGAAGCGATTTAATGCTAACCAAATCCTCAAAATGTTTTCACTTTTTCTTTCAGGTATTTCAGTTTATCTTTCAATGTTTTAATCTTCAAGATTTAAAATTCTCAAAATATCTAAGCTGCGATTGTTTAAGTAATGAGGCGATTTAATGACGATTGCTTAAGTACTGAAGTAATAATTAGGATTGTTAAGTAATGACACACGGCGACTTGGATCATATTTCTAGGTAATAATACTTAATTATAATCAAATTTTTAAAAACGTCATGATGTATTAGGTGTAATCATCAGTGTGGTTAGTAATTTATCTAATCAGTGTCTAATCAGGCAGCCGTGTGATTGTGACTTTACTTGATATATATCTTAGTCACGTGACCTTTTTATCGCGCTTTCGGACTTATGTTGACTCTGAATAGGCGGAAATGCGAAACCTATCCTGATGGAGAACGTGAAATGGCACGATTTTTTTTTTAAACTTGAAATTGGACATAGCCCTTCTCCGTTGCTGTATTAACCAAAAAAAAAAACATTTTTTTGGTACAATTATAAACATGTGGCGCAATAAAAACCCACATTTCAGCTATTTCTCACTTGCGAAAATTATTAGTTCTAATATTTAATGACTATGGTGGATCTAATATCTACGACTCGTTTGTGGTTTTATAAATTCACGCAGTATTTGAATGTTAAAATTGCATTTCGGTCTCCTAAAATCTCTTCAAATAATGCAGGGAATTTGGTTAATCTTTGTGGGTGTTACCATTGTCTTGGCTGAAGAAAACTTAATTCTGATTAATAAAAATTATCTTCGTTTTACGCTTTAGCGACTGTTGCATTTTCTGTGTATTATTGTTAGCTTGGTATGCACAAAATATTGTTGCTAGACTAATATTGTGTATACAGCAAGTGAACAAGCAAGCGGGTTTGTGTATACAGCAAGTGGGGTCACAGCAAGTGAAACCCGTCACTTGCTGTGATCAGGCTTCTGCGCGGCCATTTTAATAACAGCAAACGAGGAGAAAAAGCATGCTTTCAGAATAGCAATGAAATTTTAGCTAATCTCTCTCTATGTAAGCGAAATACTTGTTGACTCATCATCAGATCTCCGAAACTATACACCCGATTGACTTGAAAGTTTGCATAGTTACTCATTCCACGATGTAAACGCGCACTGAGAACGAATTTTGTGTAAATCCTCTCCGAAATGGATTTTTGTTATGCAACCATCGTTTACACCAGTAGCAACACTTTTCGAAGTAAAGCATTTTTATCTTCAACGCGCGAGGCTGTTGCCGCTCGGGAAAATGGAGTGCGAAAATGAGCTCTTTCAGAGTTTTTAATTAATATTTCGGCTGATTAAAGTCGTACAAAGATGAGAATAGTCGAAATGGCTTTTCGCGAATTTTTGGCATCGGGAATAATGTATTTAATGTTTGGCAATGCTATTTTTTATTTCATCGTAAAGCTTCGAAATTTTTATTAGCAAACTCTAGGATTTGAAAACGAGCAGCGGCAACAACTTTCGAACTAAAGGAGATTTTTATCTCCAGCTTGCGAGACTGTTGTTGCCATTCGGAAAAATGAGGGAGAAAATTATCATTTTTCCGAAGTTTTAAGTAATATCTCTAATTTTAGCTTTTTTTTTTTTTTTTTTTATTTTTTTTTTTTTTTTTTTTAAAAATGTGGGCGTCGACCTTTCTCAGGACCCAGAAAAGGAATTGTAGTAAGTTAAGTGACGATAGCTAAGTAGTGACTGAGTTATTAGCGAACAAACAGACTTTCTTCTTTTTATACTATGTAGCAAAGTGGACGGGTATCAGCCAGTTTAATATAAATGTAACTAGAAATATAGAAATGGGCATTGGAACGCTTATTATTGGCTTAGCAGGCCTGTTGTCCTTATAGGGTTGCAGAGAGTATTTAAATACAGTGATTCAAGAAAGCCGAAATATATGTATATGCGAAATGACTTTCCAGAATTTACTTATTGCTATACTTACTCACAAAGGAACGAAAATGTAATAGGGGATTTATCATTGGAAAGAGGGCAAAGTGCTGCCCCTGTTACATACCGTGTTTCCTTGTGTATTTCTCACCCTAGTTTTTTAACGCCAGGTTCTAAATAAATGTTAAGAATAAAATAAAAAATAAAAAAATAAGTTTTAAATAAAAAAAAGCATTCTGAAAGCTTTCAGATTTTATATTACGACCAAAGGGGTGTTTTTTAACGTTTTGTGTGTTTTTCTTTATTAAATAACCCGGTCTTCGCACTTAAACTACATAAAATTCGGTTCAACAGCAATATCGCAAAATATTTAAAAACAGCCTATCTTTAAAATTTCCGATGAACAGTCTCGCGCACTGGAGATAATTTTTTTCCCTCCTCGTACTGTGTTTTCATTGCTTGCTGGCTTTGAAATCGTTGAATTTGTCAATCAAAAATTCGTTAAAAGCTTTATAAAATATGAAAGATAATAAAACAAATTCAAAATTCGGGCTTCCAGGGGCTCTTGTTCGGGTGGAGGATTACGTAATTCAAAATTTTATGTCCCTATGTACCTTTGTTTTTTTAACAGTGCGAAAAGCGTACATACATACAGATTCTTCATTATTTAACTTCTTTAAATATAATACAGAGCGATAATATTTGGTCGCAAGAATTTGAAAAGCGATTCAGATTTTCATAGCGATTCAACGCAAAATGCCGTTTTGAGACTAATCGCCTTTCTGGGATAACCCTTATTTGGGCTAAAAATACTCCCTTACCTCAATGCTTTGAGAACGAGCTTCCCTAAACATTCAGATACATCTCTCCACCTAGTAATTTCGTATTACTAACAAAGATAAGTCCTTGCAAACTCCCCGAACCCCTGTCAAGCCGAACCTTTCTCATTTAATTGGAGAACTCTATGCCATCCAAGAACAATAACCGATCTCTCTCAGCGAAGCGAACTCGAACTAACATTCACTCTACGATTTCGACAAGCCGGCTGCGCTCTCTCTAATTATTGATGGATGATTGAGGCGTCAGAAGTAGCAATAAGAACAAACGATATTAAAGTTACAGGGAAGTAGAAATGACGGTATTTTATTAGGTTTTGACATTCTTATCGGAATGCAGGCTTCTTTTAAAGAAATAATATAGTGATAGTTACCTGTAGTTTATCCGTGACTACTTTCTATTTGTTATATTCTTACTATAACCTCATCTGTCCGAAATTTACAGGTTCGCGTAGTTTTGCCCTCTCGATTTTTAAACTTCAAAAAAGGAGAATACGGTAGAAAATACAGTATCTGAATAAGTTTCGAAAACTATTATTATATAATTAAGTGCGTTAATTATACAAAATTCTGTTAAGCTTATTTATTAAACAACGAAATGTATTTGAAATAGAAAAAAGTCATATACCGAGGCTGCGAGATATTTACTGTTGAAAAGTTTAAGGGATTTGAGAATGCTATTTATGAGAATGCTATGCTATTTATATTTATAAATGCTTTCATTTATGCAAAATGTATTTTTAATATTCCTTATGAGAGCAAGTTACATAAAGTGTATTTTACGAGTTCCTTACTCGTTTAAAATAAGTAGCTATAATTTTTTTTGTCATTTCTTTCCTCTGGTCGTTTAAAAAATTGTGATCAGTAATACACGAAAATGCGCTTTTGAAAAATTGGTTTCCTACATAATCTTCACCCCTGCGTTTTCGCATCTGACATCATATATTATATTTCTAAACTAGTACTTGGAATTGCGGAAACGAAGCGAGTTCAGATTTTTCCACCATTTTGCAGCTTTTCAATTGCCATCGTTGACCTTATTCAGTTGGAACTGAAATCATCGTCATACAGGAAAACATCGTTGACAGTTGATAAAGTAATGCTAAATGAGTATCGCAATGGTCTGTACTGACGTTGTTTTTGCGTCACTGCAGGTCATGAGGTGTAAATTAGGCCTAGCATGTGAAAATACTTAGTTCGTACTTTATTTTGTGGACATATTCTTTCGTTTCTCCTGCATTAGTGAATGGTTTTTGTTTAGTTTACTCGTGGTGTTTCAGTGACTGAATAAACGTAACAAAAACAAAATTATAAATTCACAAATTAAAAAAACTTTTCAATAGTACAAATAAAATTTGAACTCGCTCACTGAGTGGAATTTTGCTATCGATGTTTAACTTGCTTCCCGATGAGCTATGGAGTTCATATTTTGTACAAGGGTCAATCAAATATAAACGAGCCTTTTGTATAAACAAAATTTATTTTACAAAAAACAGCTACACTTCTAGTTATTTTTCTATATAATTTCCTTCTTTTGTTATACATTTTCCCCAACGTTGTGGTAATTTTTCATTCCGTTCTCGTAGAATGAAGTTGGACCGGGTTATCTAACCAGTTGCTCACGAATGTTTTCCACTTGATGGTTGGCCTCAAATCGCTTGCCTCCAAGTGCTTCTCTGAGAGGTTCAAACATATGAAAATCACATGGCGATAAGTCTGGACTGAAAGATGCACGATCAAGTGTTTTCTAATTCATTTCCACCAGTTTCTGCTGCGTTAGGCCTGGCGTTGTTGCAGAGAAGCAACACCTCGCGAATGGGACAATCTCTTCTTTTGCGTCGATACTAAAACTTAACTTGATCCAAGAGACCGCAGTAGTGGGTTGCGTTGATGGTCTGACGTCCGTGTAAGTAATCTACCAGTAGGACATCCCTCCAATCACAAAAAACCGTGGCCAACACTTTCCCGCAGACAATCCAGTTTTAGCTGTCACGGGTTTTCTTCGCCTTTCTTTCTCCACTCCATACTTGCACGCTTTTATTCGGAGTTGTAATGATTCAACTCATGTCTCGTCACAGGTGACAATTTTATGCAAAAAAGCTTCCCCTGCTTCAAAACGAGTTTGAAGCAATTGAGAAATGCGAACTCGTGCGGCTTTTTGATCATCATTCAGCAACCTTGGAACCCAATGTGCTGAGATTTTTCTGAACCCCAACTGCTTTCTGATGATTGATTGGACATTTCCATAGTTGACACCAAGTTCTTCCGAAATTTGAAGCACTGTGAAGCGTCGATCCCGTTCGATAAGCTCAATAACTCGTGCAATTTTTTCTTTAGTCATACTGGCGCCAGGACGACGGGGATGCTCTTGATTCGTAACACGTTTACGGCCTTGCTTGAATTCGTTGCACCAAACCTTCACTCTTGACTATGAAAGGGTAGCTTCCCCGAACTGGGCAAGCAGTCTGCGGTAAATTTCGGCTGGTTTCACGTTATCACAGACGAGGAACTTTATAATTATGCGTTGTTTAACAGAGACGGGCACACTCCTCTCACTCATCGTAAGGGCTACTAAGTCAAGCACTGGAAAAGCCGGCTGATGTGGTTTCCCTACTCTAGGTATTCCCACCTAACGACTAGAAATGCTCAATCACACACAGATACTCTTCCCCACTCTCAGCCGCTAAAGGCTCATTTATATTTGATTGACCTACGTATATACACTGATGACAATTCAGTCCAGTAGAAATTTTATTTCTCAAAATTTCATTTAGATTTCTTTGTGTTCTGTTTAAACGGTTTTTAGCTCAAATCTTAGTTTAACGGACAAACTAAACATATTAAAATTTTACCGTTTGAATCAGGAAATAGCTGCCCAGTGGTTAGGGTAGCCTACTACAGAACCGAAGGGCTTCCTTTATGAAGATATTTAGGTTAAAAATAAAAAAAATAGAACGAAAGAAAGCTTTTAAGTGAACTGTAAAAATTGTTACTGAAGTATTGAATTTTCTGGCAAATGTTTCAAGTTCGAATTTTTTGACATTGATGTTCATGATATCTAAACAAGTATCGGATATGTTTTGAAATTTTCAGATTACAAACAAACCTTTCGCCCTCTTTTAAAACAAGAACAGTAAAAAAAAATCGTTTAAAAGATTTTTAGCTTCAAGTAAAATGCTGGTTGCAGCATTATTACTTCCATTTTCTGAAACTTGGTAATTTTCTTTTAACTTATTGCTTCCGTTTTAATAATTAGTTTCATCATTCATAGTGTAACTGACACTAAAAAACAGAAAACAAAATAGAATTAAAAGCGATTTTTATACAATAAGCTTTATTTAAAAAGAATGAAAGCACTAGTACTCGATTAAATAATTATATTGACGGAGTTCATATACAGGTTTACGTCGCGAAAAATAAAATGCGTTGGACGCCTAAATAACGAAATCTATTCATTAATGTATAAACCATTGTATTTATCATTGGCCTCTTCGTGCCTTAAAGGAGTCGTCACCTCAATGAAAAGTTCTTTCCTCCAGTAACAACTTCATTATGGTGCTGGTACCTTTATGTGGGGAATTTTGCCGAAACTCCTAATACAGATGCTCTAAATACGAGTATAAAGCTCGCAGTACTTCCACGAAAACTGTTTTAAGTGATAAACTAAATAATGATACAGGTTCATAAGGGTGCAGACATCTTTATATCAGGGCATGCTTGACAGACCGTGGCTCAGTTTTATGAAGGTGCCGGCACCTTCGCCAAGACATAAACCGTTATAAAGGAGAGGCAGTTTGACGGAAGTTGGTTTCTCCAAGTTCTAATGTTATCCAAGTTCACTAGAATAAAGACTCGATCACGGGCTTGACAACCTTGATGGAGATTGCATTCTTCAAGGTAAATAATGAATTTCTAGGGAATGCCAGGCACTTATGTCTTGATGCTAATTTGCAAAAGATGCTGGCACATTTATTAAAGTCGGCGACTGTTCGCTTAGAACTTCAGTGGAACAGCTCCGAATTTAGATGAAGGCTGCATTCTTCATACAGGCGCGGGGCACCTTTGTGTCTTAATGACGAGGCACCTTGGCGAACAGTGGTCATCTTGCATTAAGATGCTGACACACTTATGTAAACCGACAGCGCCGCCTCTCAGATCACCAGTATCCGGTCGCGTAATGACAAACGCACATTGAGTTGATCAATGTTAACCAACTTCGCTTACTGCGTATGCTCAATAGTGTACCGTTGACGTGGGAGAAAATACTGGCGAATAAAAATAAACAACCCTACACAAGGCTGTTCGTCATGTAGGCCTTAGCAACTCTACGATTGTAATACTATAGACACTTTTTTTGTACTTATTGCACTTGCTTCTGTTTCGTTTCATTTCATTTCGGTTTATTTTGTTCATAAACATTACGTTTAATATCAGTTATTTGTAATAATTTCTTTGGCTTTCATTCAGTAATTTAAACTAGATATATTCCTTAAGTTGTTAAAGTATTTATGAATGGAACGCATGGTAAATAATCGATTGCTTTTATTCCTCAGAAGTACAATCAATAAACAAAATCATGCAATGTTTCTTGTTTTGTAGTCCTTCTTAAACGAAAATTTGGGGAGTTTACAACTGTTGTTTACAGTTAAGTAATGAAGCAAGGTACAACCTAACAATTTTTAAAACCTCGAACTGTTTACGTTCAGATAGCAGAACATACACCATATACCATATTTATCTTCTTTTAAAATTACGCTAAAGTCGTAATTGCGCCAAATTCTTTTCTGGGCATGCGCAGTGTGCGTAATTCGTTTGACATTGTTCAACTGAATGTGCGGTCTGCCATTACGCTATCCGGTCCTGCTGGCACTTAAAGCACTTACGTTAACTGTCACCTTTACCGAGCACCATTCTAACTGCCACTGCCGGTAAATAATGAAACTAACTAAATTTATAGTAGTTCCTATTTTAGCCAGGTAGTTATTAGAGCTGTCACTTCTGTCATTATTAAAGATAGCTTATCGAATCTCTATATAATTCATACACAAAATATTTCATATTCTACTCGGATATTCATAAATTCATCTGAATATCAGCCCTGAAAACCGGGCAAGCGTGGTCGAATGCGCGATTTAAGTGCAAAATTTACCCGAAAATGAAACTGTAGAATCGATCTGTTTGGACATTTCGTTATTCATATCTTAAATGTAAAATTTATGCGTAACCTTTGATACATGATCACTTTAACTTTGATACTGTTTTCACTTTAACGACTGCCTACTATTATCTAGGTAATTTCAGGATTGAAATAATTTTCTGCACTTTAACGAATCACCCTAGTTAATCCGCAGATTAGCTAGATAATCTGCAAGATAACCGATTTCCTCACTTAAGCGGTAACACATATAACCACGTACTTGTTAAGCAGTAATAAAAATTCTTTCAATTAACATTAAATTCACGTTTTTCATTTACAACAATATTTAGTTTTTTTTTTATAAATTCTACATTCTTAATCTGTATTACAACTAAATTTTTTCCGTAGAACGTCAAATTTGCGGAAAGGATTTTTGGCGTACATGCAATGTATTAATGACATAACACTGTGTTCGGCAAGGGTTACTGTATTTTCAGTGCTATATGATAACTACAACTTCGTTGAAGTGTGATAGATTCGGACTCTAATGTTAGGACGTAAGGTTGTTTTACTTAATGTTTAGTTATGTTTTTGGCGAAGATGGTCTGGTCGCCTTTGTGAGAGCGAGCGTTGTCCTGAATGGACATAGGGAAAGGCTTCGCTCTTCTATATGACTACCAGGACGTCTTTGAATGCTAAATGTAATTAAACTGGCATTGCTCTTTTTCGTTATGTGCCAGCAGTGTTTACTTATTGTCTTTCGATTGTATTTTCTTGTCGTAAGGCAACTTTGTTGAAATGTGCTTGAGTATTAAAATGTAACTGACTTTCCTTTTGTTTCCGTTTCAGTCTGACCAAACGGCAGAGGCTACGCCTGAGCGTCTGCGACAGCGCTTGGAGATGGGGGGCAACCGAGGTGAAAAGGCTGGGGAGATGGCTGATGGACAGCGGTTTGCCGTCCTCAGCTACGAACAAGTGAGCAAGCTGGATGCTGTTATGGAAGAAGTGATGCCCATTCACGGACGCGGCAATTTTCCCACTCTCGAGGTGCGACTCAAAGATCTTGTTCGGGTCGTCAGGGCAAAGCTGGAGAGCGAGCAATCCGTTGCTGTCCGAGATATCAGACTGAACGGAGGTGCTGCTAGTCACGTGCTTGCCCCAGAGGCGTCGCCATACAATGACCTCGATCTCATCTTCGCTGTGGATCTCTCGAATCAGCGCAATTTCGACAAAGTGAAGACTGCTGTCCTGGATTCACTGTTGGATTTCTTGCCAGAAGGCGTTGTCAAGAAGCGTATCAGCTCATGTAGTCTGAAAGAAGCCTACGTTCACAAGATGGTGAAGGTAAGAATTGAAATTAATATTTGCCTTGAAATGCTTAAAACTATTAAACGCGTGGCTTTGAGTCAATGATTCTGGAGATAGCAGTAAGTAGCGTACCATGTAACCCCCCCCCCAAGTGTCCCAGTAAAAGTACCGGATTAAATATACTTTATTTTTAGGAAATGGTAAATATTTTTTACATAATCACAACAGGTAAATGTTCTGATTTAAGAATGGGTTTTGGTGTAGTTGATTAAAGCAAAGCACACTAGGGCTGTCTGCTGACAGGAGAAATGCCTTATTGGAGGACCTTTTTAAGGAAAACTCCGAATTAAGAATGAAAAATGTCTGCCACCTATACTCCAGGACTTGTTCTACAGCACCCTACTTTCTCAATGAAATTCGTAATCACTTTCTTACGTACCTGCCTATCAGGGTGACTAACGCATTTTGCTGTTTAAGTTCGGATTCTTTGGGACTTGCTGTAAATAACATTGTCATGTACTGTAATAGTAATATGGATATGATTATTATCCGTATTATTATTATACATGACATATCCCATTATGGATAATGAGACTTGCAGTAACATTGTCTTTGAGACAGACTTTCAATGATATTCACTTTGAGATCTGCAACAACACTGCCTTAACTGCATTGACACAATCTTTAACACTAATAAATTTGGACTTGCAATAACACTGCCATGCATAATTTTAACAAATAGGCTGGTTCGAGAGCTTGGTGATTTTAATGTCTGCTGTCAAACCTTTGTCTTCGGATTTGTTTATCAGTGTGCGACTTGTTGTTTCATTAGGTTTACTTTCATCAAAGATCGCACGTAGCTTTCTAACAATCTGTGTGTGACACTCAGTCATTTTTGTAAAGAGTTTCCGCAATCAGAACTCTCTCTTCTCTTGTGTTGGGCTCCATTTTGACTAAACTGCAGCGAAGTTGTGGAATGAACAGACAATGATAAAATGCCAGTGTTTCCTGTTGTAAATGTGTAAAAATATTTTCCATTTGCCGAAAATAAAGCATTATATTGAGCATATTACATTTACGCTTTTTTGAGGACGCCGTATAGTTCGAGAATCTTAAGTTGAGATTTGCAGTTTTGTATGCTTAGCTTTTTGTTTTAACTTGTTCGTAAGCTGCCTTACATGAGAATAATACTGTTTTAACGTTTACCAAGTCACAAGTTGTATTCTCTGTGAGTCTTCCTATTCTTATCAGACTTTTTACAAAAGGATTTTCTTTGGTCTCTAGTTTTAATGGCGCGTATAAACACCTACGAAAAAATCGCAGTTCACATTGGTGATTTTTGATATCCTCAGCTACGAACTCGGTGTACAGTGTGTCCAAAAAAAAGTTCAGAGTTTGGGTTAATGAAACCCGGAGCAAACGTAAAATGGAGATTTTAATGCTTCAGGTGTCCTACATAGTCTTACTCCACTTGAACGCAATGCACAAAATGTTCATTAAACCACACGAAAACTTCAGTTCGTGTTTGAGATGTTATTCAACTTGCTTTGATTTTCGAAAATAAGAAAAGTCACACGTCGCGAAATAGGGTGAATATGGAGGGTGGCTGAGAACCCGCAAACATTTTTTTCACCGGAAAGTGCACCACAGTTCCAGCCGTGTGAACGGCCGCATTGCTGTGCGTTAAGAAATCTCTCTCCATCCGTTGTTCCGGAAGAACCTGCTGAATTTTCGTGCACAATTTATCCCTGACAGTCAGCAATTGCATTTCAGATTTATCCCAGTTATGATTATATGCCGGAAAGATAATCTGCCTCAGAACACTTTGAATAGACGGTGTAGAATTAGGTTATTGATTCTCGGCGGAATGAGTTTCAGCTGGAGCCATTTTCATTACGTCAACTATGAACCGTTCTCTTAGTCAGCTTCGTTGTTGCTAGTTTCGAGTGGTATTTCATGTTTTAAAGCAGCGATATCCAACCTTTTTCTTGCGTCGACCCCTTTTAAAAGAGTGGTTCTTCTCATTGACCCCTCTTGCAGTTTTTTCTATATAATATTCAGCATACTACTTAATCATGATACAAATAATTGCACATAAATAACAGAAAAGGGAACAAAAGCTTTAAAAAAGTGTTTATTAGGTTAATGTTTTATAACTTTTAATTTTTTAAATATAAAGAAATTTTTGAGAAATAATCAGATTCATATTGCACAAAAGTTCGACTATAGTTAACGTGATCGTTGCGCTTCAGGTATTGATGCAATTTTTTAATATTTGACAGAAAACTGCGTAACATTTTAAGTCAGAGTTTAAAAAAATTCATGTTTATTGTTTTCTGTAGTAAGTTATTGTCATGACTTAAAATCTGCTTCTGCTAGTTAAGAAGAGGGAAAAGCTAGTAATGCTAGTTCCATACTATAGTAACTTTATTTACAGATATTTCTCTTGGATAACTTTTAAATTCCAAACTTAGAGCACCTATGAATTTTGAATAAGACTACATACATGTATATATACATTTAGGTTTATACGAATGAACAGATCAGTTTTATTAGTTTTTTGTAATCAGTGAGGTCTTGATTATGCCAATCAGTTGCCGCTAAATATTCAGCTACTGACCTCTTGATTATCATTTCCCCCTTTAAAATTTCATCGACCTCTAGGGGATCAGTACAGACCCCTTTGGGAACCCCCGTTTCAGACTTTTTAAAACAGTCTAAAGCACTAATAAAACGATCAGTCGATCGGTCTTTGAAATACTCTAGAAGGATCATTCGATTCCACCCGATTTTGGATATTCTGCAGACGCTTTAGAGCAGTGCACCAGAGATTTTTGAGTTAAAATAATAAGAGAAGAACGAAAAAGCTTCAAAAAGTAACACGTGGGTACAGCAGTGGGCGAGAACTAAAGTCGCTGAATGCTAGTAGTTCGAATTGGATTTTATTCCAGGCAAACGGACTGGCTGCATGCACGTTTCCCCATATTTAACGAGCCAGTTTCTCTTAAAAAGCCCTAAATGAAGGCAATTCCACCTCCAACGCTGGTAGCCTTCGAGTTCTTTGCCGTAATGAAGTAAACCAGAGTGATTTTTTGTCTCTGACGTCATCACAAAGTCAGTCGCTGAGCGCTGTTAAGGACTGTAATTTTGATTTCTTCCTTGTTTTATATGCATATTAATTGAAACGAAAATATTATATTGCTTATTTTCCATTATTTTAAACCTTTATTTCTTTTAATTGTCAGATACTTTAGATTATTGTTTTTCAGTAAATTTGTTAATATCCATTGTCATCTGCTTTCTACGTTTGGATTGTTACACCGTTCCTCTTTGGAGTTAGTGGTTTATTTTTTACTTACATTTCACATCGACGTAGCTTGTAATGTGCTTTGTTTTGTTCCTTGCAACCATTTCTCGGACATGGGAATTCTAAGTAAAGTATTTGGAAAACTGGTGCTAAATTCTTTCACGGTATGCTTAACTTAACACAGCAGGCTTGGTGAAATGCGGAATCCTATTCATAGTTACCAAGATAGTAAAGAAAAAAGCAATCAGCCAAACACGGAAAAGCACCACTAGCTTGTATTGTAAACTAATCGCACGATTAACAGTTGCCAGTATTTTTTTCAAGTACAAATAAATTGATTTTGTATTATAAATCAATTTCAATAGATGCATTATACCTCGCCCGCAGCTGATTAAACTCACTAGTTAATAAACTCAGCTGCATATTAGTTTAAATTTGTAGGAATCTAAATAAAACATACTAATTGATAGAAATACAGCAGTTTATTTAACTCGTATTTGCCGCTCATAAAACTTAAATGGCAAAAGACTGATTCTTCAGTGCCTGAATATCCTTTTCGTAGTTCATCCAACACTATTCCTGCAAACACAGATTCTTATATTCAGCGTGTTACGAAACTTTTAACTGTCATTGCAGAAAGGATGTTTAGAAAATGCAAGTACTTCGAAGGAATTAAATCGATCTCTTCTAGACGCCGTGTATTTTATGCTAACTCTCTTAAAACTAGTTAAAAACCTCTTTTTTTTTTTTTTTGAAAATATAGCTTTTATGTAGAAGAAGCCTCGGAGGAACTGCAGACTAATGCTTCAGACATCAGTGGACGTAAGTTATGAAGATAAATGTTTAGAATACATGTCAATTCACAACGATATTGAGACCAAGAGTTAAAAACTGCGGAAACTCACAGCGAAAATGATACACAAAAATGTCTTGACATGCCAGCATCAATCGAATCTAGGAAAGCACAGCTCTAGTTGTAAGAAAAACCTTTTGAACTGAAAGGTGCTGATTAAGAAAGCTAGCAACAATTTTACAAAACAGAGAAAAGAACTGTAAAACAATATGAAACACACAGATAGAATGGTTGTTTGTAAGCGATGAATTTACATAAAGAACGTAACTATAAAAATATTTTATAAAAAATTTCAAAATTGCTTGAATAATTTAACTTAGCACTCAATTTCAATTATTTTCGGATTAAGTATGCATTAGCTGTTATGTTATTTTGCTTAAAATGTTTAAAACTGCTGTGAGGAT
>KK116354.1:39250-75370 GCA_000611955.2 Stegodyphus mimosarum
AACCGCTTAATAAACTCAAAATTGTTTGGAATGGAAGTGATTTTAATAAACGACAGTTACTCCATTAACATGCACGTATTTTATAACGGATTAAGAAAATTTTAAGGTAGCAGAAGATGACGAAGTTGCCAAAAATTAGCAAATTTCTATAGACCTAAATTTTACCAGCACAGGTTTGTTTAAAAGTAGCAAATTTTCGAAAAATTGCTAGATCTGGGAACACTGCTTTAGAGCGACAACCGGAATTCACCCCCGTTTAAAAATTTTCTTCCAATCCATTTAAAGATTTCTTGACTAGATTTGTCTTTTAATAAACTTTCCACCTCTTAAAGAAATCTAATTTCGCCTTTGGGCGCATGGCTTCTCGGTGAGCGGTAAAGTCGCTGAACACTGGTAGTTCATTACGGGTATCGAATTCCTGCGGATGGGATGCATATAAGCATTCTGTACCGCGCCACGCACATAGGGAAAAATCCCTCTTCGTGATTGGATATGGTTTCCGATGACATCATTTTCTCTCTGCTTAGGAACGCCTTGACTTTGCTTGGGCTCGAGAGTACACCTCCATACCGTTTGTTTACATTTTTATAGCAGTACAGAAAAGATTATTACGTGCGTTGTATTTTTGTTGCTATGAGATTACACTTCTTACAGCACTGTAGTGTGGTGAATTTAATGTAAAAAAGGTAGTGATTTTTTTCTAGAGAGAAAATTTGGTATTTATTCTTGTGCTAACTCCTTTAATGTGTATTAATATTAAGTGCAGAAATGTGTATTAAGATTTTTATGAAGATGTATTCTTAATTTAAAACTTTTCATATTAAAAGTGTTTTGATTATTAGTTCATTATATATCCATTCTTTGCAGATGCAATCTCTGAAAGCATGAGACAAGTCAGTTTTTCGAAATAGCAAAAACGACGTTGGGAGATAACATTAGTATACAGTATATTCACAATATTTATAATTAGTCTGAAAAAGTAAATTTTATTTTTTAAGTTAGACAAATATAGATTTGGAACAGAGAAATAGAGATACGTATTTTAAATTGAATAATATTACTTTATGTATATTGCCCATTTTTTAAGGTGCAACATCTTTTGTACCTTTGCATAAAAATAATCTTTGTCTGAGAAGAACGTTTCTTTTCTTATTCTCGTGTATTAAATTCAGTGACAATATTGAATGCACGTTTTTCTTTCATCTAAGGCAACAGAATATTAGAAAGGATATGGACATGGAAATAATATAACATTTGCAAAGGAAGTATTTTCTACGATGTGAAAAGAACAAAATTCAACAAAACTGCAACAATTAACAATATACTTTTACTAGTACACAATGCCTTTATAGCTGGATCGAGATCTTTGTGTTTTGGTTTGTGCACTAAATTCATGAACTTAGTTATTTATATAATCTAGCGCTTAAGATTTCTTCTGATATTAACAGCATCTTTAAAAGATTTTATAATTTTATAATTATACGAAATAAGATGTTTGCAGACGCTGCAGCTAAACGTTTTCGTTTAAAAAAAAAAAAAAAAAAAAAAAACTATAATTTTTACACTTCCGTTCACTCATGCGCATCATTTATCGGAAGCAAAACCATAAGAATCTCGTCTGTATGTCATTAGGCCAAGAGAAAATGATGTCAACAGAAAGTATGTCCAATCACAAGTCCGGATTTTTCCTTTTGCGCGTGGCGCGGTACAGAATGCTTATATGCGGACGGGATGGTTGCGTAACAGTTTTCGTGGTTTTCCCCATGTGAAACATGTATGCGAATCAATTTCCCTTAGAAACCCCTCCACGAAGGCATCCATATCCTTAGGCAGGTAATCTTCGTATGCTTTGTCGTAATCGAATAAACTAACCCAAGCTAGCGATGGCTTCCCGTGTATTATGATAAGAAAACGCATAACAGTTAATGTAAGTAATAGTTTAAGAAAGCTAAAAGGAATGTTTCCATACTAACATTTTCTCATTTTACGGTTGAGAAATGTTCCAGACTAATATTTTCTCATTGTTTAAGTGCCGGATATCCCTTCAGTTGGGGCTTCTGCTGTACTGTTACTTACGATGTCTCTTAGAGGAACCGGAAACGGGCTAAAAACAGCGCGTTCTGCTGGTTCTCGGTAGTGAACAGACTGGTTTTGTTGTGAATATTTTCCTGGATTTCCTTGTGTCCTGCAGAGGATGTTCACATACTTTTTAGAACAATTTCGGAAATATTTTAAAAATCAAATGTTTTGGAACATAAATTTCTGGCACCAGCTTATTATTTGAAATAAGAAATTTTGTCTGCTACTTTTAAATTGATTCTGCTTTTAAATTGTCGCATGTAAAAAAGGTGTGAAAAGTCTTTAAACACATCTATAGACAAACGATAAAATAGTTCAAATTCTACAACTTAAAAATGATGAAAAGTTCACCCGCTTTAACCGAGGCATGTGGATCAACGCAGAACAATTTGCAAGAACCCTGTATAAAAACTTCAGCAGCAGATTTAAAAAAAGAAAAAAAAAAAAATCAACTTTAATTGTAAATACTGTTGCGTGCGAAAATCTGTTCGTAATACACCGAATGCACAGGTCCGACAAAAGGTTAATAAAATTGACTCTTATCACATGAAATATAACAAAACGCTGGAATTTTCCTCAGAGATATTCGTACAAGTGTTCACAATATCAGGCAGGTATAATCAGTAGAACGCAAATACGTTGAATAGAACGGAATACAACCAGCAGCTATACTTTAAACTATTAAAAACGTTAAAATACAACACAGTTCGAAGAGAAAGAGAATTCAGATATTTCAGTTTGCGTGGAACTAAACAAATCGCATTAACATTAACCAAACAATTGAGCTGAGATGTCTCTGTCCGGCCTTATAAAGCTTTCAATCGGTCGCGAGAGAGTTCTGGTAATTTCTTTGCTTCTCGAGGTTTTGGGAAACCAAAAGAGTAGAATTACGGTTGCAGCTAACATAGCAGTCAATTACATTTATCCAATTTCAGTACAAATGAAAGAGATATCTATTTATTCAATGTTAAATGCAGGTGCTGTTACATTTTTACTTTTTTAGCGTAGACTTCTCTTCAAATATATCTCGTAATGCATTGCACGGGGAAATATAATAATTTCAATTATAATTCTATTAACATTAGCTGTCTAAATACAAAATTCATAACAATACATTGTGACCCGTGAATAGATTTACTTAAATAACTGCAACGAAAATCTGTTTATTATCGTAAACGAAGAGAAAAATGTAAAATCTGATTACATTAAGAAAGTTTCATTTTAAGTAGCTTATGACTGTCGCAGGATACTCTGACGCGAAGTTAAAAGATCTGATGTGTTCCTTGTACGGAATATTAAATTATAGGCTATTTTCCTGCATTTCGTTTAAACATATTGAATAAACAGTTGACGAATTTTGAATTAATTCCACTTCGTCGATAGCGCATAAACCACAATAGAATAAATGCAATCTCTAAAAGTTCACTGTATTTATTTACCATAGCCACACTTCGGCGCTAGATTCACTAACTTTAAATCTCATTCATTTTATAACTCAGAGTGAGCAAAAATTATAGCATCCTGAAGAATTACCACAAGTTCTATTCAAATACTATAATAAATCTAAAACGATGTATAAATGAAATTTAAACAAAAAAGAAACCGTTTTTCACAGACGATTCAGCGCCGCTTATCTAATGCGCATGCTACTAATTAATTCAGGCAAGCTACTAATTCAGTTCTCACTTCGCGCTAACGCTAAAAATTCAAAATATTTTCATTAAAAATTTAAAGTTATAGAAAATCATAAAACAGCCAGTACAGTTAAAACAATTAAAAAACAATTTTTACAATTTGTACGCAAAATCCAGCTAATAATTTAAATAATAATTCCAGAATGAATCGAGCATAATTTAATTCGCAATAATAAAAGGTGAGTGTTATCTTTGTTGTTGGGAAGCTTAGTTTCTCTAGATTGGCAACAAATCCAACCTTCAAATTTAAACAAATATGGCCGCTGTCATAACCAAAAATTAGGCTTATCCGCACTTAAAAACTTTTAAATTGTTGATAATTCCACAATTGTTGCATGCAGGTTAACAAAGGGCATAAAAATCTTAACCGAAAGACAAGAACAACATAATTCAATTATTTTGAAAGCAAAAAAATGCACAATTTACACACTTGTAAGAATAAAGAAACTGAGCTCATTGAGCCGAGTAACAGAGTGGATATATATATACATATATTTATATACTATTGGTGCGGCCGATTGCAACCAAAATGCGAGGTGCACATTACGTGTTATAGCAACCCTATATAACAAAATTTCAACGTTCTGATGCTACTCGTTTTTGAGGTATGCGAAATACATACACACGTACGTATGTACGTACGCGCGCGCAAACGCCACGAAAAAAACTTCAGAATCCATTTTAAATCAGTTTTATGATTATGGGGAAGGAAAAGAGCCCTTTATTCTGTCCTTACGTACGGATTTCACTGAAAAACATCATTATTGGATAAGTGTCAATTGCATTTTATACCTGTCAAAATAGATATTTTCGTTGAAATATGGTACCCGAAATGTTTCGCGATTACAATACTTCCTTTGTACTTCGTACGTGAAGTAAAAATAAGAAGAGAAAGAAAAAAGTAAAGTATTATCAAAGGTACATATTCTCAAGAGAAAGTTTTATGCCTGATATTTACAGGAATGGAAATCAATACAACTGGAAATTTTACAAAAAACCTTCTGTCATGGAAATCCCGATGCACATTCATAGCCCAGAAAAAAGGCAATCGAATATTTAAAAAAATACTCTTTCATTTTGAATCTTAAACCGTCTCGAAATCGTTCTTAAAATGTGTAACCACTCTGTGTTACATATTGTTGCGAAAAATCCGGCGGTTGCGCCTGTATGTAAGCTTTCCGGCATAGCACTAGGGTTGCCATAAAATAGTGTAGGGCAGGGTTGCTAGATTGGCGACTTTATCGCCCATTTGGCGACCAAATTGGCGATATCCCATGGTCCAATCGGGAAGCTTCTAGAATAACTTCCTGTCGAGATGAAAACACGATGCTCTCAAATCTACGAACCCGTATAACGCAACAATATTTTGTGCGCGTTGAAAATTGTGATTAAAAACTCAACTATTTAGAAACTTAGGAAAGCGTCAGACTATATTGTTTCAAGTTTAATTAGAAAACTGAGTAATGCAAAAAAAAAAAAATGCAATACGTTTGTCTTTCTAACTTAACCGCGTTGTCGAAAAACGGTGATATTATTGAGTCACCGAATTTTGAGTACAAATACGCTCCATCCGACTCTGGGAGTCGGAATTTTGAATTTGATATTTCATATTTTGTCAGAATGTAATGCAATTTTGATTAAAGTCGGAGGTTTAAAAACTTTTCAATGGTAGCTCTGCAAACCTCATGTTATGTTTAACTTAGAAAAGTCAGCGACGTAACAGAAGTTTACTACTACTACAAAACATAAGAGTTATTATCTTTCAAATTCAATAAAAGAAGTCTGTAGTTTAAGAGAAATGTGTTGCCGCTAGATCTAAAATATTTTTCACGGGCGAGTCTGTAACCATTTTGGCGAATCGTAAGATATGTGATTTTTCTTTCAACTATATATCCTGTCATTAACAAACCAAGTGATTTGAAACTAATAAACGCAGATTCAGCTATTATTAATTACTTGCTAGACCCGTGAAATTGAATTAGCTGGTTGATTAAATTTTAAAATAATTGTTTTAGGTGGCTGATCTATTAAAGTAAATGATTTTCACTGCTCATTATTTTAATGCGTTTGCTTCTTTATATGCTACCGACAGTGCATTGAAGTCGACATTCTAGATTACCTAGGCATTTTATAGAATGCCGAAAACTGGCCAGAAGTGTATGAAACGGTTAACATTTCATACATTTCTTATACTTACTATCGAATGCCAAACGACAAACTCACAAACTTTGAAAAACGTGAGCGATATATTTCGAATATCTAAGCTTGTCATACATTCACACATAATCCATACATTAATGCGTGCATAATCCATACGTTTAATGCATTCATACATAATTCTGTGCGTCATACATTTAAGACATTGATTCCAAAATTCCGTACATTGTTTTCTTTAATATTCAAAATAACGTGTATTTTTGTAGAATGCACGGCTTTTAAATCATAGCGTTATCACGATTTTTTTTTCCATACTTTGCCTAAATAACACTTTCATTCCACAAGCGGCCGAGCGCTAAAAGCCGCTGAACACTAGTAGTTCGGCTCAGGGCTGGAGGCTCGGCGAACTGGCTGCATGGGCGTCTTCGTGGTTTTTCCGTGTGTAACGTGGATACGAGCCAGTTTCCCTCAAAAACTATCGCACAGGGCATGCCAAAATTCGCACGCAGTACTTCACGGCGGAGCAGGTAATAAATAAATAATTGTTGTACAGAATGCATAGGTATTATAAACTGGTGAAATAAATTAAGACAATTTTCATATTTGATCTACGATCTCCAGAACTACTGGACAGATTTTAATAAAATTTGGTCTGAACAGAGGTTGATATAATACAAACAAAATAAACATTCAACAGTTATAATAGACACACATGTTCGTGTGTAACACTCATGTGAGTATGAAGGTCTGAAATAGCGTTTGCAGAAGACACAAAAAAATGGGTTAATAGGGGGTATGATCCCCTCTTACAGCCATACAAGCCTCGCAGCGTGATGTCATACTGGAAATAAGGCAGTTTATCAGTGCCTGTGGCAATGGGTCCCACTCATTCAGCAACGCTGTTTTCAGTTCCTGGGTGGTTCTCGGAGGGGGGTTGCGAGTTGCCCTCTGCAGAGCGTCCCAGATATGCTCTATAGGGTTGAGGTCTGGAGACCTAACTGACCAATCCATCCAGCAAATATCCTCATTCCCGAGAAATTCTTCGACCAGAAGTAAGCTCTATGTGGCCTCCCGTTGTCGTCCTGTAAGATGAACTTGGGGCCCTCTGCACCCTGGAAAAGGCGAACATAGGGCTGCAAGACGTGGCCGTTAAACTCTCTGCATATCTGGACTTGCGATTGGCCTGCCTCTAGCCTCCCCACAATTCTCCACCTCATTCCATCATCTAAACGTTGGTAGTTACTCATTTTTACTATTGAATTTAACCAATTGCTGCAAGATAACACCAAGAAATTCGCCGAGGTGTGCTAGCGGACGCAATTCGTCTTACCCTCCACGCGCTGATGAAGCCTGTTTTTCTGCTGGCTCCACCTACACACACGCATACGCTTACGTATTTGCCGTACAAGATTAACATTTTTATCTAGAAAGCAGTGTTTTTTCCTTCAGTTCAGTTCCTTTCATGCAATTCGATGGAATATGCAAATTCTCTTAATTTATTTCACCAGTGTATATAACGGCTAGGGAAAGTGATAACAATGGTCATACTTTGCCTAAAAGTGGGTATGTACTGTATAGAGTGTGGCAGTTACATACATTGCCGATAACAAATGTAATATTTTGGGCACGGCTGCGCAATTTAGTGGTGCACGTTTAAGGAATCATTGTAAAAACTTGAGTATCCTCCACGAAAGTATTTTAACTGTCATATTTGAATCGAGCTTCAAAATTAAACGACACGTTATATACTCCATTCTATGATCAAGGAAATATTAGATAAGACTAAATAGCTTTTATCTAAAATGAGCCCGCCAGCTCAAATTCTGAGTATTTTTTAAAATATTTTAAGAATACAGTGGTGGCCAAAATTGTGGACACTTTTGGAAATTTTTATGTTTTTGAACTTTGTATGCTTATAGAAAACGTTACGTTTTACAGAATGCAAACTTGTATATACCATTTTAAAGAGAATTTATTACTGAATTCAATACAAGACACAAAATTCAATTATTTGCAATACAAAAAAGTTAAACAATAATAGTTATCGATATACATTAGATAGTGATGATTGCAGTGGGTTATCAGTGCTTAGTAGGGTAACCTTTATTTTTGATTACAGTTTCACATCAAAGTTTCATTGAGATGACAAGAGTTTTAAGCTCTTCTTTCGTTATTACATGATGCCAGGAAACAATTATAGCCTCAATTAGCTCCCTTTTATTTGATGGGTGCCTCATTCGGACGAGAGTTTTCAAACGGTGCCACAAATTTTCGAAAGGATTGTGGTCAGGACTGTTTCCTGGCCATGACAACAATTTAATGCTCTTTTTACGAAACCACTCTTTCGATATTTTGGCCGTGTGGCAAGGAGCAGAATCCTCCTGAAAAATAAACACGATATCTTAGTTTCATCACTCCCTATAACTTGTGACCACTGATCATCTGTCCAATTAATGTGTTCCTTTGCCCACTGTAGTCTTATTTTTCGTTCCTGAAAATTAAGATAAGGCTTTTTTCGTGGAATTCTACCTCTCAGTCCAACATCTCTTAATCTTCTCCTGATTGTTCTTGAACTGACAGAAACACCAGCATCATTCAGATCACTTCTGTGGCCGCTGATGATATTTTTCTACCTTGGAGACATAGTCCTTTTATTCTTCTGTCATCAATAGATGTGGTGCACCTTTTTCGGCCTTTTCCTTCTTTGTTTTTTATTGAATTTGTTTCCTGATATCGTAAACAAAACTTTCGGACTCCAGATGTAGTCACTGAACCACCCACCTGTCTTGCAATTTCAGCATAGGAAAGACCACTTTCTCGTAACACAATAATATTACATCTCTTTCTAGGTGTCCAATCTACTCTTTTATTTGATGTCATTGCTTCTTGACTAAATATTAAAAATTTTTACAAAAATTCCTACTTGTAATTGCAGTGTATAAGAAACAGGTCCTCCTTCTACAGAACAAAGCAAAATAATGAATTGTTTCAAGTGTAAACATGATGTCAGCTTCTACTGGCAGTTACTAACATTTGATTGGTTCTCAGAACAAGAACAGTGATTGGCCAGGAAAGCTAGACATTACAAACCACTTCATAACTGTGTTTTTTATTTATATTAAAGTACATATAACTTTTTTTGTATTGCAAATAATTGAATTTTGTGTTTTGTATTGAATTCAGTAATAAATTCTCTTTAAAATGATATACACAAGTTTGCATTTTGCGAAACGTAACATTTTCTATAAGCATACAAAGTTCAAAAACATAAAAATTTCCAAAAGTGTCCACAATTTTGGCCACCACTGTATGTTTGTACTATTAATATTTTATTTATTATTCCGCCTGCTTCACCTCTCAATGGCCTCCTGATCGTTGCACCAGCAACATTTTTTGGTTGTTTATCTTTGCAACTTTATTATGAATAAACCAATTTAACACTGGAGTATTACTTTTGTTGGGTGCTCCAACTTACAATGTTTTGGATATGTTAGTACAAAATTTAAAAAAGGGTTAGTTAAAGATATTTACAGATATACGTGAATGGAGGTTTGCTGACTTTACATTTCTTCAGGCGCCTAGACATCGTTATCTGCTATGATTGTGTTTCTCTTAGAATAGACGTTCTCTATAATGGTTCTGACGCCGCTGCCCGTAGTAATTCTGAAGTTCTTTGAGGCTGTGTGATCCCTGGAGCTGAGGAAGGGAAGCTCTGATGGGAGAAGCTCTGTCAGTCGAGGATGTCATGTGAGACGTCTGCTGAAGAAGCTGAGGCGCGGCAGGCGCATCTGACGTTTTGATGGCAGAACCTGCTGAATTACGCGGGAAAAAAAAAAAATCTTTGGTGGTTTCTGAAAACTTGTTGTAGAGAGAAGTCCGTTTTGAGCTCCTTGGTGAAGACCGTTGGGAAATACCATGTATTAATATACAATACTTACATTTCAAGATTATGCAAAATGCCACGAAGAAAATCCGTATAATCGATTGCATGCGAATATGGAACAGTTGACACCTAATTCTTCAAATACTACTCCTGTAACGTCATCTTCCGGCATAAAAATCAACGCTTACGACATTTTTATATAGACAAGCACATTTGCATTATTTATATAACTGTCTGCCAGATTTTAATTATTTTGTAATACCTGTTGTGGACCATTATGCTTATTTACCTGTGAAAATTTTCTTTTATGGTGCCTGGCATTAATCTGTTGCTATGTGAAAGCTAAAAGCTATAAATATTCTTATGTATTATTAAACGATAGTCATTTACTGTTAAGTCATTTTATCGCGCTATTTTGGCACGGTCTATTTTGACGGGTGATATGAAAAGGGTACACTCACATGGTTTTCATTTCAGTAGTTGTTTTGTCGCGTAGCGATGCCAGGTAGAAAATAATTGTTTCGTTTAGTACGAGTATAAAAAGTAGTATATTTTTTACATGTTATCATGTACTTATATTTTGTTTTCCTTTAACAGGTAACGAACGGCGATCGCTGGAGTCTGATCAGTCTGAGCAATAACCGTGGCCGCAACATCGAGCTGAAATTTGTCGACACGATGCGCCGACAGTTCGAATTCAGCGTCGACTCTTTTCAAATCATTCTCGACTCACTTCTTCTGTTTTATGGATGTTCTCAAATGTCCATGAGCGACAACTTCTATCCAACCGTGGTTGCCGAATCTGTGTATGGGGATTTCCAAGAAGCTTTGTACCATCTTCACAAAAAGCTAATTGCCACTCGAAATCCAGAAGAAATTCGAGGTGGAGGACTTTTAAAATACTGCAACCTACTGGTGCGAGATTATAAACCCGCCAGACCAGACAAGATCAAACATTTGGAGCGGTACATGTGCTCACGTTTCTTCATCGACTTCGGTGATATTAATCAACAAAGAGCCAAACTCGAGAGTTATCTGGCAAACCATTTCATGGGAGAGGAGCAGAACAAGTACGAATACCTGTTAGTTTTGCATCGTGTCGTGGATGAGAGCACAGTCTGCCTAATGGGTCACGAACGTCGTCAGTCCCTGGCATTGATAGAGGAACTTGCGTGTCGCACTTACTTCTTAGAACATCAAGCGAAAGACTTGTTCCAGCCACATCCGCACATTGTTTTCGGCGGAGGTTTCTTCTTCACTCCTTACGCATCCTACCCATGTCCTTGCTCTTGGATGCCATGCACGTGACCCAGCCGGGACTCACGCTTTTTGTGCCAATGATCCGGGACATTTTTTAATATTTCTTTCCTTCCGTCGAAGCATCAAGAAAATGAATGGATCCCGGTTTTGTGTTCTGTTGTGTATATTTTTAGGTGATATTTAATTTTTCTTCGTCTGAACGACTGTCCCTCAAATCCTTCGTAGCCTGCGGTTCTTCACAAAAATCCCCTGCTATCTGACACTCGATTGCAAATAAACCAAGACTTTGCTGCCATGGAGACAAATGGATAATCATCTGTAACCGTGACGAAACAGTTTCAAGTGCATCGGTGAGCCTCTTACTGACCCGCGAACAACAACAGATTGTCCTCTCCGTCCAAGCGGCTTCCAAACGAAAATCTGCGCACAATTCACGACTTTTTCAGGGCACTGGAGCTCCAACCAAACTGCTGACCAAATTCGTCTGCGATTCTTATAAATATTGGGCTAAACCAAATCGGCAATGTTTTTCTCAGCATTCATCCTCTTTAGCAAATCGTACTAAATATTAGGCACTATCCTTTTCTTCGCAATGTTATCTCCTGTTTGATTTTCTGTTTCCCTAATTGCATTGTCGCACGGTTGTCGCCAATCTTGAGTTCTTCTATTCTCAGTCTAGTCATGTCTAGACTTGCTTTCTTATCGTAGAGTTGCGAAGGTCATCGTCGATATAGTGCTATATGATCGCCTGGGCAGTCGGCGTAATTTTTGGTGTTTGAAGAAATTTTGTGACATAACATTGACAGTGTTGAAAAATATATCTATGTATATTGAAATGTGGAAAAAAGTATATTGATAGTAATATTTAAGGGAAAAAAGGAAAGAATCGAATTTTCTTCCTAAGAATAGTTAAGTTTAAATTGTGGTATTTAAGCTGAATTTTAATTTTTACACTATAATATCTTAAACCTGTGTTCTTTTGTAAATTTTTATGAGTTACATTTTTGTAAAAAAGTTTAATTACGATTAGTGTGTCTATATTAATCTTGTTTTTATGCTAGTCTTCCTTTTCTGTTTAAAAACTGATTGACACTGCCCGTAGTGATTGGGGTACGTAAATATTTGGTTTAATTCTAACTTTCGTTCGCGTTCTTGCATGTGTAATTACTGCCATATAACTTGGGTCAAGAAGTGTAACATTTGTCAAAAATAGAAAACGTCCTGGATATGTGTTCAGAATTAATTAGCCAAAAATATCGTGATAGTTAGAAAAGTAAATTCTTAGTAATTCAGAAAATGGTTATTAAAAATAAAATTTGAATATTGTAAAGTAAATATCAAAATAATTTATATTAAAGTAATTTACTAAAGTAAAATTATGAAAGTTACACGTTAAAGTAAAATTATTAAAGTAATTTAGTATATAAATCAGTTTGTGAATTCAGTATGAAAGTAAATATTTGGTTGTAAAAAAATAAATATTCGGTCAACTTTGCTGGGTTTGCTGTTGAGCTTTCTGCATGTTAGAAAAAAAATTTAACATTAAGGAATCGTGAACCATTTTATTAAAAATCTTGTTTTAATATTCGACTCCATAAAAGATAATGAATTACTCACTTCCCACAAAATGTATTAAACTATAATTTATCAAAAAGTATCTTACATCTATAGAAAGATGATCATGATAATTCATTTTGTAATAAATGTGTGGTAATAGAAAATTTGCTCTTTGTTGTGTTTGGTTTTTATCAAAAAAGTAAAATTTTGAAAGATGCGAAACTGAATGAACAGATAGTTGTTTGAAAGATAATGTACATTTATTTCCTATAACATTATCGGAAATTGAACACAATTTTTTTGGGGGGGAGCTTTGTGAACTCAAGTTATTGCTTTCTTAATGAAATGGTTCATTATTAAAATACGAATTGTTAGAGACGTAACGACACTAAAAGTTTAATCTAGTGAAACTAATATATTTGCTGAGACTGCAATGGAAGGGATCTACAAACTAATAGAGCATCTGGCTATGTACTTGAATTTACTTGGTCTTTGCCATGAGTGTCTTTGGTTCGAAATGTATAATGTGAGTGCTCTTTCCTTAAACTAGTGTTTGCAAACATTTTCGCCTATCACCAGTGTCTTCTGCAATCATAATTCTGAAATTCGTGTCTTGGTTGTAAGTGGTTTCTGAGTAGGAAGTTTTTTCGTTTTGTAGATGTCCCACTTATGTTCCAAAAGGTGTACATGATTTTTTTTTTGTGAACTTCGCCTACTGATTCATTGTTGTTCTTCCCATCATCCAACGAATTAACAACAACGATCACAAAAATCTTTGGCCGCAGCCGGGGAGATGGCTAATAGCGGTTGCAGTGACCTCAAGACTTGGGTTCATATGCTCTTTTTGCAGAGAAGACTCGATTGGGGGGGGCGCTCTCTCACTCTTTCTCGGGCTTGCGTAGCCTTTCGAGCGAGAAGGAAAAAAAATGAATCGCGGTAAGGAAGACAGTTTAATCCCTGATTGTTGTTAAAAAAAATATATATATATGGGGAAATATCGATGTGATAAGTTCAAAATGAAACATTCCTAATATATGCAAAGCTATCGGTTAACCTTTTCAATGTAAATAATGTTTGTAAAGAGAAGAGTATTGTTAAAAGTGTTGAAATTAGAAACAAATAAAGTATTCACACAGTATACCTGTTGCTGATTATTGTGTTATGTTTATTTTATTCCCCCCCCCTCAGCGGTACAGAAGTATAGCTAAAGCTACAGGTTGAAGTAAGGTAGGAACTATTAGTCACTGGAGATCATCACTGTGTAATTTTCGACATACTAGCAATCTTAACACAAACGAAAGCCCCACTGAAACACACACACCCGCTGCATATGTCCTCCATGCAAAGCTATCCACTCAGTTTAATTAAGATCGGTGATGTGACACTTCCACGCATCATTCATGCGGGAACATAGAATTTTCTAAATTTTCTAACAAATGTAAACAGTGATGGACAGAAAACGGCACTTCCACCCAGCCTATCAGAAGCAATCAGCCTTAAGATTTATTGACACGATTTTTCGTAAGTGTCCATTTCTGCGCTGAGTGTTTCTTGTGTATTATTAGTTTTTTAATGAGTTCTTCAAAGTGTATAAGTAAAATGAATTTCTTTCTTACTGAAACATATAAAGGGTAATTCATTAGCAGTTTTCGTGTTCATGAAAGTTCTAAAGTTGACAGCATGGAGATATAACAAAAGCAAAACTGAAAGATGCAGAGTGGATGATGATAGAAAATGAAACATACCAACAACATAAATGTGAAAAATGGGCCAAGTTCGGGAGAAACGACATTACGTGTAGTCGGTGTCACCGACGAAAGAGTTGAGAACTAATGGGTGGCAAGTTCCATAGCAGATCCTTTAATCATAGCTGTAGGAATGTACAACGTTCAATTCAATTGTAGATTTTGTAAAACAAATTCATAATTGAAGTCGCTTTTCCAAGTTATCGGAAGGTAATCAAGTTATGTCTTACGCGCAAGTGTTATTAAATTATATGGGTTATCCAAATTCATGATACAAACTTGGAGGAAAGGGGCAGAACAAAGATACGAATAATATTCATTTAGGAAGTACAGGTAGCAATCCATTTATTTAGTCATAAATACAACTTGCATTTGCAAGAAAACTTCAAAATGAGATTGATATCACGTAACATCTCGTATGAATTGCTCCATACGAAGAACAGCACCTACAGAACATTTTAACGCTCATTTAAAAACATCTTGCTTCAAACTATATCACGAAACGCATTTGCATTTAAAAAAATTACCGATAGAGGGCAATAGCTTCTCGGGAAGAAAAGACGCCATTCGCGATTGTGCTGTCGTCAGTGACGGAAGATTTTACGTATGCCGAAAATGCAGACATACATTGCATGTACGGCCGTGCAAATGGAAACGCCAGAGCTGTTTCGAATGTATCATGCGCAGTTTCCCTATAGACTAATGACGGATTACAGAATGATTCTGCTGTTACGTCGTCAACTTTGTAAAACAGGTTCTTTCCACATCACCAGATGGATGCTGGTCGACGACAAACTATACGCAATGAAGACAGTCTGGCTCTTGGCGGACGGAATTGTGAACAGTTCTTGTAAACATATTCTTTCAGTTGAAGTGACACCCTGTATTTATGACTAAATAAATGGATTGCGATGTAGGTTTCCTTTATGTGAATATTCGTATCTGTATTCTGTATCTTCCCTCCAAGTTTTTGTCATGAATTTTTTTGAAATCGCCCTATACAACTACAAATCTGTCCAGCAAGTGCCGCCAAACTCTTAAAATCGACACCTCTGCGGCACATTTAACAACGCAACCTTGCAAGCTGGTCACTTGTTTTACAGTATTTCTTGCATTTGGTATAAATTACATAATTTGGTACTCTTGTTTGCATAAAATACTCCGCAATATTAGACTTGCTGCTAATAATTGTGCCTTATTACGTACATTATTTGAACATATTTAGTTATGTGATGACTGCGTAATACGTACTAATCGCATAAAATTACGTGATATGAATTGCATGGTATAGATCACTTATTACTTTCACACTGCAATAATAAATTTAATGAACAGAAAGCAGCCTAACACATATAAGTAATATTCTGATAGCAATCCTAATAATCGTACAATTATATTTATAATTACACTGCATGGAATACGAGGGATTTATTTTCGTATCTAAAATTGCGTCGATCATTTCTGCAGAAACTGAACCCTTTTTATTTAATAAATAGTCAGAAATCCACTCGTTTTCTTTTCTGAGCTTCATAACAAGCCTTTCTGATGTTTACTACACTGGTTATAAGTTAAGGAAAAATTACAATTACTGAAAAAGTTGCATGTAGAATTTTATGAAACTTACCCACAGTATACAACACATAGTAAGGTATCGAATAACATAAAAGGAAATTAGCAGACAATTTTGGTAGTATAGAAATTATCATATGTATAAAATGAACAAATTGAAGGTGTCAGTTTGCTGTAGGAAGGAAAAGTACCTGTAATTTGGAATATGATCGCCTCTAGAAGCAATACAGCGATGCGTGATGCTTTCAATTATGCGGTCTATCAGTTCCATAGGAAGCGAGAGCCATTGCTCTTGCAAAGCAGTTGCAAGAGCGACAAGGGTCTGAGGGAGCGAAATGAGAGTAGCTAGACGTGTTCGATAGGATTCAAGTCCGGGGATCGAGCTGGCCACTCCATGCGCATAATTGTTTCCTGTTGAAGATAATCATCCACGAGGCGAGCCCTGTGTGGTCTTGAGTTGTCCTGTAACAGGAAAGCATCACCTATTGCCCCTGCATACGGGTGCATTAAGCATCAATGATGTCATCTCTATAAACCCGAGTATTCACGGTTCCCCTTGGAAAGACATGGAGGTCTGTGCGTCCACCCAAAAAGATGGCACCCCAAACACAGACACTGCCTCTTCCGTATGCATCTCTTTCACGAATGATAACGGGTTCCAGATTCTCTCCATATCAAATAACGCCTACTATCGCTTTCTAGACTAAACCTGGACTCATCCGTAAAGAGAACAGCCCTCCATTGATCAGGCGTCCAGTGGACATGTTGTCGTGTCCGCTGCAAACGGTCCGTCCTATGGCATGACGTGAGCGGCACGCAAATGGCTGATCACCTCGCATACAGACCACCTTCGTGAAGCCTTCTACGCACAGTTGACGTTGACAGCTACCTTCCGGTGGCTGCAGCAAGGGAGGATCTAAGAAGAGTCGGAGTAGCGGTTCTAGTCCTGGGTGCACACAATGTCAAATATTGGTCATCGGCGCTCGTCGTAGCAGTTGGCCGTCCTTGGCTGAACCTCCTAGATGCCGAATCTGGTTTGAAATTGCCTCCAAAGTCTATGAACCACAGAAGGACTCTTTTAGCCATCTGGCCACTTCTGTTGACTTTGTCCTGCCTCTAGTCTCCCAATGACTCTCCATCGTAGTTCTGCAGGGAAATTATGCCTGGAGGTCATTGTTACGAATTGGCTATCTCGGATTTCTGATGTTACTATTACAGTGAAATATGTGGGCTTGCTCTCAAACATGGACTTTTATGCTCTTCGCAGATGACGTATTCCGAGTGCAGCGCCACTAATTTGCATATTGTAGTTTTACTTAGCTCCTCTTACTTGGCACCGTATCCAAATTTTACAGGGTTTGGCTTATTTTTTGAGGGAGTTGTCGCTATTTTTGTGATTTTTCCTTAATTTATGATAACCACTGTAATTATGGTCTGTTGAGAATGCTGAGAGTACAGATTTCTCACAAATAGTTATTCAAATCTATTGCTGTTTTGTCGGCTATAAACAACTGACCATATGGTCTTCCATTAACGTACACGTTTTGATGGTAGGATCACATAACTTTGAATTTAATCCACTGCTTCTTTTTCTGTATAAGGCGGATCCTAAATAAATATAGCAAATAACGCAAACACTATCCTTGTTCATAAAAATAAGAGGTTATCGGGATTACTTCAAACGAAAGTACGGTGTGTAGCGTCACGCTTATCCATTATTGGTGCTAAGTCGCTATGGTTGACGAGATAGTATGTTAAGTATCTTTGCATTTAATAATTCAGAAACCGGCGAGATGTGCCGTAACAGAAATGGAACTCGTCTTTCTGCGAGGATTTGAATCTTTACTTAGGCATTACTGTACTGAAAATCGGCAATTTTAATCATTTTAGTATTTTGCAACTTCCAGAAGGTCTTCGGTATATTCTGAAATCTGTTAAAAAGCCTTATTAGACTGCTTCGAATTTAACTCCTATTCGCAATAATATTTCAAAATGCAGTGAAATGCCTTGAAATGACGGACAGAAACTTCTGATTTAGCGTTTTCGTTTTTATAGAGTGCGGAAGAAATAACTCTCCGATTTCAGACATAAATAATAAACCAGTGATGGTACTATTCAAAATTGTATTCGACTTATTTTCGCATTCACCTTCATTTAGTTTTGAAAATGATACCGTCCAAAATGCTGACCTTCACTGTCGATGTATTTCTGAAGTCTCAGGAAGACATTTTTTGCGACGATGCCGCAATTTCTTGCGGGATAGCAGTTTTCGGTTTCTCGGTTGTTCGTGGCCTATTCTTGTACACTTGTGACTTCAGATGCCCCAGAGGAAATAGTCACAAGGCGGTACATCTAGAGAACGTGCTAGTAATAAAATGACACCTCGTAGTTCGATAATCGGACGTTCCGGAAACATTTCTTTCAGCACGTCCATCGATATTCCGCCCGTAGCACCATCATGTTAAAACCACACAGCCAAACACCTACGCTCGTGCAGTTTTGGCTGCTGGAAGTTAACGTAGCATAATGTTAAGAATTTTGTATTTACATAGTTAATATTAATAGAATTATATTGAAAATTGTTTTATTTCCCCGTGCAATGCCTCGCGAGACTAATTTTTAGATAAATATATGCCAGGACTTAAGACTATTTACCCCCAAGCTATGCCGGAAAAATAAAAATATAGGAGTACGGTGCATTTAACATGGAATAAATGGACATATCATAATTTATATTTAAATTAAATAAATGTAATTGACTACTATGTTAGATGTAACCGTAATCCCATTCACTTATTGCTTTTCAGAAATATAGAGAAGTAGAAAATGCTAGAATTAAATCGCGCGAACGATTGAAAGCTATAAAAGAACATCTCAGCTGAGTTTTTAGTTAGCTGCTGCTGTTATTGTTGCGAAATCACTGTGAGATCGGATTAGCTTTCTCTTTAAATGCGCTGTGAACCGCGTTCTATTTAACATATATGCGTCCTACTGATTATTAGTGCCTGATACCGAGAACAATTGTACGAATTTCTCTGAGGACAATTCCAGCGTTCTGTTATATTTCTTTAGGTAAGAATAAATTTTGTTAACCTTTTATCGGACTTGTGCATTCGATCTGTTACGAACCCGTACGTACGTAACAATATCAACGTAAGGGACAGTTATTGTAACTACTTTGATGTTCTGGAAAATGTACTAGAAAACGTTCTGCATGCAACACTATGAGTGGGGTTGAATGCCAGTGACGAGGGATGGAAGAACAATTAAGGCAGTTGATGGCAGGCTACGTTTAAAGAAGAGATGAAAGCGATTCCAGAAAAGATGGAAGCTGGTCAAATATCTGTTGAAAGAAGTGATGAAAGCTGTTCAGGAATCTGTTAAAGAAGAGATGAAGGCTGTTGAAGAAAAGATTGAAGTAGGTGAAGACGAAATGAAAAGAGAAATTACCTGCACAATAGAAAACGAATTTGAGGCTATGGAAGGCCAAATTGACGCTGTTGAAAATAAAGTTGGACACGTTGAAGAAAGAGTTCCTGCTGTGGAGCAACAAACCGAAGAAAAAGTTTCTGCTATCCACCAACAAACTGATGCTAGCGTTTCTGCTGTCGTAACGAAGGAAGTTGATACTTAAAGAAGTGCATAGCGACAACAGGAAACATTTCTGAGGGTTTTAGATTTTTACCCAAGCCTGCCCGTCCCTCTCTGAAGCTATTCACATACGATGAGAAGACCTCCTGGCAAGTGTGCAAGACACAATTTTCTATAGTGTCGGGTGTGAATGGATGGGATTCCCAAGCTGAGGCCTTTCATCTCGCTGCTTCTCTGAGAGCAGATGCAGCGGATATCCTTCACTCTTCCCGAAAACCAGAGACTAGACTTCGAAATCCTATCCATCGCGTTGGAGCTGTGCTTTGGCGAGAAATTTTTAAAAGATTACAGTAGGCTTCAATTAGAATCTCATCAACAGAAGTCGACGGAAACACTCGAGGAACTTGCCACGAATGTTAAAAGGCTATCTCATCTTGCCTTTTCGGAGTGCCCGACATAAACAAGGGAACAAACCTGTGCGACTAAAATTTGTGTGTATGCGATTTTGCGAAATCTTTGCTACTCCATCATTTCCTTGAGCTACTTTCTGCAACTTCAAAAATTTTTAATATACCGCAAAACGGCTAGCTAAAACTAGCTAACATCCGCCCGCTTTACTGGGCACACTATCTATTTGAATGTGAACCTAGACTTCTTATATGGACGAAATGTCTCATTTAGAATGGATAAGGAATGTAAATTTTTTTAAACTTAAAGTCGTGAAGTATAGTGCCAGTCAGTGAATCAAAATCAAAACTAGCACACACACAAGAGTTTGGACTTAGTGCGGCCTGAGATGGTATAACAACAGTGCATTTTGGACAAGATTTACGTAAAATCCGTTCTTAGTGCTCGTCTACATCGTGGAATGAGTAACTATGCAAAATTTCAAGTCAATCAGGTGTATAGTTTCGGAGATCTCGTGATGAGTCAGTAGTATTATATATATCGATCGATGGATAGATGATCGATCGATCGACCGACAGACAGACACACACACACACACACACACAGACAGACAGATACATTGGCAGACAGACAAGCATAATGGTGATGTAATGTAGCATTAATAAATAATAAATGTCAGTTATAACGTATACTGTCCGCCTGTGATGCTATAACAAAAATCCATTTTGGAGACGATTTACGTAAGATCCGTTCTTAGCGCGCGTCTACATCGTGGAATGATGCAAAATTTTGTCAATCGGGTGTACAGTTTCGAAGATCTAGTGATGGGTCAGTGATACTTCGCTTATATAGATAAGCATAATGCTTTTATAATGTAGCATTAATCAATAATAATATATAGTGATCATCTGTGATTGGTAGTGCCTGTGGTGGTATAAAAAAAATCCATTTTGAAGAGGATTTACGTAAAATCCGTTCTTAGTGAACTACATCGGGGAATGAGTAACTAAGTAAAATTTCGTCAATCGGGTGCATAGTTTCGAAGATCTCGTGGTGAGTCAGTGGTATGTCGCTTATATATATAGATAGATAGCTAGATAAATAGATAGACAGCATAATACTGTTATAATGTAGTATTAATAAATAATAATGTCAGTTATAATGTTTCCTGTTAATCGTGTGTATAGTATCGAAGTGGTATTTCGCTTAAAAATGAACAGGATTAAAAAAAAAATTAGGAATTTTGGAGCAAATATTGTATTTGATAGATATACAAATTCCATGTAAAAAAGAAAAGTACTGCAAAAGAGTGTAAAACAGAGTTATGCCCCTTAATACTGATGGTTTTATTGCTTTATAAATTTTGTTTCTAAGTCAGTTTTCCTCCGAAGTTTATGGTGATGACGAAGCGATATGTATCCTGAGCGCCATATATTAGGTACTCAAGCAGAGAAAGAAATGAATTCATTCTTTTGATTTTAATATTGCTAACAACTGAATGTTATGATATGACTTCAAAATCATTTTATATAACTTCAAAATACATCGCTATGACTTCAAAATCATTTTATATGACTTCAAAATATATCGCTATGATTTCAAAATCAAAGCAAAATCATTTTCTAAATAACAACAGAAATTGAACAATGAGGAAGGAGATTTGATTAGTAATCAGAATCTGATGAATTTAAATTCTCGAAAAACTCAGAAACTCATTGAAAAGTATTAACAATTAAAATAAAGCAAAATATAATGAATTAGAAAAAATGAACTGCCAGCTCAAAGCTATTACTGCAAAAGCACTAACAGTCCAAAGTGAAAGAGCACTTAACAATGTATACGAACAAATTCACTTTAAAATAAAAACCTAAATTAAAATTGAGAATTAATTAAAATAATGAATGTTTAAAGAATGGGTAATTACACACAGTTTAAATCATACAGCTTTAAAATTTTCGTTAAAACTAAGATACCTAATTCTAACGGCTAAGAAATGAATTACAGTCCGAATTTGTGATGACTTCAGAGGTCACGTGAGCCTACGAAACTATGATGTCACGTGATCTCTGATGTGATGTGATATGTTTTTAGACTTTTCGCGAAGACAAACTCACCTTTAAAGCTCATATTAAATACACCAGAGATAAAGCCTTCATGTCAATCTACGCACTTCTCAATAGACACTCGAAACTTCACCTCAGAACTAAACGTATAATTTATTTACAGGCAATAAGGCCCATATTACTTTACGCGGCACCCGTCTAGGCAGCCACAGCAAGATCTAACAGGCAAATTTTACAAAGATTGCAGAACAAATTCCTTCGCATAATTTCAGACTCACCATGGTTTGTTCGAAATAGCACAATTCATAACAGCATGAAAATCAAGCCCTTAGATAGCGAAATTCTGGTACATTCGCATAACCTTTTTCATGAAATGTGATAGTCATGTTAACGAGGCAGTCCGGAGCATAAGGGACTATGACTATACGGTTATTAAAAGATGCAAGCGTCCGAGGACAATCCACCATAATGTATTATGGTAATGTAAATAGTGTATATATTTTCGTCATTATTTTCCTGAAGTTTTTCATATTTTACTTTTATATTTTATTATTATCTACTGTATTGTATATTTCTGCAAGTATAGACTTTCATACTGCAATGTGATTGGACGACACGTTTGCGTCAAATCAGTTACATGCTACTACTTCGCTGCTAACTCATAATTACTCTGGATTTTCTATGCTATATCAAGAAAGAAATGCTGCTATGTTTCAAATTGCTATTATGTGGTATGTCATCCTACCATATGCTATATTGTTATTTTACTTTTATGTGATATGCCACCTACGACACTGTTACATGCTAAGTATCGCCACTGGGAGTCATCAGCACTACAAGTGCAGAGGTATAATCCATTTATTGGATATTTATATTTTTATTTATGCACCCTTTCAGGATAATATACAGGGTGTCCCAAAACGACCGCATAAACTCTGCACAGCTAGATTCCTCGTTGGGAGTACATAAAAACTGCCCAAAGAAGCATTCCTGTAGGATCCATAGTTTACGAGAAAAATAGGAAAAACAAAGTATGACGTCACTGTCGGTGCAAGAAAAAACACTTCATTAAACATATCAACGGCAGTATATGCACAATTTAAAGCAGATGTCCAAAGTGTCTGCCGTGCATGTCGAGGCAGGCTTGAGCACGCCATGGAATGGCGTTGCAGCATCGCGGGGTCCACGGAAGTACAAGCAGCATGCAGACGAGCGAATAAGTCCATTGGTGTTGTCACTACGTCTCGATACACCAGTTCCAGATATGCGCGGCGAACGTTTTAAACATTATCGTCTGGAAAGATATGCCAATACTGTTGTTGATATGTCCAATAAAGTGTTTTTTCTTGCACCCGCAGTGACGTCATACTTTGTTTTTCGTATTTTGCTCGTAAACTATGAATCGTACAGGAACGCTTCTTTGGGCAGTTTTTATGTACTCCCAACGAGGAGTCTAGCTGTGCAGAGTTTATGCGGTCGTTTTGGGACACCCTGTAGATAGGTAAAGACTGTTAGGTCGAGTGTCTATTAAAAGAACGATGATCTACGATCTAGACTTTTCGACTCTTTAGTTGAAAAATTTCTGGCAACACAATACGGGAGACTGCATCCTGGGGGGGGGGTGGATACGATCAGCCTTTTATTTACCTGTTAAGGTAAATTAAGATTGGTTAATGTTAAGGTATATTTTATCAATATAAAAACTTCTTCCATTCTAGTTTGGGCATTTAATCAACATTTTCTATAAACTTTATCTTGTTTAATTTATAAAACACATTAAAAACTTTACGTTTGTAATTAGTCTTGCCTATTTTAATTTTCCATTGATTGTAAAAAAATTTTTTGGCATTACATGTATATTTTTTCCTCATATAATTTGTTTCTATTTGTTCGCAGTCGCTTCTCTATTTTGCTATTTTTGTGTTCGGACAACAAAAACAGGAAGGGAAAAAGAGACTAATTCAATGAGAACCTCAAGTCACGGTTTTAGTTTCTTGAAGAAATTCTTTTTAAAAATGTTTTTAAAAATACAAAACATTTGTACTAGTTAGGATAGAGGTCTCACTGGATTTGTCGGAACGAAACTTGTTTTTGATTGTCCAGTTAATTGACTTTGTTTAAAGCTTCAGAACACTTTTCCCTTGACAAGTTCTGTTTGGAGGTTTGAATAGAAGAGATTAACTATGGTTTAACTAGTTTTTGTATATTTTTACCTTTCCTATTCCAAATGTTTTTTAAAAATAATTTGCAAAGTTCATGAAAATAAGGAATGGGTAGGGAATTATAGTTCTTACAAACCCTTGAATAATTCTATTTTCTATTTAATTTCCCAAATTCGTTGTAACATTTTGCAGCACTAAGCGCAGATTTTTCTACTAGTTTTTCTTTCAACTTCGAATAGGAGTTTCGAAAACTTTCTAAATATACATACATATATATATATACATTTCGAATTTTAGACAAGAAGGATGATCATTTAGTAATAGTGAAACGAGGGCATGGGGCAAGAAAGGATTGAGAATACTTCAGTTTGCACTTACAAACACACACGCTGCCTCCGAGACTCGAACCCGGGTCCATCGGTACGGTGATCAGCGTCAGTAAGCAGTTTAACAGAACTGCTGACCTTTTTATGACCTTTGCACCAAAACATTATGAACAGATTAATAATTTATTCCAGTGGTTTTAAATTATATGCTGGCCGCATACACTATTTGAAAATAGCTGACGTCCAGAACGTTTTTTTTTGAACAAAATGAACATTTTTATTCACAAAATAAAAATTATTTTAAATTAATTTTAAATTTCACTTCCTATGTTAAAACATACATAAAAAATAAAAAAAAAAAAAAAATAAAAAATAAAAAATCTGAAATGTTTCAGATTTTAAATACGTCCAAAGGGACGTTTATTTAACATTCTGTGTGTTACCTTTATTTGTTAAATACCATGTTCTTCGCACTTAAACCATAAAATTCAGTTGTTTCTATTGCTCTCTTTTAAATCGTTTGAGTTTGTTTATCAAAAATTCATTAAAGTTTTACAAAATATGAAATAAATAATAAAACAAATTCCAAATTTGGGCTTCCAGATGCGCATACTCGGGTGAAACGTACGTTATTCAAGGCTCTAGGTACGTTGTTTTATCACATTTGGAAAAATATACATACATTTATGCAGATTCTTCATTATTTAATTTCTTTTAATATAATACAGGGCTTCAAGATAACGATTTTTGAAGAAAAAGCTACGTCAAAAAAAAATAAAAAAAATAATAATAATAACATGCATAATAACATGCAGATTTTTCATTTTTTAAACTTTAATGCAGAGCGATAACATTTAGTGGCAACAATTTGAAAAGTGAATCGGGCATTCAGAGTGAACGCAAAATCGTAAAACGAAAGTAATAGTCCTTCGGGACTAAATCCCTTTGGACTAACAACATTCTAAATGAGAAAGATTCAAATTCATATTTATTTTCTACCTGAAATCTAAAATCCTTTTTTCATTTTTCAGCAAGCTTTTTTTTTTTTTAGTTGAAATTCTGTTATTCAAGTATACTATTTAGACTAAATTTACTTAAAATAGTTCTAATATGTTTAGTTAATCATTGAATAACTTACTTTGATTTAAACTAAAAATAAATCAATTATGAAATTCTGTAAGTTTTCAGCGAAATTTTCCTAGTGGGACAAAACTCGAGGATAATGATGATAACCTAAGCTCTTTCTCTTATTTATTACAATTTTCTTCGATGCATAGTCAAAAATAGATTTTATATGCATATAAACACAAAAGAAATTCGAAACAAATTCTAAGGAAATCGAATCCGCTTTCAGTAATGCGATGATGCAAGACCATTAGTCAATAAGGATATACAGAAACAAAAGGGGGGTAAGCATATAATTTTCTGAAACTGTTGTGTGTAGGTTTTTATTTTATAGGAAAGTCATTTGTTAGGTATATCCGGTACGTTGGAGATACGTACGGCAGCATGACCGAATATGCTTCTAAGAAAGAACTAATAGTTTGGTAGTTTTAATAGTTGGATGAGGCAATCCAAACAAGGAAAAAAAAATTCTTTTCGTTTTGTCTTGCACTTTCTCGCGACGTTTGGTTCTCTTGTCATTGTACCAATTTTGCACTAACAGCTAACTCTTACGCACACTGCGCAAAAAAAAAGAGGGGGGACAGTTCTACTAGGCCGATTGACGAAATTCAAATTGCGTTTTTCATGTCTCGAAAGCGCGACTTAGGATATGTATTAGATTTATATACAGCATTATTCAAATATAGGTATTTTGACACAAAATCGGACTTTTTCTGAAATGACATACCAATTTTTTTCCATATTTCGATTCTACGACTCAAATTATGCCAAACTGCCAAATTTTGTAAAACTCGCACGAGTAGTTTTTAGAAAATTAGCTATCAAAATTTTAGCTCCTCAATGTTAATTCAGTTTGGTATGTCTTTATTAATATCTCTTTTTTTTATGAAACTTATTTGATTCCTTCTTACACAGTTCGAAATTTAGGTTTATTCCAAATAAAATTCACTCATTTTTTATGATTTATTTTTAAATTTGTATTTTTAAATAATTTTTATAAATTTTTTGAAAACTTGAATTATAACCTATAAAATTTTTACAATCATCTTAAAGTAAGTGTATTTCTAAACATACCTGCAAAAAATTAGAGCTTTATATTCAAAATGTGAAGATATACGTGAATTTATATATTGGTACATTTTGAAATTTGGCATATTTGTTGAAAGCGATAATAACGAAAATGTGGTTTACGCACTTATTTACGCACTTAAAATTATTTGAAAGTAGAAAGATGTGACTTTTTTTTTCGGTCATCCACAATGTAAAAAGGCAGAACGATGTGACTTTTTTCCCTGCCCTGCACTATGGAAGGGAAGGAAAATAGGTTGCCACATATTAAGATGTTCGTCAAGTGAATTATTCTTGGGTCAAATTGAAAACAATTCGCCAAGTTAAATTTTTGAATTTCTCCGTAAATTTCGCACCAAACTTTACAAAATTTAATATTTAGGCATAATTTGAGTCGTAGAATCGAAATATGGGAAAAAATTGGTATGCTATTTCAGAAAAAGTCCTATTTTGTGTCAAAATACCTATATTAGAACAAAACTATATATAAATCTAATATATATCCTAAGTCGCGCTTTCGAGGCATGGAAAAAATTGTTTGAATTTCGTCAATGGGCCCAGTAGAACGGAAGCTATAGAATTGCCCCCCCCCTTTTTTTTCTCGCAGTGTACCTTTTAAAAATTGTATCCGAGTATCTTTGATAATGATTTACGTTACCTTTTAAGTGTTTGTATGACTCATTTTCTTTCCTTTACTGTAGGTTCGGGTATATTTTATACATATTTCTAACAGAAAACCCTTAAGATAGCATTTACGAGATTATTAGCCCAAAAGGGCTATTAGTCTCGAAACACGGTTTTGTTTTGCTTCATTATAAATGTTTTGCTCTAATTTCTCTGCGAGTCTGCTGCCATTCAGTAAAATGTTAGATATTTGCAGTGACTCCCAAAAGTGTTCGTACACTTACGAGTTTTAGTGAAATATTGCTTTATTCATTAATAAAGATTAAGATTTGAAATGAGAATTTTTTAATAATATGTATAGATTTCTATTAGCAAAGCTACATTCACTATTTTATGAGCACAGTAAAACGTTTTGAGAGAAAATCAGTAATCAAAAAGTAACAGAAAGGTTACCTCCCAAAACTCTTCGTACACTTTAAAGAAATCGATAGATAGTAAATATTGCAGTCTTTCTGTCAGTTAGCATTTTGCAGCATAACCTGCAGTATTTATAACAGCTTTTCAGAGGACTGGGCACGAGTTCATCATTTTTTTTTTCATTACTGCTTTCAGTACGGTTTTCGTTTTTATATTGTGTCTGCTTACTCTGTGGATTTAAATCTGGTGACCGAGGTGGTGTTTTCAGAACTTGTGGACAATTGTAGACACACCAAAGGCTAACAAAGAGGGCCGTGTGTTTAGGTCGTTGTTCCTGATAAAAAAAGAAACTTGTTTCCATTACCCAAGTTTTGGGCGGATAATTTTAAATTATCTTTTAAAATATTTAAATAAAGAGTATAGTTCATTTTGCCGCCCATAAATACTAAATTACTTAATCCTGATGCCGACTTGTACCCGCACACAAGGACACCTCCACTGCCATGCTTTACTGTTCCAACCAAGGTCTTGGGGGCAGATTCCACATTTTTTCTACTCCATACCATTATATACCCATCGCACTGTATCCTCATCAGTGTGTATTTATCAGTGTGTATTTATCAGTGTGTATACAACATTATTTACGCCTTAGTGACATACCAGCATCTTCACAAAAGTTTCATCAGTGCTATCAGTTATATGTAATACTATAACACTGTCAGCAACAGCGTGCACGTTATAATGAACCTATACACCGGCACTAACAACATCTCACTAGTGCAATCATCAACTTCATCAGGGTACTCCTTAGGTTATTAAGGTCATCTGTGTATTCTTCCTTAATGTATTCATCAGTGTGTATTCATTAGTGCAACAGCACTCTCCCTTAATGTATTCATCAATGTGCATTCCTCAGTGTCTTAGTGTGCATCCACTAGTATTCTTCCTTAATATTTCCATCACTGTGCATTCATCAGTGCATTCTTTATTAGCGCACTCATTAGAGTTTATTCATTGGTTCATCTTCATAAAAATTTCATCAGTGCTATCAGTTATAATACTACAATACTGTCAGCAACAGTGTGCACGTTATTATAAATACTTCACTAGTGAAATCCTCAATTCATGAGTGTATTCATTAGCGCTATTAATGTCATTTGCGCATTCTTCCTTTAAGTATTCTTCAGTGTATATTCACTAGTGCACCAACATTCTCCTCTAATGTACTCCTCAATGTGTATTCATCAATGTGCATTCCTAAGTATCATAGTGTGCATAGTATTCCTTCTTAATGCATCCATCAGTGGGAACTCATCAGCGCATTCTTCATTAACGTGCTCATTAGCGTGTACTTACCGGTGCAAAAGAAGCACCTCCACATAAATGTCTCTAGAGCATTAAAATTAATATCATGTCATCGGTGTATTCTCAAATAGTATATTCATCTCTGTGTATATTCATCAGCGTATTCTCACTAGCGCACTCATCTCTTTGTGTATTCATCAGTGTACACTCATAGAGCATTCACCAATGTCCGGTGGTAAAGGTACCCTTAGTGAACCATGCATATCCAATACAATTCCAATAAACTTTGGACTCCTGACTTACTCACAGAACTTAACTTGCATGAAATCTCGTCAAAAGGCGAATCCCTCGAACTCTTACAAACTTCAGCATTAATATATGCAGTTCATTATCAAGAACTGTACCTTTACCTCAGTACCTACGCCAAATTATACCTTATCCCCCCTCTTACTAGTGAATACCAGCCGCTCACTATCGTATACACCAATATAGATGTATGCATTACAAATACCTGTATAGAGTAAACAAGTTAGCATTACTACCTCTCATTATGTATATCCTACGTATTAGCGTAGGTATGTTCTAGTGCAATGTATAATCGATATAATGATTGTATCAGTGCTTCAATGTAATTAATGTACTTGTGTAATGTATGTATTCTATGTCCCTTTCTTAGTATTCAAATTTTTTTTTGTATTATGTATTTTATGGACAACATCTTATGCACCTCTGTAATGCCTGTTCAGTGCAACCTATGCTTGTAAAAGCACACTGTCTAACCTCACTCCTAAGCCCTTGTATGGCCATGTGCAACGTTTCACTTATCTCAATAAACTCCCAGGGGAGGGCGTGGGACATACGCCTATTTACCTATGTTAAATACCAAGCGTCCCCTTCCTCGGTCACCTATATATCCATCGGACCAAGGAGGTTAGAATAGAAGGAGGGAGAGTTCGCAGTTTCATCCACTAACGGGGAATGAAGCCTTGCCCGCCTTTCCCTAACAAGCGGCGTCCATGTTTGTTACTTCAAAACATTGCATTAGGGCAGCGAAATGTACGTGTTTCTATGCTGTTCCGTGCATGTATTTTCAAGTAAAATTATGTTAAATTTGTAATCAAATAACTCGCTGTTGTTGAATTTTTGCTTTAAAGTAATAAAGATGATATTCATAATTTACTATGTACAGAAAATTATTAGGAAAATTATTAGGTAGTTCGAAATCTAAATGGATGTGCATAACATTAAAGCCTTTAGAAATGATGTTTCTGCATATTTCAAGGATTTGAACCTGTTGGGTGTACTTTCCAATTTTTACTTTAAGGAATGATATTTAATAAAAAAATGTTGCAATGACAGACTTCCTTGCACAAGTCACGGTGATAACAGCAATATGGCCGAAAAGCTTCGCTGTTTGAGTTTAACCTTCCCTCCTTCTATTCTAACCTCCTTGCATCGGACAGAGATGCGTACCACTACTTTATCATCACCCAAAAGCCAGCCACAAACAAAATCTGCAAAACTGTCGCGCAAATCGGGGCAATGTGCCAAGACATTTGCTGACCGCAGTAGACCAAGACCCATCCAGCAACTCCTTCAACATGATCATCTTTTCGTCACACCTGAAGACTATCCAACCTTATCAAAAGCTTATCATTCAGGGGCCATCCCAACAAGTTTTTAAACAAAAGCTCTCTACCACCAAGCCTTCAATTTATGTGCACATGTCAATCTTCTTTAGTACTTTACTTACCGGTGTGCTAGCAGAGTACCAAGTGTCTTAACACAAAGTGCCTTCAAATGCCTACATCACCTTCCAACCTACTGCAATGCATGGTACACCCCGCACGTATACGTCGTGCACCAACTTCGACTAAGCTTAAGCACTAGTGCACACACCGGTGACCATCAGTACCTACACCGTGACTGAGATAACTGTCTTAAACTGTGAACTGTCATAGTAACTGTGCAACCTGAACCAACCTATAGCAATTGTGTTAAAACATAGTGACTGTGCCAAACTCCAAATTTAGTGCTATTAATACCACAGTGAACACTAAACTTTAGTCTAGCTTGAACGCTCGCAAATTTGAACAATAGTGCAGACTGAACTTTTAGCGAACTCTAACACTAATTCCTGGCACCATAACTCTACATCCGGTAACACCATAACTCTACATCGCAGCAAACTTACAACAGCACCATAACTCTACATCGCAGCAAACTTACAACCACAAGGATTCCAGCAATACACATATGACTCCCTTTACCCCATTCTGTATTTCAACATTTTACTTTTGTATTTAATATCTTGCACATGTATTCCTCTTTATATTTTTATTAATATCAATGCATCTTTATGTTCGTATCTGTTAGTTTTTGTCTGTACATGTACCTATTCTTGTTTTGTATATTTCTACGCATTTGTGTTATGCCAACGGCTATGCACAGCCACAAAGCTATTGTCACTTAATCATTGTCAAAGAATAATCCTCAGCCCCTCTTTGGCCATGTACTGATCTTTAGATCAGTATAATAAACTCCCCGAGGCAGCCTCACTGGGTCTCAGGGAATTGTTGTTCCCAGATAGGTGAGGGCGTGGAATACACACCTGTTTACCTATGATAAACACCAGGCGTCTCCGTCCTCTGTCACCTATATACACATTGGAAACCAAAATGTTAAATTTGCTTTCATCTGGAAATAGGACATGATTCCAATATGCTTCGCGCTTATTTACCATTGATATTGCGAAGGAAAGCCTAAGCTTTCTATTTTTTGCACTTCCAAAAAATTTTCTTCGAGCGGATTGCCCATATCTAGCTGGTCTGAAAACTCGTCGAACAGTTTCATGTGAAACTGAAGTAGAAAATTTTTCAGTCAATTCTGTAAAAGTCTTTAAAGCAGTCAAAGGTAGAGTTTTCCCAAATTTTCTAACTATGTAAATCTGATCAGGTTCAGCTAACTTTGCCGGACGACCTCTTCTTACTTTATTTTCGATGCGATTTTTTAATTTAAAGCGTTTTATCGTATATTGCACCGTAAAATAGGATGAATTGACTAATTTAGCGATATCCCGGATCGATTCCCCCCTTCCACATGATGAAAAATAATCAATTTTTAAATACTATTCGTCGTTTCCTTATGATTGCGACCCGTTTTTAAATAGTAGATAAATTATTAATGCAGGAAGAAAGCAAAGCCATCCTTACTGTTTTTACGAGCGAATTTTTAAACGTCATCAAAATGCAAAAATAAAAACAAAGTGGCAGGCGATAGTTTTATTTACGAAATTTTACGAAAATGTTTCCATGTATGATCACTTTTATGCTGTGTTTTATCTATGCCTCCTTACATTTTCAATTTTAGAAAAAGAAACTACGTCAGCATTAAAAATTAAAAAATTTGGTTTGATTCAAAATCGTATGGAGATGATATAAAAAAATATTGGGCTTTATATTTGACTTCAGTTCTAGGCTACAGCGCTTTTTCTACAAATTCTTAAAGTGTACGAACACATTTGGGAGACACTGTATCTAATTCAATCCGTCTGGGACTGAGGGGGGGGGGCAGTCCAGTGCGCACCTATAACTATCGGCAAAACGGGAAAATTTCCCGAATTCTCTACAGCTCATCCGCCCCAGATTGTGGGAGGATTCTTTCCATTTGCAATCGATTTAAAATGACAGAGAAAAAAAAATTGAAGCGCAAACTTAGAGCGACGATATACACTGGTCATCAAAATTTTTCAGTCACACATCAGTGACCATCAGTCTGATAATGACAGAAATAACAGGTAACTGAAAAATTATTAATTGAAATTTGTACAAAAGTATTAATTAACATAAATTGCAATGTTCGTCAGATGAGTATTCGCAAAATATTGAAATGAATACCAAATTTATGGAGATTGAAAAAATGATAGGAAAATTAAGTCACCTCTTGATGAACAAATTTTTCTATAATAAGGTGTACGGCATAGGGAACTGCACATCACTCTTCTAAAATTGCACTTTTCGGCTCCTTGAAAGTCCGGGGAAGATTTTGGCGCCCTAACGTATCCCAAACGTGCTCAACCAGGTTCAAGACGGGTGAGTAAATTGGCCAGTGCATTCGAGTGATAGCTTCTGTTTGCAAGTATTCTGACACCACATATGCTCGATGAAGCTAAGCATTATCATCCTTTAGCAAAATTCCTGGGACAACAACACCCTAAACCGTCTAGCATGGGTTTTCAAGACCTCGTGCACATATCTCCGAGCGGTTATAGAACCTCCCTGAAGGATATACAGCGCGCTGCGGTCATTTGTCATGATTCCTCCCTAAACCATTAAATAGCGTTCGAGGAAACTGGACATTTCACGCGCAAAGGCAGGCAAGTTTCCTCTTTCCAGGTCAAAACATGTCTAGAATCACTGTTTAGACTATATTTGGACTCGTCAATAAACAGTACTCGGACCCACTCCTCTTGGCTCCTTTGAACACGACGAAGGCACCACTTTAAACGGGTCCCTCTGGAAGCTGGAGGGAGTAGGACACAAATCTTTGGCTTTCTCTTATAAATTCCAACTTCGTTAAGCTTTAAAGTGCAGCAGTAGAACGGCTAATTCGAGTTCCTAAGGCAACTTGAAGGTCTAAGCCAAAATCTCTTGTAGTCGCTTTGCGGTTTCTTCGAGCCGACAACGACAGAAAACGGTCTTCGGATGCAGTTGTTGCTTTTGGTCGCCCTTGACCAGGCTGTCTATCAATTGATCCAGCGCTTAAAAAGCGGCTCCAAACTCTTGATTTGACATTTTGAGGGATACTGAAATCGTGGGCGACCTGTATTTGTGTTTGACTTGTTTGCAAGTATTCTGACACCACGTATACTCTATGAGGCTAAGCATTGTCATTCAATAGCAAAACCTGTGGGATAACAAAAGTTTCGAATGTAGGTTTCGTTCCTCTGAGACATTTGAAATAAAGCGCGAAACAATTGAAATATTTTCTCGATCTCGAGTGCATTTTTTTACAGACTCTCAAATGTTCAGATCTCTTCCCTACCACATTCGCAACTCTCAAAACGCTAAAAAACTCAAACTAAAAATCAGTAAAGCAGAAGTCCTTGCAAAAAAATTTTTTTTGTCTTTTGAATTATGATATAAAAAATGTAGACATATTTTATATTACGTGTATATATATATATGTGTGTGTGTGTGTGATGATTTCGATGAGCGTGGAAGAAGGAATTAGCTTTCAGTCGTCGTAGCTGACCATGAAAGGTTTATAGATGAAGACAACAAAACATGAACTTGAAGAATTTCCAGTCCTTATTTTCACACATATAAAATCATCTCCATAGACGTTTATCCAATCATAATGAAATCCGATACATTTCTATGATTCAATTAAGATGAAAGATGAAAAATTGCTATTTATATTGATTCTTAGAATTAAGACGCAGGCACTTTAGACGGGGAAGCACAGCGAGGAGTTATTCGCATGGTAGAAGCCAGCAGAAGGGAATGACCTAATTAGCTCACCAGAATATTTATACCAGAGTAGGTGCGATTCTACAGACAACTATGATTGGTTAATATTAGTTTTGGTTTGCACTTTTCAAGCAGCGTTTCTTAAGGTCGAAAGATCTCGAATTCGGGAGAACAGGGTAGATCACCAAACTTAGAATGTTGATATTAAGATCGCCAATTAGTTTTTAAAGCACCTATTGTATTTTCTTATATCTTACACACACACACACACATATATATATATAAGAATAATTGGCGACCTAGAAATTAACTATTATAGATTTGGTGCTCTACCCCTGAATTCATCTGTTCTCCCAAATTCGAGATCCTTCCATGTTATATAACAAATTAAGATAAACAAATCATAGCATAGTTATACTTCTGCATCATAGTAAGTATAAATACCTCCCGCAATTTAATTACGTCATTTTTTCCTAGGTCCTGCCACGCTATCAAATCAATGCTACTCTGCCTGTCTTTGTCCTAATCTAAACTGGCGTCGTTTCCCCGTTAATCTCTGTATGTACGAAAATATTGTTTACGATCTAGAAGTACACGAAGTAGAAGTCTACGAAGAACTATTCTAATGTGCATAGAAATAAGGATGGTAATTAGCTAAACTTGGTTTCGTATCAATATCTTCTTCCTGCCTTGCCACTCTGCCATCAAGACTACGCATTAAATTATGACGTGTGTGTGTATAATGTAACGAATTTTGTATTTAGTTAGATATTTTTAATAAAATTATAATTAAAGTTGTTTAATTTCCCCGTGCAATGCAGCACGAGACACATTTTAAGAGAAAGCTACGCTGCAAAATTAAAATTACAGGAGCACGTGCATTTAACGTTTAATAAACAAATATCTCGCAATTTATATTTAAATTGAATAAAAGTAATTGACTACTGTGTTAGCTGTAACCTTAATTCTACGCTTTCCAGAAATCTCGAGGAGTAAGAATTACTTCAATCTCAAGCGACTTATTTAAAGCTATAACAAGCCAGAGAGAACATCTCAGTTCAGTTGCTTAATTACTGTTAATGCGATTTGTTTAGTTCCGTGCGAACTGAAATATTTGGTTAATCTTCGGATTATGGTAACTTGGCGGTTTTTTGGCGAGCAACCTTGCTACAGCAACCTGCCAGTTTTTTTTGGGGGGACGCCATTTTGTTTTCACGAAGTAAAGGTTTTTTTTTTTTTTAACTCAACATTTTTTCCAACAATCTGCTAGCCGAATTACGCTTATGCTAGAATTTTTATGGAACAAAAGTGCTTAATCATGACGAAGATTAGGTGCGAAATTGTTTCCAAGTGCTTATTAACTAAAATCACGATCGGAATTTTCCGAAAAGTAGTGGAACAAACGTGCACAGAAATTTGTTTTTACAGGGAAATTTGTATATGAAACATGTAAATAATTTTTCTCGTAAATTAGAAAAATTTCCACGAAAATGCAGGAAAATTTTGTGAATCTTTGAAGTTGGTAAAAAAGGACATATATGAAATTACCTGATCGCTAAAAAGTATGTATACTATGCAAGCTTTTATATGTTCAGCTTGCATATACCCTTTCCAAG
>KK116354.1:75696-100276 GCA_000611955.2 Stegodyphus mimosarum
TTCTCTTTGAACTGCGTTGTATTTTAACGTTTTCAATAGTTTAAAGTATAGGTACTGGTTGTATTGCGTTTTATTTAACGTGTTTGCGTTCTACTGATTATTACTGCCTGATATTGTTAACAATTGTACGAATATTTCTGAAAAAAATTCCAGCGTTTTGTTACATTTTTTTTTATGAGAATAAATTTTATTATCCTTTTGTCGGGCTTGTGCATTCAAAGTATATCCAAGGCATTTCAAAGCAGGAATTTTCTTTTAATACAGAATTTACATTTACGCTTGAAATAAAGTAATCTTAAATTGGCACTTGATTTCTGCTTTTATTAAAGGACCTTTTCTTTTGAAATTTACTTTTACGTACTGGAATAATATATTTGGTATTACACCTTTACTTTTAGTGAAGATTTTTTTTAAATATTCAAGTGCAAATTCAATTTTTACCAGTTTAAATTCTATTGTGTTTCCCCCTTCTTTTAATTTTCTGCATAGGAAACAGCATTTGAAAGTTCGCTTGAAATCCAATAACAGCACAAAGTCTTTTTTTTTTAACGAACAATTTTAAAACGATTTATTTATTTTTAATTTGCAATAAAATTTTAATATTTTTTCGCTTACTGGAATAATATATTTGGTATTAACCTTTAAAAAATTAAGCAAAGAATTAAAAAAAGAAAAACAAAATAGCGAGAGTTGAGAGAAATTTAATTGGGTAATTGTATTCTTTATAAGAAATTACAAGGAATCACAGCAATCAGCGATGTGAAACACATCATCAATTATCAGTAAAAAATCGTCATCTGAAGCATACTTTACAAGCTATCATACTTTTAAAGGTGATGATACTCCAGAAGATTTGCTGATTCAATCAAAATTTGTGACCTAGTTAATATAAACGCGAACGACATAGTTCAATAAAATAATAGAAGATTTTTTTATCATTTGCACCTTATCACTAAGAAAATAAGTGGTCTATCTACTTACAACTATGGATGTTAAGTGTTCTTCAATCTTGAAAACTCAGGAATCGTCACACTTCTTCTTCAGTGCGACTTGTTGATCACGGCATATTTAATAAAATTGGTAGTATATTGGTAGAGTCTGTGATACCTTCCCGCTAATAACAACAAATATACACGCAGAAACGTTCTAACCCGTTTGCTTCTTGACAACAAATCGTACTCACAAATTGCTGTTGCCATATCTTGGGAGAGAATTTTTATTTTTATTTGCATACTAGTGCATTGCAATAGATATATATATATGCACTGTTAATAATTTCATCTTTCGTTTACTTCATTTTTAATAAAACACCTATTTTACATAATTTATTCTGAATCTAATCCCTAATTTCTTAAGCATTTGCGCCATTAGTTGAATAAATAACTGAGCATTTATTTCTAACAGCTTTTATTTTAACTGGGCTACCCAAAAAAATCGTCTGCTGACACTAAGTAAAAAATGTTTTCTCTCTCTCTCTCACTTTTTTTTTTTTAATAATGCTTTCCAACATCCTGAGACAGCTGGTTTGCTGGGCGCTGGTATAAATACTTACACACTACGTAAATCTCAGTCATTTTCGAAAAGTGTTCCTACTTCTTCGAGCTGATATTTTGTTTGCTTTTAACTTTACTTTTAAGCTCTGCTATGGATGAACTTAATTACTTGATCTTCAACTCTCGCTGAAAGCACTAATATCGTCTTTTACAAAGATATTGAACACAGGAATAAAATTGATGCCATAAATTTACTCCTACAGGAGATGCAAAAATCAACTCAAACTCCATACACCTCTCAAATCTCAAAGGAAAGCGATTACGCTATAATAATGAATATATTGAGTCCTCAGTCTCAAAACAAAATAAATCTAAGAAAAACTCCACTATTACAGATAGCGAAATTTCCCCTTGCAACTCTGTAAAAAGACCACTCTCAAACGATGAACAGAGTGAACCGAAACAGTCAAATAAATACTCTGAACTTAATCACGAAGATCACATGGATGAAGAAAATGAAGAGGATTTTATCCCTCCTAAACCTAAGGTCAATTTCCCCCAACTGGACTTGATGATTTTAATGCAGATTGGGAAACATTAAAAGTAGAAATTAAAAGCAACAATATTACAAATTATAGAGCCAATATGAAAGGAGAAACCCTTACTATACGAGTTTACGAAATAGACCACATACGAAATAGACTTTATAACAAAATTGCTTCAAACGCGTGGAGTTCCCGTCCACAGCTTAAAATTAAAAAAAAAAAAAAAAAAAAAAAAAAACCTATCAAAGCTGTTATCAAAAAATTACCCCAAAACACAGATCCTGAAGTTATCAAACAGGAGCTAATTAAAAAGGAAATCCCTGTTTTAAAAGTACGTTAACTCACTTCTTTAAGAGAAGGAAACATAGTTAAACTGCCACTTTTTCCAACTTGAATGCAAGCGTTCCTTAGAAAGTAAAAGAATCTACAAAATCAAAAAACTTCGTGGTTTCGATGTATTCATCGCCACTTACAAATCTAAATTTGGGCTCGTGCCGTGCCATAAGTGTCAAAGATATGGGTACAAACAGGAACTTTGTCACTATACAGCACGATGGATGAAATGTGCAAAACAACATACTGAGAAACTTGTACTCAGAAAACGTACTTGTACCCAGAAAAAAAAGAGGATCAAAAGCCTGCAACTTGTACCCCCGGTCGTGAAGATCATGTTTCTACACCAAAGATTTGCATTAAACACCCTTTCAAGAAAAGAAAGAACCAGGAAAAGAAAATGATATATGCTTTTTCACCTGGATAAAAATTCATATGCAAAAAGGCCAAAGAATTTTTCTTAAAATTTAAATCTGCAAACTCCATTATGGACAAACTCGAAGTTGCAATTGCTGCCTTCGATTATTTTTCGAATCTCGACTTGGAGTTCTGGTTTACTACAATTCCACTAAAGCAACTTTAAAAAGTCATGTGCTTCTTCCTAAGCCTGCCTCCACGACTCAACGCATCGTTCATCGAGATTTTCACTGTTTATTGTGTACTTTACCTTAAATTCATTAACTTTCATCTTCCTTACTCCGCTTCCGTGCGACGATGTATCAGTGTACATCATATTTTCAGAGTGGCTCCTGGGTGTAGCTCTATCCCAGCATAGTAATTGTGTCTTTTTTCGACCCTAGAAAATAGCGTTGTACAAGTTCGTAGAAAATACACTCACGTTTGTGAAAATTGCAACACCAAGAAGGAATCGTCATAATTGAATGCAATTTAATACACAGTTGAGTGGTAGTGGTACAAATAAATGATTAAATGTTCAAAGCAAACAAACAAGAACAAGAGATCAGAATCAGTATTTTGTGCGGCCACCACGCGCCGCAATAAGTGCTGCTACACGACGTGGCATGGAGTCAAACAAAGTTTGAATGTCTGACTGAGGAAGAGCATTCCATATCGTTTGTACGCGTACCCAAAGTTCGTCTGCAGACGCAACAGGACGAGGATCACGAGCAAGACGCCGACCAATGACATCCCACACATGTTCAATTGGCGACATATCCGGGGAACACGCAGGCCAAGGAAGAAGCTGTACCTGCTGCGCTGCAAAGAAGGATTTAACAATCCGAGCAGTATGAGGGCGGGCATTGTCCTGTTGAAATACAGCGCCTGGCAAGCTTTGAAGGAAGGGAACAGCTTCGGGCTGTAGAACTTCACGGATATACCGGTTGCTGTTCAGATTGCCCACAATTCGTAGCAATTGAGATCGTCTATGATATGCTATGGCGCCCCAGACCATAACTCCGGGTGTTCGTCCACTGTGGCGTTCGATAATGCACTCCGGAAGGTGGCGTTCACCGGCATAGCGTCTGACACGAATGCGGCCATCATGGTACCACAAATTAAAGCGGGATTCGTCAGAAAACACGACATGCTGCCAATCAGCACGCCAGTCTCTATGCTGATTGGCCCATTGTAGCCGCAGGCGGCGATGGTCGTGCGTTAGGGGGATCCTGTATAAAGGAGTCCGTGCGCGCAGTCCACACTGCAGCAGACGTCTACGAATTGATGAAGCACACAATGAAACACCTGTAGCTATTGACCACAGTGCTGCCAATTGTCTAGAGGAAGCTGTACGGTCCGTCCGCGCCATGCGGACCAGGTGTCTATCATCGCGAGCTGACGTCACATTTCGGGGTCCACTCCCGGATTTCCGAGTTGTCCGACACTCGTCCGTCCACTGCTTCCAAACGCGCATCACTGTGCTGCTGTTACGCTGCACACGAGAGGCTACTGCACGATACGACAATCCAGCTTCACGAAGGCCGATGATTCTCCCTCGTTCAAACTCTGTAAGTTGTTCAAATCTCGCTCTCTTTCGTCGACGAGGCATAAGTACAGATTGAGTTAACGTTTACCACTAGCAGATAACCACCGATAACCATACACGCCTCGCTACAGCCGTCTATTTATTCGGATCCATCAGCCGTTCAGAGGGCGCTGCTCAGCATACGCATGCGCTACGGATTTGCAATTCTAATCATTTGCATATCATGCGCTACTTTGCATTTCCTGAAAATTTCAGCTCACTCGCGTAAGTCCTTCATGGTGTTGCAATTTTCACAAACGTGAGTGTAGTAATTCAGTGCACAGTTGAGACGTAAAGAGACAGCAGTTTTGACATATTCTGGGTTGTATGTTTAGAATCATTATTCTGATAGAAACGTGTTTCTTTAGTCAATAAGAAACATGTCATTTCAGAAAAAGTCCGATTTTGTGTCAAAATACCTACATTACAGGAATGCTATATATACATCTAATACGTATCACAAAGTCATGCTTTCGAGACATGAAAAACGCAGGTTGAATTTCGTCAATCGGTCCAGTAGAAAGGGAGATATAGAACTGTCCCATTTTTCTCCCCGCGCAGTGTACATCACGTTTGGGACACTAAATTCTTATTACCGTATCATCTCCAAGGAGTACAGTCACTGCTCATCACATTTCATCCTCCGTGTATGCATTTTGCATAGTGCTTATCGCCAACAATGTGCCTAAGATGCTCATTTCTCACATTATGTTTTATTTATTGATGAGGTGCACTTCATACGAAATCTAGAGTTTAACAAACACAGTGTGCATTCACGAGAACTCCCATGGAGTGAGACCACATAATGCCCAGCATCGCATCTCAGTAAATGTTTGGGCTGGTTTTGTTGGCGGCTGTTTACTTAGACCTTACCTGTTATCAGTAAATTATCTCAGCTTTTTAGAACAAGTTCTACCAGGCTTATTTCACTTTGTGCCATTAAATGTGAGATACAAGATGTTTCAATATGATGAGATGCCTTCTCATCATGGAAGATGTGTCCGGAGACATTTTATTACGTCATTTAGTCAATGATGGACCAGTTGCCTAGCCCCCACACTGTCCAGATTTGAGAAGGATAGTTTATTTCTTTGGAAACCATTTAAAGCTGTTGTGTATGAATCACTTATCGAGTCTGAAATGAATTTTGTTGCAAGAATCATCTGCGCTGCGGCATATATCCAAGCAAATCAAGGTTTTTGACCATGTCCACCAATTCATGATCTGCCGGTGTAACACATGCATCACTTGTAATGGTACAAACTTTGAACCATACAGCATATGTAATATTTACCAACAATAAATACTTCTGGTAATCTGTTTTTTTGTTCCCTTCATTTCTTGCACATCTGATGCCACTTTCCCATGGCAGTATACACACACACATATGATTGAGAAAATAGAAAAATAATTAAATAATTTCTGGGCTTAGCTGGAGAGGAATAAATATTAAGAAATTATTATAAAATAAAAAAAAATATTGAAAAGATCATCTCATCCTAGAAAAAATTGTTTAGATTCTTAATACTGCCTCATGTTAATCAATAGTGAGATGCTAAATTTTTAGATAAAATAATAAAGATGGAATTTTTTTTTCTGAAAAGAGTAATTAAAATTTGAAAAAATATTAATGGGAGAAACAAATAAAAATTATTAATTCCCCTTTGATTAATGCTTCAAATAGATCTCTTCAAGGTGTTATTATTTAAAACACTAAACCCAGATGATTAATGAGTGTCGAACACATGCGTCGTTCTTCCTGGCATTATACAGCTCAAAATGCTATACTAACTTTCTTTATGTTTTCAATATTAACTTCTTAGCCCATGGTTTTGATTCAGATACAATATCAGTGATAACAAAAAAGACTCAAATGTCAAAGTATTCTGACATGGTTGCTGGGAAAGTCAAAGTCTTTCCCAGCAACATAATCTGGCCATAATTCCCTCTCCCCCCCATTTCATGAGCCTGTAAGCCACTTGTTGCCAGGATTTGTTGATGGCTATTACACAATGGATAATACTAAAGTCATTTTTCGTAAGAATCAGAATGTTAATTACCTGGCACTGACCACTTCAGAACAGATTCGAAAATCATGTTGCAGGCTCCAGTGTTCACGGCGTTAAGCATTTGAAGACGTTTTTAGCAAGAAACATTTGTCCAAAAGAGATCATAAAAGATCACTTCATAAAAGATTCCGTTTGCGGAATCTTTTATGAAGCGTGTGATCCAACATTTTTACATAAAAATACACACTGTTTAAAATTTACTTAAACACCAAAAATAACAAATTACAAACACAGACCAAAAAAGAACAAAATAACAAAAAATAGATATTTTATTCTTTGCTTAGCAGGTTAAAAATTAATGAGCTTCTTAATGGCATCTAGACATCGCCATTTATTTGGAATATAGAATGGCTCGAAAATATGAGGAAATGGTGCATCGTAGCCAGTAACTCGTTGAATGGGTGCTTCAAGATTCAGGAAACATTCGTTCTGGTGATAAAAAAATAATAATCAATATATTTATGTATTAATTTATATCTTAAAATGCACAATTAAAATCTTATTTGGGTACTGTGATAAAATTTATGAACAGAAGATTGTATCAAATTAAATAAGGGTTAAAAACTATTAAATAAGTACCATATTTCATATGCTTCTCCCCCCCAAGCATTTTATCACCCTGTTCTGAAAAGTTAAAAAAACATTTGCATAATTTCTCCCTTCCTCAATGCATACAGAAAACAAGCTTCCCTAAATTTTGAAATGGATTCATCCACACAATAATTTTGTCTTACTAACATAGACAGACCCTTGCCTGCAAAACCTGCAAAAACTACCTACAAACCATTCCTTTTATACCATCATAGTATAAGAAACGACTCATTACAGTAAAGCAATCATAAACCGACATTCAGTTTACAGTTTTGCCCAGTCAACTGTACATTCACATTCTCTAATTATTTAAGGATGATTTGTGGCCCAATGAGTAGCAGAGACAAGAGTAAGGATGGGAGAGATTCAAGTTACAAGGAAGTAGAAACGGAAATATCTCATTAGAACTGTAATGTCAATATTTGATCATGCCCTCTCTGGAAGATAATAATTATGCTATAAAGAAATTTTAGAAAAATCTTGCCAGCCAGAGAATATTAATTTAGAGCTATAAAAAAGCTAAGGGACCTAGTTGCATTCAACTAATCAAAGATTTAATTTAGCTCATCTGGGATTATGAAACTCTACCACCAGAATCAAAACTTAGTACCATATGTTTGGCACAGAAAAAGGAAGATTGTTTGACTGCAGTAATTATAGAGTCCTTCTTTGCATATTCTAAAGAATTCTTTCAATTATTCTTTTTAACAGAGTTTTACCTTACCATAATAATGTGATCAGCCACTACCAATGTGGTATTAGGAAGGAAAGATCGACTATTGAGCAGATTTTCAAAAAATGCAGAGAATCTGGAACTGGTGTACACTGTCTTTTTATCAATTTCAGAGCCACTACCAATGTGGTATTAGGAGGGAAACTATTCAGCAGATTTTCAAAAAATGCAGAGAATCTGGTACTGGCATACACTGTCTTTTTATCGATTTCAGAGCTGCATTTGATTGCATTAATAGGGAATTACTTGTAGAGACCATGTATGAACTAAATATTTCAGAAAAACTTGTCACATTTATGGCTTTGACTTTTAAGGAAACTAAGACAGAAATTCATCTACAAGGTGACCTTGAACAAACTGAGGTCAGGAAGAGTGAGACAGGGACATGCCTCCTGTTTTACAATGCACTCAAAAAAGTTATAAGAAATTCTAGAATCAATACTACAGGAAATATGTTAACTGGCTTATGCGGATGATATTTGCATTGTTGCTCATACTGCTCCTACACTTAAACAAGTATTCATGGCATTGGCAAAAAGTGTAAAAATATTTAATCTATCTGTTGGCAAAAACAGAACTAAATAAATGCCTTAAAACCTAATTTACTCATTTGGAAATTAGTAGGCATAGATTTGAAGAAGTCTACAGTTAGAATCTCTGCTGCAAATAGATGTTTCCATGGCCCAAACAGCTATTTAAAATCCAGCTTTCTCAAGTTAAGAACTAAATTACTTTTTTACAAGCGTCTTATAAGATCTGTCCTGACTAATCTATTGAAAGCTTGGGCATTGGCTTTATGCAATGAGTATAAAAGACGTGCATTTAAACCATGGTGGCTTATACATTAACGCAAAGCATCTGGTGGTTCATTTTCACTTACCATTTATTGCATCATTTAAGTACATATTTACATTTGTCCTATTACTAGGTGGACCAACCTTCAGAGAAATTCTGCTGCCTAATCAACCGATACTTCGATTCTACCTTACATGCATTCAGTTCAAATTTTAAATCTCCACTAAAGAAAATAGAGGAAGGTGAAGGGCCCTCTATAGGCATTTTGCAACAGTGAGGAAGCTTTGGGAATTTTTGAGAGAAAGATTTTGCATTGCCTACTTGGTGGGGTCCGTGTGAATGGATCACGGAGAAGATTCAACCTACAGCTATACAAGATCTATAGACAACATACTGTAGTAAAATTATTCAAACTACAGAGACTTAAATGGGCTGTGTCATCTAGGCAGAATGTATGAAGATTGGTGTTGTAAGAAAATCTTTCTGGAATTACCCCATGAGAACCAGACCACAGGGTACGCACCCGATGGGTGGATCAATTGCACTGGAAATAAGCTAAACATTCTAAAGGTCAAAAACTGGTAAACTGTTGGCAAAAGCAGAAATGCTTGGAAAAAACTTTCGGAGAAGGCCTGGGCCCACCTTGAATTGTCAAACCAATGAAGAAAATGAAGAAGAAGAAGGATGTTAATATTACTATGTATTCTTATCGAAATGTAGGTTTCTTTCTAAGGAACAATATTAAGATTGCTACCTGTGGTATTATTTTTCATTTGTTATGTTCTTGCTGTAATTGTATCCTTCAGAAATTAAATGGTTTGCTCTCTCTCAATTTTTGGAAGAAAAATTAGTAAAAAAAAGGGGGGGGAGAATACACGGGGAAATACAGAGTATCCCAATAATACTAATAACAATGAAAATCACCACAATAGTAACGTCTAGCATGAAGTAAGTTGCTATGGAATTTACTTCAAATAATATGGATTTTACAGTTTCTTTTATATTACCACTCCCCTCCTTTTTTTTTGTTTGAACTGAATAAACATCAATTTGCATCACTGCCTGTTCTTACATTTAACAAGCTAATTCAAATCTAATTTATTATCAATTAATCAAATGACTGAGTGGCACTAATTCAATTTAGGAATTTAATCAGCAAAAATGATTCACTCTTGTGGTATAAATTTTACCAGATATAAAATACAAAATACTTTACATTTTTATGTAACAGAAAAAGAATTAGAGTAAAGTTCTGCAAATGAACTCATGACTGCGAACATGATTATTCGCCATTTTATATAACTTCACGACCACATTTTTAACCACTAAATGATTTCCACTCGTCCTGCAGAATATTATCTCTCAAATAATGAGGTCGTTTATTAATAGCTACATGGTAATCATTTCTAATATTGCATATACAGTTACTCTACATTTTTATATATCAGAAAAAGCATTACAGTAAAGTTCTGCAAATGAACTCATGACTGCAAACATGATTATTCGGCACTTCATATAATTTGACGACCACTTTTTTAACCTCTAAATGATTTCCACTCATCCTGCAGAACATTATCTCTAAAATAATGAGGTCATTTATTAATAGCTACATGGTAATCATTTCTAATACTGCCTATACAGTGAAAATAGTGTAAGAACAGTGTTAGAACTATTTTAAATAAATATCAGTCTGGAAATTTAATATTTAGCTATCAATACCTTTGAATATCAAATTGTAACCAACAAAAATAGTATGCTGATACCAAACTTTAAATTACACAGAAAAATACACATAAATCTATTGCTTTCAGAGCAGTTTGAGTTTGAGACCACTGCTTTAAGAGATTAGACAAGCAAGAAAGTATTAATAAATTGCTGTGAATTTAGGTGTTGATAGATATGTTGTGAACTGTGAATAATCTGAACAGGAGTAAACTAGGAATGAACGAAGATGTAATGGGCTGCCGCCCAACCGGGATAGTTGTTAGCGACACTGACTGCCATGCCGAAGTTTGAATCCTGGAGAAGGCACGGGTGTTTGTCAATGCATACCTGCCAACCTCTAAAGATAAAAATTCAGAAGATTTCTTCCCCAAATTCAGAAGATTTCTCCAAAATTCAGAAGAACACGAATTAATATCATGCTTTGATATTAAAAAAATAACAATTTATACAAATAGAAAAAAGAAAATTGTACTTACATTAGTAAATCTCAATTAAGTAGTAACTAAAAAATTTATCAGGAAACTTATAACAAGAACTTAATGTTACACAAAAAAATTACTGCAATGAATTTAGAGTGCATGTTTTGGCCTTGGCCAAAAATTGTTTGGAAAATTTCCTGTCATAGCAATAAGTTTCCTCATAACATTTAGCAATTAAAATGTTTTCTAGACTTTTTGGTGAAACTGAAGAACGGAACATAGTTTTGTTTTTCTTCACAACACTGAAGACTCTCTCGCACTCAGCATTACTGTGTGGAATTAGGAGAATAGCACATAAAACTCTTGCTAGTCTATCATATTTTGGTGTTCCATCAGCTCTTTTTATTCTTTTTAAGGTACCAACGAGGACATCAAGTCAATCTTCACCAGAACTGGCAAAGTCTTCAAACTGTGCAGCAGAAAATTGGATATATATAATATATAGGCCGAAAATATTGAGAATACGGTTTTTTTTAACTCATTTCGTAACAACGACGTATTAAGAAAATTCGTAGCACGTGCAAACAAAAAAAAAAAAAACAGAATGTGACAATCCACGCTCGCTGAGTAATTCCCTTGCTGCTGAAGCGAACGCGAAAAAAATAATCTGGCGCCCGCAAAGAAAAGAGTGGGAGAAACAAGTTCAGCGCATTGGATTGGCTGGTTAAGCGGCAAGCTGGGAGAAACCGCAGGTTACTGGATTCGAAGTAGTCGGTAGTTGGCGGTAAAACACGATGCAATTGGCGAAAATCACTGAATTGGCGAAAAATTCTAAAATTTCGACAAAAATCACTAAAAACACTTAAAAAAGGGAAAAAATCGTAAAAAATGGATTACGATCGTAAAATCGTAAAGACAGACGCATTTTCGTAAAAATTACGAAAAATTCGTAAAAGTTGGCAGGTATGGTCAATGTATAGTGCCTATGCGGCATGGGGACACTCTAAATATGCAGCGAGCGGAAAGTCCTCTCGATTGGTAGGGGAAGAGGGGTGGGAGAACATTGGACCTGACCCCCGGAGTGTTCTCCTCCAAAATTAGGGACATAACTAAGCAAAGTCGTACTGTCACCTGTATGGTGCTCAAGGTTATTGCCAATGACAGGTGCAACCTCGCACTCATTACCTTGATGAATTTCATTGCCTCGTCCTGATGTTACTGTCAGACAAGTGAGATAAGTGACAACAGCAAATGTAATGATCTTCACAATAATGTCAAACATTTTATATGTAAAGGATAAATAACAAAATGATTTGAAAATAACATTTTTTAAACTCTTAACTCCTCTGTGAGGAATAAAACACAATGGCACAAATAAAACAACTGAGACATTGAAAAGATATTCAAATCAATGTAGTAAAGTTGTTTCATATAATTTTATACAGCAGGAGTGACTGTGATTCCATTTGAAAAATTCTAAACAAACTTCTATGCAGATACAAATCTGACATAATTTGAAATATTTCAAAATATTAATATGAAATACATGCATGAAAAACATATCTATTTTCAAAAAAATTTCATGAGCGAAGCAAAAATTATATTTATATATATATTAATTTATTAAAAATTAATTTATGTTTCAGTACATTATTTCATTCTATTATTTTAATCTCAACATTAAAAAAATAAGTGAATTTTAGCCTCTTTCTTTTGGGGAGGAGTTCAGTTTCTGAGAATTGCTATATATATATATGTATATACGTCATAATTTTAAGGCACAGTTGCAATAACTGAGTGGTACAGCGAGAGGAAAGAGTTGATATCAAACTAAATTCAGCCAATTTTCATCTTTATTTGCAGATTTGCAGGCACACTTGCAATTTAGAATTCCTCTTAGACAATATACTCTTTAATCATATAATCATAGCAATTATGATAATTTCTTATGTGCACACGTAAAAAGCTACAACATCATTTCAGGCAAATAAGCAGCAGCATGGAAAAGTAGCGTGTTGCCAGATGAAAGCGTAAGTGAACGAAAACGCAGCAGCTCAAAGGAAGATGAGAGGAAGTGATGTTTCAGTTTGAGTTAGAGAAAGTTTTGGTATACAATTATTTAATTGGGCAGGAGGTATCTGCAGTAAGATATTATGTAATATGGAAAGATCTCAAATTTGGGAGAACAGATGAATTTAGGGGAACAGCACCAAATTTAGAATGTTAATTTTGAGGTCGCCAATTATTTTTTAAAACAGCTACCATATTTTGTTATAGCTTACATATATCTGTAAATGTTAAACAGTGGGCCCAAATTTGTACTGTACCTTTAGATGGTACGGTGTCACTATAGTAAATAAATATAGCGAATTTTAAAGAGCGTATTTATTCTATTGTGGCTAATGCCCTATCGATGAAGTAGATTTAATTCAATTCAATAAGTATAAACGAAATGCAGGAAAGAATGCGTATAGTTTAATATTTCGGACAAGGAAGTCATGTGGTGTACACATCAGATTTTTGTAATTTTACTGTCCGAAAATTGAAAGGGGAAAATTATGCGAGTAATTTAATTTTGAAAGAACACGGTTACAGTAAATACATAACAAAGGAAATATAGTAACAGATAAATTACTGGTAATTATTACAATATTATTTCTTTAAATGAAACCTGCATAGTAATATTAACATTAAAATATGTAACAGATATTAAGATGACGTAAAGCTCCAGGGACACCTCACATAAATGAATTTTGACTGCAGTTTCTGAGAGCAAACATCCCAAGAACAAGGGGGTAAGGGCAAACAAAAGACAGGGATTTCGACAGATTGAAGACATGAGTAGCAGATATGGCTAACGAGCTAGACACAAATAAGAGAAGTAAGGTAAAATCACATGTTTGGAAAATTTTCTTAAGTGCGAGAACACCTGCCGAAAAATCTGCACAAAGTACATTGCAAATAATAAATGCAAGAGAAAATAAAATGGATGAGATGTTTATACAAAAATGCAAGTACAAATAAAATAAAAATAAACACTGAATAAAAATAAAAATAAACAAGGGAATACACATTTGCTAATAACATAGCCCTCATAGCTAATAAACTATGTATAATAGAAAAAGGAAAAATCATGCAAATATTTTTTTAATTTTCAGAACCCAGCATTAAAAGGCCACAGGGTAAAATATGAAAGTTTGGTTTCATTTTGTTTATGTGATTATGAGAAAGCCTCGAGGGCTATCTGCCTAAGATAAGGGATACCTTTGTGGAGGACCTTTCTAAGGGAAACTGGCTCATATACACATTACACATGGAGAAAACCACGAAAACACCCATGCAGCCAGCCTGTTCACGTGATTCGAACCTCGGACTGAACTACCAGTGTTCAGCAACTTTACTGTTCAGCCGCTGGTGGGGAAAATGTGAGCATACACATGGTAATTAATGCAGTTATTTATAAATATAAATACATAATAATGATGTAGAGTCATTAGCTTATTTAGGAAGCAGGAGTGATGAAAAATGAGCACTGCCATTGCCGGGAATCAAACCACATACCTTTCGGTTATGTGTCGAGCGTGCTGACCACTACACCATGAAGGCATGCCAAGAAGGTGGGAGAAATACCTTATATATTCCCCCCTTTAAAGGGTGACTGGGAATTAGGGGCCCCAATCGCCAAATCCTGGTGGTGCAAAACCATCATCCACCACCTTTTTTAGTTCAGGCGCTACTTGTAGAGTCATTAGGTTATTCAGGAAACAGAAGTGATGAAAAATTAGCACCATCCTCGCTGGAACTCGAACCACATACCTCTTGGTTACGCTTTGAGTGTGCTGACCACTACACCACGAAGGCATATGAAGAAGGTGGGAGAAATGCCTTATAATTATATTATTTATTTATATTTTCTCTGTATTCAGGAAAATAAGTCCTAACAATGTATAAATTTTAAAACTTCCATACAATTAACTGAACATTCTTTTATCAGATTTTTAAAAAAATCAAATATATATATATTTTTCTACCACACATCTATCTCCAGTTATAATTGTCAGCTGATTCCAATAGCAATAAACTAAAAAAGAACAACATAAAACATTTTACATGTGCATTTCATTTGAAAATAAAACCAAATTTTCTTTTCAACTCTTTAACTCCTTTGTGAAGCAGTAAAAACTGCTGCATTTCAGTCTGGGGTTTGAGTCGCAGTGAATAGCTGGCTGTTGAGGACTTCGTGTTTTTTTTTTCCTCGTGTAACATGGACAAAAGCCAGCTTCCCTTAAACAAAACTTCCATGGAGCATCTCTCCCTTTCTGCACAGTAACTAATGGCAGAACACATAATAATATAAAAATAGCTTCTTTGTGAAGAATAGTAAATACAAATTTAGCTTCTTCATTTCCTATGATACAAATAAAACAACTGACATGCCAAGAAATTATTACTTGAAATACAAAAATTACTTTTAAATAAGCAATCAGGGTAGCCTTAAATGATTGGATTCATTCATTAGATGGAATCTTGATCATCAGATATGTATTATGTTTTTCCCAATGCAAGTTAAAATTATACATATTTTTTGTGCCATTTAAGTAAGATTTCTGATACATTATTAATGCAGCAGGTTATCAAGGTCTTTACTTCTATCCAAATAACCATTACCTACTTTAAAAATTGCAATGTCAGGGTAATAAATCACAGAAATGGAATTATTTGCTTTTGTTCATTCATTACCTTTGAAGACTAGTACAGTCTTCAGCTCTGCTGAGTCACAATAAAAGACACCATGAAATACATTAATTCCTTTCTATTATTATTATAAATTACTGAAATACATTAGTAAGGACTGCATCTACTAGAAGACAAAAAACTCTGTCGGCCATAAAACTTTATTGATTCATGAAATCCTTAGAACTATAAGGGTTTTTATTTTTATTTTTATTTTTTTTAATTTTTAAAGAACTCAATTCCACCCTTAGAAAAACATATCTTAAAATAATATTTAAAGTTCATCAATATGTTATAGTTATTTTATGTAAATCTTAAAATTTATGTTATAGAGTATTTAAGTCTCAAGTTTCATATACCCTTGCATTATACTTAGTGACGGGTGTGCTTGAAATTTTTACATGACCTGTCCAAGTGATGTTATCTGCAGAGGCATTTCATATTCTACCTTTATTTATTTATTTAAAAAAAATTTTTTTTGGGGGGGCACATATGTTGAGAATGATTTTTCATTTAAATGCATTGTTCTGAACAGTGGTCCTATACGAAGACATATTTCTGGGCTCCACTCCCCAAGATTTACCACCTCCCTTCCCCCCCCAAAAAAGCAGAAATTAATGGCTTTTCACCTATGATGACTTTGGTCATGGCTGATAGAATAACAAGGTGGAAAATGTATAATAGAATTTTTTGCATAAAAAATTTTATGATAATAGTTTATAGAGATGAAATAAAGAGTTTTCGGTTTCATTTAAAGAACATGCATTTGTTTCTGAGAACATTTGTCATTCTGATTTTTAGTTAATTATTTTAAAATACCGAATTAGAATTTAGATTAACATTAACAATGCAGTCAATTAATTATTAAATGAAATTCTCTAAATATACTAACCCCAAAACTAAAGGGACTAAAGCTAATTTCTTCTAAGCTATACCACATACGTAAAACTTCAAAAGCTATTAAAATATTGCATAAACACAAATTATTCGATTAAAAAATTTTGTCTTTTTAGGTCTATTAATTTTTTGGAATACCACCAATGTTTACGTAATTAGTTGATTGCTGAACCTTTAACTTTTCTTTCCTTTTTGAAGAGGATATCTGAATATCTTGTTTCTAAGAGATGCATGCAAGAAATACCACATTATACAGAGACTCATTGTAACGAGCATCATCTGCATTAAAATCAGAAAAATATATTTGCCTTGATAGTTAATTTTCTTATCATATCGACCAAGATTTCATTAGTATTAAAAAATTATGCTCGCTATCAGGCAAAGCACTTGGTTAATTTTCTTGAAATTAAATATATTTAAATTACTGTGCATAAAAAATTTCTTAAATCAGTTATTCTGGTAACTGGAAAAAACTGCACAACACTAACTAATCGGCTATTCTAGTAATCAGGGAAGGGAAATAGAAAATGTGAAAAGGAGAAATTATATTTTTAAATACAAAGAAAGAGGATTTAAAATGTTTCATTTATTTGTTTTTAAAAAATATTATTCAATATTATACTATATGAGAGCAACGTAAATAATTTAATTATCTAATCACGCTAAAAGCAGCCACAGACATTTAACCAACAGTGTCCCCTCTAACATAATTAATCTTTACCCTAAGCTAACTAACTTCTCCACATATACGTTAAATTATCTGGCATGCAGCAATAATTTTTTTTTTTTTTTAAATCTCCTTACCTACACATCTAATGAATTACAAAGAGTTCTAATGCCACCCCTTCGTGTTAGCAACTTTCGTAAGAGGCTCGCCTCCAGAAACTCGGAAATTGCTTTCACAATAAGTCTTGTAAGATGTATATTATTTTTACTAATAGTTATTTTAATTTGTTAGCCTTTTCTATCACCTCTTGTTTTTCTCACGTTTCCTCACCAGGATGTAAATGAGTGTATTTAAACTGAAGTAGCGAAAAGATCGGTCACAGCATGTTTCACTATTGAGTGTGTTGTTCCTACCAACTGTTTAAATTCTGAAACTTGGCTTCGCATTCTTGCTGCCGAAGTTTAATTCCGCCGATGTAAGTTTTTGAGGCAACCTGCTGGGTTTAAATTAATTTGCACAGTCTTGAACTACTAGCATATCTTTAAATTTAGTTTAGTTTACCATTACCTTTATTTTTATCACCACAAGTGGATGGTGGATTTGCAAGCATAAAGACTGCACTGTCTGTAAATATTTGTGTTCAATAAAACTGTCTTTTACATCCTTCCTCTGTTTTATTCATCTTCTAGACTTCATGATAAATTGCTAACACACTTTCAAGTAGGTCTAATAGCAGTGCATGCTAGCCAAGAAACCTAGATCTTAAGCACCTGATTGTCAAATTGTCACTAGGGCAGAATCACTGATGTCCTTCATTGTTAATAATTTGAAAGCGTTTGTGTTGCATGGAATGAGAATAACAATATGCAACTTGTTTTGTATTCAAATTTGTTTTCAATTGACAATTATGTAGCTTCATTTTCAGGGAGTTCCTTCTGTTACCCATCTGGAACTACACAAAAACGAAGCTGAATTAAGAATCTAAGGTTAAGAAGGTTATCCAAGGTTAATCTAAGGTTAAGAAGCTGAAATGAAAGGAGCTTCAGGAGCCTCACACTGCTTTTGCTTCTATAAAAACATTACATATATGTTTTTATGGAAGAAAAATAACTTGTATGTTTATATTTTCTTTCTAAATTTAAAATTTAAACATTGCACATGTAATTCAGCAGAACATCTATAGGCCCTCCAACGCTTTGGGTCCCTATGCAGTTGCATTCCTTGCATACCCCTATTTATGCCACTGGTTCTGAATGGCATTAAAACATTTGCAGCTGTGTGAGAAATTTCTGGATATTCTGCATCAATCTACAATAAAAAAATTTTGAAGCTGCTCTTGTTTTAATTTAGATTTTAACGTCAAATCTGTTGCTAAGTCGATCACTTGTTTCCTTTTCTTCGTTGGCAATCCTTCTGGTTAATCATAGCATTCAAACAAACGTTTTATCCAGTCAGACTTAGTTTACACTTCAGAGAAATATTCTTTTATAGTTTTCTTCAACTGGAAAAGTTACTCCATTGTAGAATTTTTAACACTGTCGTATAAATTCATTTTTCGTTAGAAAACAGTTTAGTTTCACAAAGTACTGCTTGATATATGATGATTATATGAGTACTCTTTGATATATGATGACCATATGGTAAGTTTTAAAACTAATCTATAACGAAATTTATCTTTAGATTTTTTAGTTCACAAATACTAGTTAACGAGTGTGAATACTTTATATTTTTTTTTTGACTCGAACCCTGGAGTTTGAAGATCACTGCTGTAGTCTGAAATAAATAACAGCATTTTTATTTTACTCTTAAATGAACAGAAAGACACTGCTCACATGACAGATGAACCTCCACTACTTGTGGGTATTTAAATTAACATAAAATAAAATTAAATTCAAAATGTAGCTAATGTAATCTGAGACTACACATACAATAGACTACTTAAGGTGGCCTGACTGATTAATGATGCAAATTTGAACATCTGCTAGCAAGATGCTAAAAATAAACTAATCTTTCCCAAAATTGGGGATAATGAGTAACAGCAAAACGAGGCTGCCAGAAGTCCTAACTCTAAACCATAAACCTGGCTTAAATACAAAATAAACAAAAGAAAAAGTTGTAGTAAAGCTTCAACTCATAATAATTGGTCAATTAACATAACATTTTATACAACTTAAAAATTAATGTGTAAAATTATGTGAACGAACAATGTCTTAAAACTTTAAAAATGATAAAAAAAGTTTTATTTTAGTAATTTAGAAAATAATATTGATTCATTATATACAAAAGATGCATTATTAGAAAAATCATTAGAATTTAATTAAAAAACAAAAATTTTTAAATTAAGTTTGTTTTGATGTTTGCCAAACTTGGGAAAATGTGCATCACTTTTCATTTTTTTCACAGATTCTAAATAATGGTCTTCCAAATTAAAATATAAAATTAATTAATATTTTTAGATTCAAATGAACATGTATTTCATTCATTTCTCCACTCAGTTAACATGACACTAAAAATTCTTTCACAGTAAGCTGACATTTCTGAAAATTAAATCAATTTTTAAAATCTGTTTTTAAAATATTCATACATTTATAATCAACATTTCTATAAGTCATATGCCATCTGCTACTTGACTTTTTGATCTTATAAAATGTTCATAATTCTAAATCCAATCTTTTTTTTTAAGTAAGATTATTACTTAATGAAAAATATCATCCATATTCAAATCCAGCTCTTCTTTTAGCTTTGAATCTTTAGCATAATGGCCATTCAAATAAAAGTGGCATTGCTGTAATAACCTGCCATTTGAAGAGAAAGATGACTGCGTGTGCCGTATAGAGTGCGCAGAGTGTAGCGAGTGCATGCGACATCATCACATCCCACCAGATGCACGTGTGAGAGCATCAGAGCATGTTAAAAGGCCTCGTTCACATCGTGGATGTCTCCAAATGGTGTCAACCCGCAATCGTGCAATTTTTAACAGTGGAAAATGAGAGTGATTCTGAAATCTATTGTCAAATGCAAAATGTGTATGGCATAGACTGTATGAAACACAGATCAGTATTCTGATGGTGTAGGGATTTTCGCAATGGTAGAAGCAGTACTGATGACAATCCTCGACCTGGTCAAGCGCATGTGATGCTCAACCAGGAAGCAGTTGCAGATGTGGACTGTCTTGTGAAAATGAATGAGTAAATCACCACTCGAGAAATAGCAGAGGAAATGTCTATAGGATGTGTGCACACAATACTGTGTAAAAGATCACGATACTGCAAGGTTTGTGCACAATGGGTGCCAAAACATTTGACAGAGGAATTGAAAATTCATCGCACATCCATTTCCATGCAACACCTTATGTGGTACCACGAAATGGGGAACCACTTCTTTTTAAGGATCATTGTCGCTGATGAAACATGGTGCCATCACTTTGATCCAGTCAACAAAAGCATGAGCATGGAATGGCGACACTCTTCATTTCCACACCCAAAGAAGGCTTGAACATCCAGTACGGCTGGTAAAATCATGTTAACATACTTCTTTGACGTTGATGGCCCACTACTGTCAGAATGGCTACCTATGGACACGATTGCCATGCTACGTGCCACACTGCAGAACTGCCAACGTGTCATCCTGCCACACAGGGTTATCCTCTTGCATGATAATGTTCCTCCTTATGTGGCTGTGAAATGCTAAACATTGTTATGGCAATTCTGCTGGGAGGTTCTCGAACATCCCACTTATAGCCCGGACCTCTTGCTATGTGACTACCACATCTTCGAGTCCACTCAAGAAATTTATGAAGGGACAGTGATTTGCCAACAATAATGAGGTCCAAGCTGCCATTGATAACTGCTTCCACAAACAAGCCTGGAGGTTATTCACCCAGACTATCCATTGTCTCATTGGACGCTGGGACAGTCTTTCAACCTACAAGGTGACTTTGTCTAGCATATCTGTTATGTCTGTATTACTTCTTTCTTTTGTATACTAGTTTATATTGATACCATTAAACCATTTCTCAAACTGACTGTAATGCTACTTTCATTTGAATGACGCTTATAACATCAACAAATTTCTGGTATGTTGGAAATTAGTTATTTAACAGAAATCTAATAAATTACAATATATTAGATTGTACTGCTCATAAAACTTCGGACTCTGCTTAAAACTACCCCAAAGTAACTCAAATAATTTCTTTGCTACCTGAAAATCATTCCATAATTCCCCTGCAGACTTGGCAATCAAGCCATACATTTGCCATACATTCCTTAGCAATCAAGCCATACATTTGTTGTCCTCAAAATTTTAAAGATATTTGATATTATTATATTGGAAATCAGTTATTTAACAGAATTGAAAATCTGCTAAATGTAGAATTTTCCTCTCACTCACAAGTGTTCTCCTAAATAAAAAATTGCTGAAGAAAGAAAGTAATAGAAAAGTCACTGATAATCTTCTGAGATTCTGCATTATCTCATTTTTTTTTCAAATGTAGATAAACCTTAAAAATTTCTCATCATACTGAGATCCTTTCACTGGGTTATTATGCTGGGAGAACTACATCAATCATTGGAGAGCACAGCCAATTCTTTATAGGCACCACTTTGTACCAAGTGTTTAAATTATGATGCTAAATGTCACCAAAGAACCACGAGATACTTTTTATTTCGAAATAAAGAAGATGTGTTATTTTTTCTAAAACCAGAAAAGGACAAAGACAGGAAAGCTATTTAAAGAACTGTCCTTTCCAAAAAAGGGCATTTGGCAACCTTAAGTACTCTGCACATAATATGAAATTGCATAAAATAATTGAACTTCTAATAACATTTAAAAAATTAAGTATTCGATAGCACAAAAGAGAATGTCATAGTATGATTTCTGATTAAAATTACAACTCTTCTAATAGAAATAAAACTACTTTTCACTGCAACGCAAACCACAATTCCCCATTCCAGCTTTATAAACATGATAACATACAAAACTGAAATTTTATCTTTGTTCAAAAATACAAGGATAATCAAACTTCATATCAGTAAGAATGGAATTTAGAAAAGGTCAAGAGGCACAACTATATTTTCCGAAAGCCACACGTCTATATTTACATCATTTTAAAAGTAGTGAAACAGGTTTTGGATGGAAACGTACAGTACAACAAGAAAGAAACATCACTTTCCAAACAATCATTCAATGACAGTTTTTTTCCCCAGCATCTGGTGATGTGTTAAAGATTGTGAATAAAGAGAAGTGGTGCATTGGTAAAAAAGCGTTCAGTTTTTAAATATTTTGATCTTTTTGCAATGCCTTCTTGTAAATCTTCATCTTTCACAGATTTGTACTGCTCATGAAACTTTGGATTTTTCTTAAAACTGCCCCAAAGCAACTCAAATAATTTTTTTGCTACCACAAAATCATCCCGTAATTCCCCTGCAGAATCATTTTTTAGCAATCAAGCCATATATTTGTTGTCCTCAAAATTTTAAAGATCTTCGATATTTTCTTAAGGTAGCATCATCTTCTAAGCGTTATCAGATTTATTAGAAATTCCTGAAGCTTCCAAATGAAATATTTGTCATCAAATGTCATTTGGATATCAAATGAGCTTCTAAATTACCTTTAATTTGTTTCAAATTCTGTATAATGTTAAATGTTTCTGCTGCATTACATATGTTTTCTTTTCTGCTCACAGATCAGCCCATTTTAGTTTCTACTGCTATTAAAGATTCAGAATTTTAGCAAACTTTTAGTACAGCATCCACAAATGTGTAGCCTCATCCATTTGTAAAGCACCCACAAGTAAAGCTAACTTTCAAAGATTTTTTACACAAAATTGTTTAATAGAATCAACATAATATTTTTATTTATTTATTATGTTTTTAAATAACATTAATAAGTTCCTTAAGAAACAAGAAATGAAATAAAATAATTACTTTTGGACATTGATCAGTTTAAGTTTCTCAATAGCTTTCTAAAAAGAAGTGAGATAAATTAATTATTTTCTTTTGGGCAATGATTAGTTTTAATTTACCATATTTCATACATATATTTTATTTGTATTTATTGATATTTTATCTGCAGTACCACTCGCCTACGAGAGCCACATGGTGAGATAGGCACCCATGGTGTCTTATTCAAAGAGCTATCTTATGCACATTAACTTTACTAAATTAAGAATTAAATAAATGAGAAACAGTTTTACATGATTAAAGATAGTTTTATGTAACTGAACAGCAGTTTACATTTAACAAGTTAAATTACAGATCAGTTATGACAAAATTTGATCATTCTAATAACATGAAAATGTATTACACAGATTTTTCAAAATTCATATTGTAATATATTTACCTGTATAGTGGCTGCAATTTCTGCTCCAAAACCTCCCGTTAGAGGAGCTTCATGGGCAACAAGAAGACGTCCAGTCTTTTTCACCGACTAAGAAAGAATTTCAAAAATTAGTCTTAACAATTTACACAATAAAATGTTTAACACTTTCATTGAGAGGGATGAGATAATTATTCACTATGTGCGAGGCACAAGATAACTCGTCCTCTACTCAAGGTTTGTCTATATTATTGCAGTGTGTCCTGCGACTTATTTCAACGACATTTTAGCGTACAGCAGACCCCAATATTTTGTCTTTATAACATTTCTACAAGGTGGCATCAAGAGCACAATTTGTAGTTCTTTCATTATTATGTTTCTCGTAGGTTCTCTTTCACTTTTATTACATTTCTCTTATTACGTTTCTCATTTTTCTTCTTTTTCTTTCTTTATTACATTTCTCTCTTCTTACTTTTATTACATTTCTCGATCACTTTTATTATGTTTCTCGTTTCTTCTTCACTTTTATTACATTTCTTGTTCACTTTAATTAATCCTTCAATATGTTGCACATAAAAGGACAACATTACTTAGACATAATAACAGCAACTTCAAGTAGTGCTATGCCAAAAAGTGTGTTGTACGTAATTCGCACAAAATCCACCGAGAGACTCGTTATCTGCACAAAACACGCACATCAAAGCCAGCATTATGTGTAGCACCTTGTTTTGAAAAATATCACAGTTCAGAGATTCTAATTTATGCAATACTAGCCGCTGCGCGGCCAGCCTTCGTCTGGCTTTTAAGTGTACCAGAAAAATGCCTAAAGAGAACACCAAACATTAAATTTAAAAACTGCACAGAATTTTACTCTGCAGAACAATTTTATCGAAAAAGAAACAAACAACAACGGGAAAAAAAATTCAGTTAAAAATGCATTACATATAAAAAGCATATACAACGAAATAAGCAATATCCCTTTATACAAATATTAATTATCCTAATAAATAAATTAACCAACTTCCCTTTGCAAAATCTTAAGAACTCAAATGGTATAAACAGATTAAGAACTTAAACAGATTAAAAAATATCATGCAAAACTTTTTATAATTAAAATGATATATAATTAAAACATAATATTACAATGAAATAAGCAATATCCCTTGATACAAATGTTAATTATCCTAATAAAGTAATTAAACAATTTACCGTTGCAAAAAGAAACAACTTTTTAATTTCTTAAACTTTTCAGTCTCTTAAAAACAGTAACATAAGAAATA
>KK116354.1:100727-120182 GCA_000611955.2 Stegodyphus mimosarum
TATGGGGGATGGACCAAAACATCCCATCCATAGTCCAGGAGTCTTCTGCGAACGTCCATAGACACATGTGGCCTGGCGTTGTCATGATGGAACACAATGCCCCGGCGATTGGCCAGTTCTGGTCGCTTTGCTTCAATAGCTGTCTTCAGATCTGCCATTTGGGAGCAGTACTTCTCTGAATTGATGGTCTGATTGGGTGGCAGTAATTCATAATGAACCACTCCCTTGTGATCCCACCATATGCAGAGCATCACCTTCTTGGGGTGCAACCCACCTTTGGAGGTCGTTTGTGGAGCTTCACCGGACTTATTCCATGATCGTTTCCGCACAACATTGTTGTAAAGGATCCATTTTTCATCTCCAGTGATCATCCGTTTTAAAAAAGGCACTTCTTCGTTGCGTTTCAACAGAGAATCGCAAGCCGATACACGAGCGAGAAGATTGCGCTCTGTTAGAGTATGCGGTACCCAAACATCGTATCGGCTTACGTAGCCAAGCTTCTTCAGATGATCATGTACGGTGCTTTTTGGAATGTTTAATCTCCCTGCCAGTTCTTGCACTGAATAACGAGGGTTTTCGGCGATAGCTTCCTTCAGTAGATCCTCCTTGACAGTGGAGGGACGCCCAGATCGCGCCTCGTCTTTGAGACTGAAATCGCCGTGTTGGAACTTCACAAACCACCTCCGAACTGTGTCATCAGAAACAACACCTTGTCCATATACTGCACAAATTTTACGGGCTGTCTTGCATGCATTCTTGCCTTTCTTGAAATAAAAAAGCATTATATGGTGAAAATGTTGCTTTTGTTCTCCATCTTCACCCCTGCACAGAATCGAACCTACTACGAAATATGTTAACAGAATGGAAAAATATTGTAGAGGAAAAACCGGTTTTTCTTATCAGGCGAGAAATCAATGTCCTGTCTTGAAGCATCAACTCGAAATTCGAGCCAATGCGCGCGCGGGTTTGAAAAACCGCAGAACTTTCCGGATGACCCAATATATTTTAAAATATCTGAGATGTGAGAAGTGTATTCGGAAGCTTCATTTAAAAAATTTAAAAAAAATACAAAATATTATTATTTTTCCAAAATTTCTTTTTTAAAAGGAGTCGACAGGATTAAAGTTCAACGTGTCCAAAAATCAAAGAAAAATAAACCGCACATTTTTTAAAATAAGTTTTTTTTTTAAAAAATTCTGCTGAAAAGGTGTTAAGCTCACCTTCCTAAACAAATTCGTATTTAATCGATTTATTGAAATACGAAATTTATTTTAAGTTCGTAAAATAGCTAAGTGTCTACGCTTCACGAGGATGTAAAAATGAAATGTATAGAGTGAAATCTCGCTTTCCTGTAGCCCATTATTTCTCAAAATGACGCAATTTGGTCACAAAACATAAAATAAAAAAAATTCTAATTCGAATTTCGAAAAAATCGCTTCGAGGTGCACTGGCTCTTGTGTAGATACACCTATGTACCAAATTTCATGGCCCTGGGTCTATTAGCTTACTCGCAACGCGAACGAAAGACACACGCACACACAGACTCTGTTTTATTATATGTAGAGATTTAGGATTTTTTTTTTTAATTTTATTATTATTATTTTTATGTCTGTAAACACAAATAAATCATTATAGTGAGAACTGATATAGATTGCAATTGATTATTATTTTTCAAAGTAAACTAAACAAGTTTTAAAGGAATTTGTTTTTTGTTTCAATTTCAGCACTTCGGAGACTGGTGCAGACTCTTAGCGCAGAGGGTGGGACAACAATTAAAACACTGCTCTCAAATTCAAATAGCTTGTGGTCCGAATGCACATCCTGAAAGCAGCTGACGAGCCAGTTTCTCTTCTCCCCCCAAAAAAATGAAAAATTTTAACAAAGTAAAAAAAAATTTTAAATAAATTCCTAAATTCTACTTGCTAAATACTTATCAAAACATACATAAACAATAGTATAATATCAAAAAGGAAAACAATTCAAATTTATATTTATTTTGTACACGAAATCTAAAGCTCGGTTCCTGTATGACATTTTTGCTGGTTGCACTTTATAATTCATGTTCATCAGACAGCTAAATACTAAATTCTAAAATTGAAATTTTTTTAAATAATTCCAACATATTTAATTAATCACTAAATAACTTACTAAAAATAAACAAATTATGAAAACTTTCTTTCAGAGATATTTTACGAACTGAGACAAAACTTGAGAATAAATACTTACAACCTAGTTCTCTTATTAAACTTTCTTTGATGCATGAATGTATGTAAAATTTGCATGTGAATAATTATAAATTTCCTTATTTCTTATAACAGCTTGATGGTGTTTTGATTCTGATAAAATTAGTAGATTTTGAGAGAAATTACTAGAAACTATCTTCATCATGTATTGTAGATATTCTCTCTTTTCTTAATAATATTCAACTGTGAAGAAGAAAGCAGTTCACATATCAATGTATTCCCAAGCAAAGCAGTTATTCTCACTGCAAAAATCTGCAACTGAGCTTAGTTATTTTTTTTTCACAAGTATGATTAAAAGAAATTAAAATATATATCTTCAAATCTCTAAACAATATTTTCAGTTGGCATTTAAATATATGAGTATTATTCATGTTCATTTTTAATAGAAGTGAAAATAATGTAAACTCAGACTTCAAATAACTAAAATCTTGAAATCTTTGCAACACCATAATTGAAATATCTTTGCTGGGTGCAAAAATTTGCTTTGGTGCTGCACAGGTTGCCTGTTTGAGACCACTGGTATAAAAGATGAGTAAAATAACATTGTAACATGAATGATAATTATATAAAAAAGATAACTGTTAAGAATTAATTTGTAAAACAAAATTTTACTTACATATCAGTATTTAATGAATTGTTAATCAATTTAAAGTATATCCAAATATTTAATGAACTAAGAATCATCAATCAAATTTTCATTTGACAGAGATAAGGCATTTTTTACGTTTTATTTCTATATATATCTGCATTTATGTTTTTTAATTTACATTACTTTTTGTTTCAATTATTATTCCAGAGCCATTTTAATTACTGCCGTCAGTTCTTACTAAAACTGTGAGATAGCGGTGTGTTCATTTATTGATTAAAATAGTATAGAACCTTTAAAAGAGAATTTAAATGCACTCGTCTAACAGTTTTTTTGTCGATATTTTGAAAATGCTGAACAAGCGTGCCAAAGTGGATATTGATTTTCTAAAAGACCTTTAAAAAAAAAAAAAAAAAAAAAAAAAAAAAAAACAAGTAACAGATCTTACTAAAACCATTACATTTGTTCTACACTGGTCTACAATTTTATTCAAACTTGATAAAATTTTGCATAATTTACCTTGAACTAAAATAAGACAAATCATTGTCAACCTGAGATTTTGAAAAAACTACCTCCTCCCACTAAATGAAATCCTTTTTCACTCCATGTGAGGTTTAGGCAATGCTGGGTACTGCAAAACAGTAGTTCCAAAATATGTATGAACTTTTTGACCAACTGAGAAATATCTGGTAGCATATTACACAGAATAAAAGCTTTCAACATTTCCATGCCAGACTAAATACCCTTGTGCATTGCTGCCAAAGGCAGCCATACTTAACAGCCATAGTATGAGAGAGCTCTGGGACTATATTATGATCTGATTAGCAGTCAAAATTTTACACACTTTTTTCTTTTACTGTTTCCTCATTTCTAATGTCATACTTGCCTATGATTCCCCCCTTTTTTTAAGCTATGCAGGCTTAATTTTAGTTATTTGTCTATTTAGTTACAGAACATACAGGATACCTTGTAACCTGCATTCTACAGATCCTCAAAGCTCTCCCTAACCCCACAAAAAACATTCATAATTTAAATTTCACTTTAGTGACCAAATTCACATATATCCAAAAAAAATCAATTCTTTAACCCTTTGTTTCGAGTAGTCTAACACTAAAACCAGCTATTCAAAATTCTATACAATGTAAGCCGATATATTTCTTGCATAACTACATGCATAAATATATAGCTTAGGATACCATCTTCTGAAACTCAGTGAGAATTTCAGAAAAAAATGCAGTATTTCATCAATATTGGCATTTTCTTGGCTTGATACCACTTGTAGAATGAAATAACCTTGCCTTTTGTGTATTCTGTGAAATAAAATTTCAGTATTGCTTGTTCAATATCTGGTCAGTTATTTTCTCAATATTAGTGGCTTCATATTATTTTGTTGAAGTAATAATTACAAATTCATACACCTTGTTCTCTATGAAGAGTGAAGGTCAATCCTTACAATTGAAAGATTTTCAAATTCCTGTAGCAAGAAAGTTGATAGTGCTATAAAAACATGAAAAATATGCATGAAAAAGTGCAAACATCAATACATGTGGCAGAAAATACAGATGTTTTATTCCATCTGAGATTTACTAAGAAGAAGCAGTGCATTTGATGACATATGGGGCATTTTGGTGATGTGGTTTATGTAGTACAAAAGCTGACACCCATCTGACAAAATGGCAGTGCATGGGCCTACCTGAATGATAAAAAGAACTGTTTCCTGCAGTATCATAAAAAATAATCATGTACAGCTCTAGGTGGTGCATTGAAGTGTAAACAGCATATTTTCTATAATAATCAAAAAGATTTCAATAAGAAGTTTTGATGTTTACATTAATTATTACTAACATGTGACAAGCAAAATAAACTTAGCAGCTTATTAGAGATTAAGCTCAATAACTTTTATTTAATAATATTCATAACAAGTTCTAAAGTGCCAATGCTCCAGAAATAACGATCTTCTCCAAACATCTACAGTAGACTAAGATAATTCAGATAAAATGAAATTTAATAAAACAAAGATCAATAAAATACAATAAGAAAAAAATACAATTCAGATGAAATAAAATTTAATAAAAAATTATTATGAAAATCATTAGAGGCAGGGAAAATGGAATTTGCCTAAATTCAGTGTCACTATTCAATAAATTTCCTTTATTGCTGGAAAACATTTTCCCTAAAGACTAAAAACTACAAACCCAGTGATCTATTCAGAAACTGGAAGATGTGATAAAAATCAGGAGTCTGCCAGTTTTTGCTGGAATGGTTGGCAGTTATGCATATGCTAAGAAATCATATTTTCATATAGGAATGTATGTTTAAGTATATAATCTGAACACATCTGAAAATCTATTCAAAAAAGCTAGATATAAACAAATGAAGAGAAACAAATAATTAAGAGAAGTTGAAAGATATATTACAAGTTTCTATAACCATATGCTAAAACATAACAGAAAAATAAACATGTTCAAATTCACAGGTGCACCTTAAAATTCCATAATCATGTAGTACACAATCTACCACTTTTTTTAGTTATTTATTTCTTTTTATTGTGACTAATCTTGTTTGTCTGATGTTAGAACAAGCGCACAAAATTCATCATGGCACAGAGGTAAAATTGCACTTGTTGTTTGTAAGAGTCTTGGGCACCACAGAAGTGACAGTACAACTTTGCTCAGTTCCACCACAATTCAGAAGGACAGCACCCCGAGGGAATGGATCTGAGGGTTTCCCACCCCTCTTCCCCTACCAACCCTCAAAATGACTTTCAACTCATTGCATATTTTGAGTATCCAATGCCATCCAGACACTATACATTTACAAACATCCATGCCTTCTCTGGGATTCAGACCTGAGTCCTTCGGTACCACAGTCAGGATCACTAACCCTATCCTGATTGACCGACATTTATTTCTCAGACGGTACCACTAAAATCCTATTTTAAATTTGTATGTGGGATAAAATGGCAGACAAAAGAAATGATTAAAACAACAACCAATCTATTGCAGCCATCTAAAAATAGGGTACTTATGTATGATAACACCCAACTTAGTAAAAGTCACCAAGTTTTCAGAATGGGCCAAACTCTGGCAACAATATGCATGACTGTTCTTCAAGCAACCACATTTGTAACAACTCTACAGTCAAACAAATTTGCCATTTTTATATGTTTTTTTTTTTAAATTTTTTTTTATTTTTAAATTCTAAGTTCCAATGTTTTCTAGAGATAAAGCATGGTATTTTTTGCATTAAATTTTATTTTAAAATATGTGCCTATGGAATTTGCCAACAATGGAGCAAACTATGCTAAAATTTCTGTAAGAACACACAATTTTGCTGCACATTCTCTAAAGGGAAACAATTTTTTAATGCATCACATAATCCTTATTTAAAAATTAAAATTCCATTTTAAATTGCCAAATTGAGTTTTCTTTTCATATATTGATAATGTTCGTTGACGTATGATTAATATAAATAGCTTAGGAATCTTTATAAATAAAGTCACAAAAACCACCAACTTGCAACCAATTAAAGAACTTTTACCATTCCTTTCATGAAAAATCTCCAAATTGCTCCAAGGTGGCTGAGTTAATATACAAGTACATTATTTCCATATGGTTAATGAGACCAGTTCCTTTGATTCACATTCTAGAAAACTGCTAATGTATATATACACATTATTTTTAATTATAACAACAAATTATAAAAAAAGTAGATAATAATGTAACTTACATTAATAATTGTTTCTTTGTCCCATGGATGTACAGTTACCAAATCTATAAGCTCACATGACACATTAAGCTTATCCTGAGCTAGTTGGCACACTTCACGTAGCACATGAACTTGTGTTCCCCATCCTATTACTGTCACATCATCTCCTGTTATAAAATTGAAAAAATATAGTAAATATATAAGAAACAGAAAACTGAAAAAGAAATCACAGAAAACTGAAAAAGAAAAATCTTAACAAAATAAAAATTATATAATTTTCATTGCATTTTGTATAATTAAGCTGCTTGCATGACCAGCCACTTAATTACTAAAAAAAAAATTACAATGATTTTAATGAATCCAGTTAATGTTGTTTCACAGTAGTAATTAAAAATAATTGAAAAAATCTGCTTTTATAACTTATTTATTAATAACAGAAGAAATTTAAAAGAAAAATATTAACTTATGCTTTGCTGAACAACACACTGCCTCATGGAGGATAAAATGCTTTAATTTTGGCAGTGGTAATAATTTGTTTTTTTTTTTTTCAGATCATTAAGTTTGTCGATTAAATTCGAAAGACAAATACTTAGTGTTTTGCCAAGAGGCAACAAACTTGTTTTTTATAGCAGAGTTTTCTGATTAAATCTAAGACATAAATAATTACATTTTGGTGAGTAGCAACATAAAGGTTTTATATCGTTGAGTTTTTAAACAAATGTTCCTTAAATTAACACAAATATGAAATAAATAAAAATTAAATTCCAAATTTGGGCTTCAGATGGGCACCTATTCAGATGAAACACTAAGAGTGTTCATCTGAATAGAACTCTGTGGTTCTTGGCACAATTGATTTTCAATAAGGTGATTAAATTCAAAACATAAATAGGTGCTTATATATTACCTTGTAACTATGCAGTGCAATTTAGCACCAATTATGCATAAGCATGATGTAACAATGGACTCATGACATCTATGCTTTCACTTAACTCCAAGTGATTATCAATAAGCCATCCTTTATTTTACGAATAAGGATATAAATTAAGTATTATTACTCTGTTTTTCGTTGCATTTTGAAAAGAAGATTAAAATTTAAAAACTGAGTTCTTCAGAACAGCAAGCAATGCATTATTTTCAAAATTATGAGATCCCACCCCAAAAAAATGCATATTAATGGATACTATAGAGTCAACTGAATATGGCTGACAAAACGATAATAGACTGGAATATCTACCTGGGGAGAGTTTGCACTCATAGTCAGGGGTGTATCCTGTCTTTTCATAAAGGTCTGTTAAACATGAAATTACACACACACACACAAAAAAACTGGTACTTAATTATTAATGCAACTATCTATGTGCAATTTGGCGATTTTTTACAGATGAAAAGGTAAAAAATACTTATCGAGTGCAAACTGGTGGTTTTTGAACCTTTTTTTAGAAAGATTCAAAAACTATCGATATTGATCATAAGTTAATACACATTGTCAAGAGATGAAAAGAAAACACACTTTAGCAATTTAAATACAAATTTGAATTATTAAATAAGGATTATGTGTTACATTAAAAAAATAAAACACATGCTTCTTCAAATCTTTCTATAATTTTTTTTTTGCGCTATTCTTCTCTTGAAGTACACAACCTGTTTTCACTTAAAAAACACCAGAGAATTGCGAAGATTGGGTTTCATGCAAACCTTGGCAACAATGACTATCTAGGAAATACACTTCCTTGTTATTCCCTCTACAAAATTTTCAGCAAAATTCTGTATTCCTACAGAAATTTTACCACAGATTCTTCTATTGCTGGCAAATTCCCCAAGGTCATATTTTAAAACTCACAATTTGCATCACAATTTATTCATGAAAACTATTGGAACACAAATACAACAATCATGTTGTGTGCATATGGGTTCGTAAAAGATTAAATGCACATGTCTGATGAAAAGTTAATAAAATTTATTCTTATCACATGAAATAAAACAAAATGCTGAAATTTTTCCTCACAGATATTCATACAATATCGCAATATCACATAGCAGTTATATTTTCAACTACTAAAATGTTAAACAGAATACAATTCAAAGTTCAGAGAAAGCTAATCCAATCTCAAAACTACAGCAGCAAAGTAAACAACAATAGTAAGATCATGCACGAGAACATTCTGGTAATTTTTATTTTCTGGAGGTTTCTACAAAGCAAAAGAGTACAGTTATGAGATATCTATTTGTTATATGCTAAAAGCACATGGTCTTGTAGTTTTACTTTTCTGGAATAGCTTTCTCTTAAAATTTGTCAAGCACTGGATTACACGGGAAAAACAAAATAATTTTAATTACAATTCTACTAAAAATAACAAACTAAAAATGAAAACCATAACAATAAAAAAAAGCATATGAAAACAGCGGCATTGCTTGACTGAAGGATTGCTAAGAGCATGGTTGCCATAAAAATGGTTATGTGTATGCTTGATAAAGTTTGACACAGTCTGAAAATTTTGGCAATGTGTACTACAGTGGCTGCATTACTATATAATTACAAAAAATCTATATTAACAAATGGGAATAAGTGTTACACGTATGCAGTATTTAATTATTATGTATTTATATATTAAGACATAAGTTAAATTATAAATAACAAAAATTTAAAACTCTCTAGTAATCAGTTCATCTGATTATAAAATCTATTAATACTTATATAATTTACACAGAAGAGATACACATAATATTTCATTTATGGAAATAACAGCATAGAGGCCTAAGATACAATCACAAGTCTAGGAATAACATTTAGATTACACTCATTAAAATTAAAATTATTTGAATTTATTATACTGCACTTTTATTTTGAACAATAAAATCCTTTGCAACATCTTCATAAAATAATAATTCTATAATTCTCAGAAGGATCTGTTTCTTGGCAGATAATATGCTTAATCTCTCTTGTGACTGCTTTACTATAATTGTTAATTCTTCTCAATGCTGAAAACTATTGCTCTACTGGTGTGAAGATGGTATTGAATTAAGATAATATGTAATTTTCACTCATAATGCCATGAATATTGTTGGTATTTATATATGGTACTAGTTCAAGTACAGGCTTGCTTTCAAACTCTGCAAAAGAATATAAAGCAATCAGCTCATTTTTAAGTTTTACAAAATCTAGCAATCGGCAGTATGGCCTGGCACTTAATTAGTAATATTTTGGAAAAACTAGAATTGCAAAAAAAGAAAGTTATCTTCATTCAGAAGGATCATTAATTCAAGCTTACTAAGGGAACCAAGTCTTTGGGATATTTGATGTTATCTAAAATCTCAAAATGAAGTTGCACGATTTCACATTTGTCAACACACATTCTTTTTGCTGATAATTCATTTTTCTTTTGTGCGGTGGCATTTCCTATGCTACTTCAAAATTATTTCTCAATGATGCAAGCAAATATTGAACTTTTGCAATCTCTTTTTCACTACAAGCAATGTCAAGGTTTTTCTTTTGTAAAATCTCAAAAAGTATATCTGAGAGACAAAACAATTATAAGAGAAAACAGTTCTTACATTCAGCGAAAAATTTACTGAATCTATGCTACCTATGCAATCCCCCCATTTACTGAATCTATAGGCTCATCATGACCTGTAAATTGCAGCACTTCTATTGCCAAGAAGCACACAATCTATCAATCATTTTTAAATTCCCCTGTGTTTTATTGCAACTTCATTATGAAGCTTTACAGATAACGGCTTCTGTTAATTTAAATGCAGATCTATTCTTTATCACCCAAATATGGAAGGTTATAAATTTGCTTTAATAGGACAAAGACAGTTTTCATATCTTGGGATGGATATTGATAATACATTCACGTTACAAAATATATTCTTAGTCCACACACTTGTTTTGTCAATATCAAACAGCAGACAAGACCAGCACAAAAACCTTTCTTTAACAGCAAACCAGATAATCCACTACTATTCTTGTACTGAGCAGCTTAGGAAATGTCTTAAATTTTTGTTTATATCTTACAAATTGCTGCCTTTGAGGAAGGGTGATATCAGTCGCCTATGTGTGGTGCCCCCTGTTTAAACTAAACGACTGATAATTATCATCTTTAAGTAGCCCTCATTGATGAAGAAGTAGAAAAGCATTTTTGACTTGGTGATAGGTGCAAGTTCTTGAGGGTTTTATTGTAAAGAAAGAAATGAAGCAACAAGTCTTTTCTAAGACTATGAGCTTTTAAGATTTCTTTTTGGAATGTTGGGGGTTTTAACTCATGATCAATTTACTGAATTAAAGACTATTATTTCTAATTATGATTTTGACGTAATGGGCATTGTTGAGAGTGGAGCCACTGCAGACAATGAAGCATATTTTAGTTTTCCTGGATATCAGAAATTTGTGTTAAAGCTATCAAGACAAATTCCTTCTGGCATTATTGTTTTTGTAAAACTTTCTTTAAAGGCAAAGTTAATTGCCTCTCGCCGGATGACAAGTAACAATAAATCAGAATTCCTGAAAATACATTATGGAAGAGACCTTACATAAGATATTCTTCTTGTACAATCCTCCAAATAATTAACCCGATTTTGAAAGAATAATACTCGATTGGGATAGAAATTCATTTATACTTGGAGACTTCAATGCCCCCTCAACTCGCTGGGGTTATTCGACATCTAATAGTATTGGTTGTATAGTCAAAAATCTTACTGATTCCAACCCTACGGATTTCAGTAAGGATGAAGGAAATTCTCCAATTGTTCTCTCTGACAATGGAAGTCTCTTTGATCCTGATTTACTCCTAGCCCACCCAGCTTTGTCATGTAAAATATAGCATGAGTTAATTCATAGTCCTGGTGGTGCTGAACATAAAATATTATTATCTAGTATCGTGAGATATAAATCCCCTTATAAGGAAGCCTCGTCAGGTTTTCTGGAACCTTAAAAAGGTAAATTGGTTCAACTATAAAGGCCTCACTAATAAATTTATAACCAACTCCTTGGTTTCCACAATACTCTTCAAACTCTTTACACATGCTATACTAAAGTGTGCTTTTCTATGTGTCCCAGCAGGACAATGAAAGATATATATCCCTTTTTTGAAATGACTAATTGCAGATGCTTTGTGAAGACAGAAATAGGCTCATGAGAAGGCTCAAAATACTGGCCTTAGTGAGGACTGTGTAGCTTTGTGTAAGACACAGGGTATCTTAAAAAGATCAATAATTGAAGCAAAGCATTCCTCGTATAAAAACTTTCTAGAAAAACTGGACTTTAGGAAAGATTGCATAAAGGCTTATAATTTTTCTGTCCCAGATAAACAATCAAATTATCAGAAGAAATGAACCTATTAAAAAAGTTTTAAAGAACGCACTATTGATAAAAGATATTTCAAACACTTTTGTGGGTATTAAGCAATAACAGGCCTTCTATTAAAAAAAAAAAAAAAAAAAAAAAGAAGAAGAGAGAACTGAAACTACCTGAGGACAACAATTCTCCCGTTTTTAAACCACTTTTTAATGCTGATTTCTCTGCTGGGGAACTGAAAAATGGCCTTTATGCCTTAGTTAAAGGTAAAAGTGCAGACCTGGATGAAATCCTACCTGAGTTCCTAGTAAATTTGGAAGATTCAGCAAAAATAACCTTGCTGGCATTCATTAACCAAACTTGGAGAAATGGCTTGCAAAGTACTTGGAAAAAGACTGTGATAATACCAATTCTCAAACTTAACAAACCAGCTAAAAATATGGACAGTTACCATTCGATTTCTCTCACAAGCACAATGTGTAAATTAACTGAGAGATTGATTGCTAACAGGTTAAAGTTAGTACTAGAAAAAATTGCTTTAACATCTGAAAAACAGGTAGGTTTCCATAGACATAGATATGCAGTTGAACAAATTCTATGCTTGTCCCAAGAGGTAAAAGATAGCTTCCACAGAAGGCAAAGTACCTTTGCAGTATTTATGGACTTTAAAAATGCATTTGATAGGGTCTGGAGAGCTGGACTGCTTAGCAAGCTGATTTCATGTGGCATTTCAGGCTACTTGTTTAAATGGATTAAAAGTTTTTTTGACCAACGCTGAATAAGTATGGTCATGCTGTGCCAAGTTATAGTCAAACCAAACAGGGTTTACCCCAAGCAGCTGTTCTGAGCCCGATTTTATTTAATATAATGATCAATGATTTATTAGACATTATTTCCTGTTCTGTCCCAGGCATGAATGCTTTACTACTTCCTGATGATATGGTGATGAGTGCTACAGGATCTGACTTTGCTGGCCCGGAGAGTGTTCTACAACAGGCCTTAAATGTTCTTAACACCTGGGCTTATGATAATAATATGGTTGCAAATATGATAAAACCACCTTTCATTTGTTTTCCCTCAGTGATATCCAACTTCAGTTTAATGACAAAGACCTGAATAGAACTTCTTATACTGCCTACTTGGGTATTCACTTAGACCCCAAATTAACTTGGATAAAACATGTTGATTAAGAAGTTGATAAAGGATATGACAGTTCAAGACTATAGAACCATTTAGTGGTGTCCCTTGGATCTCAACTCAAGATATCTTGTGTGCAGCCTAAAAAAGTTATGTTCATCCTGTTGTTAAATATGGAAATGAGGCTTTGATAACCACTCTAGACTCTGTTAAAAACAAGCTTGACCTATTCCAAAACAACATGTTGTGGTTGATTACTGGTGGTGCAAAATCAACCTCAATAGTTGTTATGGAACTTCAAACTGAACTAGAACCATTAAGTGAAATGTGCCAAAGGGGGGCCATAAACCTTGTTGAAAAAATCTTATGAAGAAAAAATAACTTTCTAAATTATTACAGATTAGCAAACAAAAGATTAAAAACTCACAGTTTCTTCTTTTCTACTGTCCACGATCTTTATGATATTCCTACACTCAGTCGCCACGTTTTTTCTCAGGAATTAAATCCTGTTCTAGATCAAACCATGTCGGAGAGCCACCTGGATCATGCTTGGAATTCAATAAACAGCTCTCATAACAAAGTAAATTAAAAAGTGTTGCTCTGGCTACTATATATAGTAGCAACCCTCCTGATGATTAGATCCATGCGTACACTAATGGTTTGGCAGAAAGCAATATAAAAAGTGCCAGTGCTGGAGCATACTCAAGTACTTTCAATATTAGCTATCCTGTTGGGAAATACTGTGACAATCTTGATGGAGAGATAGCGGCAATATCATTTGCAATTGGTAAATTGAAAGACAATCCTGATCCCAATATTACGTTTCTCATTGATTCTCAGGCTGCTATATTGTTGCTTCTGAATTCAAAATACAATGAAAATGCACATATCCATACTTCTGGAGCAAGGCTTTTTGAACTTGGGAATTGTAGAGAAAACATCGCCCTCCAATGGATTCCGAGCCATTGTGGCATTTTTGATAATGAGCATGCTGATGGACTTGCTAAAGTTAGTTCTCTAATGACACAGCCTGATTCTCCTCTGCCTTTGCATAACATTAAAAGTATTGTAAACAATAAAATTAAGAACAACAGAATGTCCTTATACTGAGATGCAGCTGTGGGTAAAAGGTGGCACATCCTGCTTAACAAAAAGAATAAAATTCCCAATTTTTTGCCTCAATCTGTTGGAATAATTGTCTCTTTTTGAATGCTAACTGGACTGCATTTATATCATATCAGAATCAAGGATTCAGCTTGTTGCCCTTTGTGTATCAGAGTGACATGGATGGTGGCTATCTCAAAAACAGCCCCATTGTTTTAAAGTTTTTTTAACAAAAACTCTTTTGATGCTAGTTTTAATTCTCATTTTATTCTTTTTCATTTCACTGGGCTGCTCATCGCTTAACGGTAGCTTGTCGCTGCAGACGGGCATAGGATTACAAAAAAAAAAAAAAAAAAAAAACCTAAAAAAAAAAAAAAAAAAAAATCCTGCTTTTTTTATGCAATTATAAAGTAGTTAAAGAAGGGCAACATCTATCCCTTTTTAGTTATTTCTTTTTTCTCAAAGGAAGACCAAAGGCTAAATGGTTTTTGAATTAGATCTTACATCACACAATATTATAAATTTAAAACACTGCTTTATGGAATTAAAAGAAGCCCAGAAATAAAATATTAACCAGACTCAAATCAAATATTCATTATGTGAAGATAAACTTCTAAACAAACAAAAAAAATATGATAAACGTAGCTAAAATGCAACAATAAGTCAAGTAAGTGAAAGAAATACACTCTCTTCTCTGTAGCTATGGAGCTACCAGACACACGCGAGTCAAAATCTACAGTTTCTGATACAACCCTTTCATTTCCCACTACAACTTCCAAGACAGAAGGGCACATACAATGTAACTCGTGACGAAATTTTCCAACACTGATGCTGTCCAGACAACAACATACAAAAGTTTTCTTGAAAGGCGACAAAACCCTTGTAGAAAATGTGCCCATGCAGTAACTAGCATGTGTTACATTATTTCATCACTGATGCGATGAATTTGTTTATTTCACCTTCCTTGGTCTTGCAGTTTAAAACATTGTTATACAGAACCTTGAAAGCAATAATTATTGAGTTTTAAATTAAATTAGTAGTACAATGCAAACCTTAAAACAGAAAATTTGCCTCCAGCATACTAAAAAGTAGAAATAAACTGCTTTAATTTCATTGATAAAGTATACAATATTTCTCTCCTTGTAGCTATTATGTGACAGCATGCTAAAACATGGAATTCATCCAATGCCTCACATTGCAGGTGAAAAGGAAGGGAAAGGAGGCATTTAATTTGCACAATGTAAATATTTTGTCAGCTGAATGCTTATGCTCTTCAGCATGCATAATCCTTTTACAATGACGGATGGATAAAAAGACACAGGAAGCGATTGCACAAACTAAATATGTTTCATTTAACTCTTAAATAAGAGATAAGAGCTAGATTAAAAGTAGTTAATAAGGATTTTATTATATAATAGAGTTAAGTAATAATTATTTTTTTCTCAGTTTGAAATTTATAGGATTCGCCACATGCCCTATGACACTCCAGCTCATAGTAGTCTAAAGAGAGCTTCTGTTAAAATTGTTGGGCCTAGCAAAATAGTAGAAATCAACAAAAGCCTTTTTTTATGAAACGCATAAAAGAAGCAGGTTGAATGCTTAATTGTTTATTAAATAAAGGGGTGTCAGTTCTCTCAGAATTCCACAGGAATGATTGCAGCAATTTTCATGAGATCTCTGCCAACTTTCATGGTTTGATGGCAGCCAATTTTTATGGTCAATGGGATAACACATACATACTGACACATATATAGTGCTTCGTAAAGTGGCAATACAATTCTTTTATATCGCTGTGTTTTCTGTTTAAATTTGAAGCATAAATAACGCTCAACAAAGTGGCAACAGAAAGCACTTAAATCATTGAGATTTTAATCAAAATTTAATAAAATTAATACAAAATATAAAAGAATTAAAAAAAAATTTCAAAATTCAAGCCACATAGGAAGTGCTTATGTAGCAATCAGCCAGTCACATGAAGTACAGGAAAGGAAAACTTCAAAATGAAGATAGTGTTTTCCAGGCAAAGGCCATAGTCAATAGAGAGGCAATAAAATATGCAATGCAGAACCATTACTACCACACTACCATAAAATAAAACAGCTTTTCAAATGTAAAGAAAGCATGCAGTAGCTAATCGCAAACACCTCTCACCTATATAAGCATCAACACTAGACTATCTCAGAAGAAATTTTACACTGAAGATAAATATTGAATGGATCAAAGCTCAGACTGGTAACTATGCCAATGAATTTTCAGAGAAACTAGAGAAGAAAACAGGGAAGGGATCTCTGGAAGAAGACATAAGTATTTAATGGTCGAAATCATATCTCAAAAGGAACATTAAGCTGAAAGCACTTTCAAAATGTCAAGAACTACACGATACATAAGAGTAAGGTCGTTAACCACATTATCATATATTATACATAGACCAACAAAGATTAATTATTGCCTGAGGAGTAAAATTAATACATGTATAGAGATTCTTCTAACCCTCTCAGTGGCACAGCTTGTTGGATTTTCTCATGAAGACTTATATCCAAACAGCTTCTATTAATTAAATGCATAAAATTACTCAGTTTAGTCTCTGTTTCCACAAACTTCCATTCATTAAGATGACATTTAATGAAACTATGAATACGTAATACTAAACTACATATCTATAAATCATAATCTTATATAAACTAAATAAAAAAAACGTCATGATAAAAACGGTCATGCCACTCAGAGGGTTAGTGGTAGAGATTACTGAGACACAATACAAAACAGAGCTCAAACAAAAATTACTAATATAAAGCACCTCTCAAAAACTACAGATTTAAAGAAAAAAAAGGAAAGATCTGTGTAAAGTACCTTCAATGAGGATTTCAGCCTGAGATAAAGGCAAAGTATAATCTTTCAATGGCACTTGCTCTACAGCTGTTCGATACAGAACTTTGGGCTCAAAAAATATACAAGGGTTCTTATCCCGTATGCAGCTTAACAACAGACCCTTTGCCTTCAAAGGACCTCGTGGAATAACTACCTAAAAATGTCAAACATATTACATTTTTACGTTTGCAGTATTATTTCTTCATTTGCTTTCACAAAGTTCAACGAATAACAGTAATGAAAAAAAAAAAAAAAAAAAAGAAGAATTACAAATATTACTTGAATATGTTACTAACGAAATGCAGTTATTGTACTGTAGTGATATGATGCTTGACCATGGCTGATACAGCAGAATTATACACCAAAGAGCCATCACATTATGACCACCCTGTTAATAACATGTAGGATCACCTTTAGCCCTCAAGGCTGCCAGCATACGCATGGCATTAGCTCCACAAGGTGCCGATACATAGCAGTCTGAGGTATCTGGCACCAAGTGCTCACCAACTGGTCCTGCAATTCTCACACATTGCAAGGATCATGGCCATATGAATTTGGTTTTACAGGTGGGACCACAAATGGGATTAATGTCAGGTGAATTTGGAGGCCAAAACATGACTTGAAAGTCACTGGAATGTTCTCGAACCACTCCCTCATGATTCAACTCCTATGAGATGGTGCATTATCCTGTTGGTAAATACCATTCCCTGCCAGAAATACTACTGCCCTCAATGTGGGAAACTGATTTGCAATAATATTCACATGGTGCACAGACATCAGGGATTGTTCTATGGGGATTATGGATTCTATTGTGCTCCATGAAACCATTTGCCCAGAGCATAATACCCCCTGCCACTGGCTTGCCTCTGTCCAACTGTCCCTTCAGGAGCCAGGGTTTTGTTTGGAAATTGGCGTATTAGCACACGCACGTCAATCTGATGGACCAGAAAACTTGATTCGTCAAACCATGCAACTTTCTTCCATTCTACTAATGTCCACTTCCGATGTTTCTTGGCCCATTGCAGATGCAGCTGGTGATGACGTGCCGTTAGTGCAGGGATATACTTCGGCCTCTGGCTGCATAGGCCCATATGCAGCAATATACGCTACACAGAGTGTTGAGAAACATTGTCTGGGTTGCCACTGTTGAAGCTGGTTGTCATTTCAACTGTTGTAGTTCTTCGGTTATGGCAAACAATGCGTAGCAATCTTCACTCTCTTCTGGAATCAATGCGCCGTGACACAGTGCTAGCCAACAACTTGTTGTTTCACCATCTATACAGCACTTTCGATATGTGCTCACAATAATTGCATGTGAACAGCCCACTAAATGTGCCATTTCTAATACTGATATTTCCAGTCACTGAGCCATAACGATTCGACATTTATCGAAGTCTGTTAAATCAGCTGCTTTTCCCATTCTATCGTTAATCGCGCTATGTTTGGAAAAACAATTCACAGCTGCTTTATATACTCCTACATCAACTGCACATCTGCAGTGATTTTATTCCTCGGTGAGCCCATTGTTATAGATGGAGGGTGGTCATAATGTAATGGCTCTTTGGTGTATAATATTGGACTAACATTAAAAAGCATAACATATACAAATTGAAGAGTGAAAAGTTTGTACATGCAGTAAACTAAAAATACAATTTCAGTTTAGGAAAAGGTTTCTGATGTTAAGAGATTAAGTGCTGAGTAGTTCTATGTAAATTATTGTGAAAATATTGATCATGCTTCTTTGAAAGAATGGACAGAGTAGACAAAGAAGTTTCTTCATGTTTCAACATTTTAAGTGTAAGCACATCTGAGTCGATTATAAACTAACTCAGATTTTAACTGGTCATAGGAATTTTAGAAATTCCTTATTTTGTTTTAATTCTGTGCCCAGTGGACTCGGTCCCACCCTATATTGTAAAAGATGTAGAGTGTATTTTATTGCATTGCAAGTTATATGGATTCCAGGAACTACATTTAGAGGCATCTTTCTGTTTTCTGGCCTTCTATTTTCTGACCTTCTCAGGAGTTCAGAAGCTTTTGCTGCCTTGCACAACTTTATTTGTTGTTTAAACTTTTAGTATTATTATTTTCATATGTTACTGCATTATTATCTTTCTATGTGTCACTGTATTATTACTGTATTATCTACGCATGATTATGTTATGTATTAATGTATTGTATTATTGTTATATCATATGTCCTTTGTATTAATATGATTTTAATATTACTATTACTGTATTATTATTACTTTGATTTATTTTAACAGTAGTATTATCATAGTTTTATTATTTACAATATATTTTAGTATTCTTATTATAGCAGTATATGTGTTATTATATATAATCCTGAGCCACTCTAATTCATTCTACTATGTATTACTGTTTTATCATATCTTCTTTATACTATAGAATTCTTTACTTACTTCTGTAAGCCTCCTGGCATTCTTTGTGGGACATGAGAATTTTTGCATTTGTTTTCTTAAATTTTATATATATATATATATATATATTATAATT
>KK116354.1:134169-203783 GCA_000611955.2 Stegodyphus mimosarum
AAAAAAAAAAAAAAAAAAATGCACCCTTCCCCCCCCCAAAAAAAAGGTACTCAATGCCATACAGATGAAAGAAACAATGAAACAAAAAAAAAATTTCACACAAGTTCAGACATTTATTTCCTTAAGAAAAACACTTCAAAAATCAATGCTGCTGGCCCATCTAATACGCTAACTCCATCTATTTCTCTTCCAACCTCCTTATCACAAATGTTCCCTTTCTTATCTTCCAAACACTGTGTTATTAAAGACATTATCTTCCTTGTGTGTTTTATTCTTGGCCCTCAATGCAACTAGTTTGTAAGATGGAGAGTAGCTATACATAATGTGTTTAACAGTACTTAATTGACAGAAATAGAGAGATTATCTAAATTTGCTATCACAGATCCTTTATTTCATTATTTATATCATGAACCAATTTAATTACCACAGACTAGACAAGTTTGATTAAAAACTATTAATTACCACAATTAGTTAGATTATAATCACTACAATTAGATTGTTTTTGATTTTCAAAAACTTAACTTGTAAACGTAAACATTAAGTAGCTGAGTGTGTCCACACAACACACATTTTTTTCCTTAGCCATTTTTTTTCTCTTTGCTTTTCTGAATCATATGAACCAATATGCTGATGTCACTACTGAGGCTGGAAATAACAACAAAAGTAACAAGAAATAATAACTAAAGTCGGCACCTCGTGCCTTAAAGCACATTCATCTTTATTATACACGACTTAAGTTTCTGTTTGTCACCGATAGTTTATTGGTTGCTTGTGTAACTGTACTAGCCAACTCGGCGAAGTTGCCACGGCATTCAAATAGTAAAATAAATTTTATCACAATAGTTATCATTGTTTTAATTAAATTATCATGGTATTTAAATATTTTTAATTCATTGTTGCTTATTATGCATTTAACAGTATTTACATATGAATTACCTAGAAACTTGCAAAAGTTGAGAAATTAAGGGAAATGAAACCAACTAACGAGTTGTGCGTAGTACATCTCATCGGGTAAGTTTACCCAGACACCTACACTAAATATCCTTTCACGTAAAGAGTTTAAAATTTTGCCCGATTTTATTCCGACATTGTATTTTAAACTGAATTTTCAGCCGAACGCAAATTGAGCGTGTCAGGGGGAACATGAACATTTGTTTGCATTGGCAATCATCTATTTTACATAAAAACTATGTTTTAACGTAATTTCTTTTAAGAATGCCTCCTAAAAAATACAGCACTAAAGAGGAAAGAAAAGGTGTTAAAGCTGCACAAAAACGGCTTTCTCGACAAAAAGAAGCCACTGAGCAAAGAAAGAAATGTACCACCAGTGGTTACCTTCATTGCACTCTACTTTAAGCAATTAAGCAAGGGGGAAACCCCGTAGGGCAGTAAGCAAAGAGACGTCCTCGCCGCCTGCCCTGGGTAATTCAGTTTGACTTAGCAGACACCTTTGAAAAAATCATTTTAATTATAATTTATAATATCTAGAACAGCAGTCATTTTGTATGACTGCCAGGTTTTCTAGTCTCATATACCTTAAAAGCAAACATCAAAACAGTTTGCTGATTGTAAATCATAAAATTAGATTATAACAATAAGACTAACATCATATGGATTACACTATTAGAAGTTAAGTGCTCTAAAGAAAGGTTCTGGTAAAATAAAGGACTTTACACAAAATAACAGAAATCAATCAAAGCCTTTTTATAAAGCACAAAAATTAAATGGGTTATTTCTTTTCAGAATTCAACAAGAATGACTGGCTCAACTTTGGCAGAATCTCCTCCAGTTTTTGCAGTCAATGAGATATCATGACTTTTATAAGACATACAAAATTCGATACTTCGTACTCTTAAAGACTACCTAGATATCTCGCCAAAACTGGCAACTGGGAAACTGGTGATCAATACAGTTTTGTTGACTCATCTACACACACTCATACTCAACATGTGGAAAGGATGAGGGGTTCTGAAAAATGGAGGAACAACTGACAACATGGGACAAGCCGCCATCATTTCGATACCTATTTAGCTAATTTATTTGGCGGAAAAAATAGGAAACGCCTTTCAATGCTATTTCCCTCCGTTTTCCTCACCATTAACTTACGCATTTTCTTTAAACCAGTTTTAAGTAAGTTAATTTTAATTCTTTTAATTCGCATTTAGTATATAGTTTATATATATATGTTTATTTATAATATGTATATATATATATATTCGGGATTTCTTGTTTTTAAGTTTTTATTCCTTTTATAATTAGGACTTTTATTTTTAAAACAATTCATAAAGATAAACCAAAAATCAGCAATGAAAATTTTTATCACCAAATGTCGCCAAGGTAGTCATCATATTACGTAAGTACCCAAAATTCTTTTTAAGTAGAAACAAAAGTAAAATTTACTGTAAAATTATTTGCATAGCAAATGCATTTCAAAGTCATGTTTAACCTTAAGGGTTATGGACATTAAATTCTACGTACTTACGTATTATCGCAACCACCTTAGCAGATATCATCAAATTTTCAGAATGTTCCAAACTCTGGCAACCATGCACATAAACATTTTCTAGCACTTAATCAAGAAACATCATGTATTTCATATATTTTTTCACTGTATTCCAAATTCCAATGGATTTTATCAAAAATCATTGTATTTTTTGCCTTTAACTCGGTCTGAAAATACATTAGTGGAAACCAGACTGCAATAAAAGTTGTGCACGAATATACTATTTTGCCCCCAATTCACTAAACAATACGAGATGGGTTTGGTAGTTAACCGAGTTTTGTAGAATCCTTTGATCTTTTTTAAGCAAAAATAGATCACTGTGTTACAAGGGGTGAAGAGCACTAAATAGTAGGGAAGAATTTTGTGAAACATATGCTTTATTTTTTTATATCATGTAATCTTTATTTAATACTAAAAATTTGTATTTTAAATAATATTTTCTAAACTATGATAACTATTGATAGTTCGGAATGTTTTTTTTTAAAGAAAATCATAAAAATCCCAAACTTACAACTGATAAGCAATTCTTTACTTTTCATCCCGACTGTGCCATGGTGGTTGCATTAATATGTAAGTACCAAATTCTGTATCGAAAGATGGCTTTCTCATTCCTTACAGGCGAAAATTTCTGCAGATACTGATCAATCCAATTTCAGGTAGGATACGTATTGGAAAAAAAAAGAGTCAGGTACAAAGAGCCACTTTAGAATTATAATGAAGAAAATACCATTTATTCATGACATTTTGGGGAACTTAAAAATTTCACGGCCAAACCCATAATACTTGGAGTATTAAATAAAGATCTTAAATTAAACAAAATAAAAGACTCAATAAAATAGAGGTGAAAATAATACAGAACATATTTCAGTAAGTAATAAACGAAAATCCATTACCATATTTATCCTGTAAGCCTACTGTACATCGAAATACACCACCAAATGCAACATCCTCACCAAATACCACTAAAAGAAAAATGAATAAAATTATTTTTTAAAAAAATCTAAAAGCTTTCAGATTTTATATTACGTCCAAAAGGGTGTTTTTTTTTTTTTTTTTTTAAATTTTGTGCATTATCTCTATTTATTAAATGTCATGTTTATCACATCTAAACAATAAAATTCAACTCAACAGCAAAATAATTTAAAAAAGAGCATACCTTTAGAATTTCCAATACATAGTCTCGCACAATGGAAATAAAAATCCCCCCTGGTACAGTGTTTGCCACTGCTCGCTTTGAAATTAAGTTTGTTATAAAAAAAAATTGTTACAGTTTTACAAAACATGAAATAGAAAATAAAACAAATTCTGCATTTCAAATTTGGGCTTCCAGATGCCCATATTCAAGTGGAGGAACACATTATTCAAAATTTGATGTCTCTAGGTACTATTGTTTTTTGTCACAGTGCATATGCAGATTCTTCATTATATAATTTCTTTAAATAGAACGCACGGCTCTAATATTTGATGGCAACAATTTGAAAAGTGAAACATCATTTATACTGAATAAATGCAAAATGACAAAATGAAATTAATAGCCCTTCTGAGCAAATTGCCCCTTTGGCCTAATAACTCAATTTTTTTTTTTTAAAGGTATTTAAAGGTTCAGGTCGAAACACTGCATGATTTGTATACAAAACTGGTGGAACTCTTATTGGGCAATTTCAGAAAATCATATCAATATCAATGGAAAAGACGCAAAGAACATTTAGATCAGCATTTTCTCTTCATATGACATTTTTTAGAAATGGAAAAATTATGATACGGAAAAATTTATAACATACCTGCGGAGGGATCTACACCTAAGGCTGTATCTAAGGCATTTGTCACAGATTGGAAAAGATTCATACGAGCGGTTTCCCCTGCATATAAATATAAAAACACTTAGAGCAATCACATCAAACTTCCGGTTCACTACAATGCTTTAAGGAGACAAGTGCCATTTTTAATTACATATATTTTCATTTACTATATATATATATATACAGAGAGAGAGAGATACAGAATATAACAGTGGACATAATATAAACTTCAATTTCATTCTAATGTCCAACTCCTGAAAAATGGTGTACTTTCTAATGGGATCTTGGTCTGAATGTCGATTTGGAAAGAAGCAAATGGTTACTGATCAGACCATGTGTGAGAAACAAGAGTTTAATACGGTGAAAATGCGCTTTAGCCCACTGCTTGGCGATGTTTCGAAAATCGCCAATTCGGCGCGTTTCTAAGAAACGCCTTTGCAATTGCAACCTTCCCGACACGCTCCGCGAAAACCTAGTGTAAACAAAACATAGAATTCTAAAGCATAAATTAGTATGGAAACTGTTGCCACAAAAAGATAGTAAAATAATATGCAAAACGAACATTAGGATCATTAAAATATTTGTCAGGTTTAAATTAATTATTTACATTTTATGTTGTAATACTTACACATTTTATGCCGTTACATAACCTTCCCGACAAGCTCTGCGAAAACGTAACCAAAATGGCATCCAAGAAAGAAGGAATTTTTTTAAAAGGGCATTAAAATTACAAACGATACCATGTACACATCGTTCCGTTTTAACTTAAAAAAAAAACATCTGCGAGTTGCACAATGTAGGCAACGTACACAAATGAACAAAATAAGCTAAAATAACGAAAATAAATTACAAGAAAATGCCATGTGCACAGCGTTCCTTTTAAACTTAAAAAAAACTTCAGCGAATTGCACAATGTAGGCAACGTACACATGTTATATGGAGTTACCCATGTTGGCGCGCTTATTGCTCATTCAAAAACAATCGCCACCAAGCAGTGGGCTAAAACGCATTCCAACCGTTTAATACTACTGATCTGTGCACATGCAGTTCTTCTACTGTTCATTTTAAAATCTAATGGTTTTTTGTTAGTGCTTGCAGTTTGTACTTTTTCGGCTAAAGAAAATTCTTACTTGTAACGGCCCAAATGCGGTTTAGGGCACTGCTTGGCGGCGATTGTTTTTGAATGAGCAATAAACGCGCCAACATGGGTAACTTCGTATATCCGCGAAGATGGCTGACTGGGTATTTTGAAGCTACAGAAACATGTAGTTTTCGCGCATGCGTGTTTCCTATTTTATAGAGAATGGTTTTATTGGTAATGTGAGATGACGTAGCGGTTTATTCGAAATTCTGACCTGTTAATTTAAGTAGTTATTTCAGTTGTCGTTGTATTTTGTGTGTTGAGTGTTGGCTATTTTCGTTCCGTATATTTCGCGAAATACCAAGCCGCTATGGATTTAGCTGTGATGCTGAGAGAGGTGAGTGAATGTACATGTACATTTATTACTTTATTGGAAGTGCAAGTTGCTTAATTTTTATATTTTGTTGCCTTTTATTGAAATAATTTGTATCAGCTGAAGAACAGAACGCTGGTATCGTTTGCAATTTATTTTATTTTGTTGATTTGTGCACATTGCCTACATTGTGCAATTCGCTGATGTTTTTTTTAAGTTAAAACGGAACGCTGTGCACATGGCATTTTCTTGTAATTTATTTTCGTTAATTTAGCTTATTTTGTTCATTTGTGTACGTTGCGTATATTGTGCAATTCGCTGAAGTTTTTTTTAAGTGTAAAAGGAACGCTGTGCACATGGCATTTTCTTGTAATTTATTTAGTTATTCTAGCTTATTTTGTTTATTTGTGTGCATTGCCTACATTGTGCAATTCTCAGATTTTTTTTTAAGTTAAAACGGAACGGTGTGTACATGGTATCGTTTGTAATTTTAATGCCCTTTTAAAAAAAATTCCTTCTTTCTGGGATGCCATTTTGGTTACGTTTTCGCGGAGCGTGTTGGGAAGGTTATGTAACGCATAAAATGTGTAAGTATTACAACATAAAATGTAAATAATTAATTTAAAGGTAACTGACGAATATTTTAATGATCGTAATGTTCGTTTTGCATATTATTTTATTATATTTTTGTGGCAATAGTTTCCATACTAATTTATGGTTTAGAATTGTATGTTTTGTTTACAATAGGTTTTCGCGGAGCGTGTCGGGAAGGTTGCAATGAATTGCAAAGACGTTTCGCAGAAACGCGCCGAATTGGCGATTTTCAAAAAATCGCCAAGCAGTGCCGTAAACCGCATTTTCACCCTTGTAACCTCTTAATGCACTCAATAGAGTTAACTTGTGTACTTCGAGTTATATTATTTCTGTGCATCCAAGTAAATACATTAGAGTATTTTTTTCAGATATGAATATAATAATATATTCGCTACAGTGCTAATTTTACTATTTTCAATTTACCATCAAATGGAAAACATGTTCTAGTTTTTTTTTTTTTTTTTTTTTAGAAAAACATATTTTACCAAGGGACTATTTTACACTATGAAAAGTTTGTAAAAAGAATGAATTTTCTGGTATGTTGATGCATGTTATTTTTTAAATAAATTGCTCACAAAATTATATTAAATAAAGAAATAAATATAATTTTGCAATTTATTCAATTAAATACAAAATTATTAAATACTACAATAAATACAAATTTATATTTAATTCCATAAACATGTATCTATTAAATAACTTAAGTAATTTAGATAATAAATGAATTACCATTCATCACAGTCAATTTTGTTATCAAGCATGCATTTGGCAATAAACTGTATTTTCTGTAACGTGAAATGCGCCAATGCCAGTTTCTCTTGCCAAGGCTACTATAGAAAAGACAAGCACCAAAAAAAATTAGGTACTTTCTGGTTAATCACATTCCCACCGAAAAGAAGTGAACTCAGCATGCCTTTAGAGACCACTAGAGAGCTCATTGTCAACTTTGACAGAAACTTATCTTTATATCCATTTCAATAATGCATCCAGTACACCACCAATTTTTTTTTTTTTTTTTGTATTATTTATAAAACAAACTTCTTTTGAGGAAGCTTTTTGTAGTTTTTATGCTGTTCTCCCCATGTACACGGCTACCTGTTAAAAAAAAAAAAAATTCAAAGAATTGTGCAAACTGGGCATTGTACACTGACCATGAGGATTACTAAACAACAGTAGAAACTTCAGAGTACACTACAGCATAATGAAAATAAAAGAAAGCAAATTCTACAGCTTCATTTCAATTTATTGCAATAAAAACAAATGTTCTCAATATAAAAAAAATACTAATCAGAAACATAACTGTTGACTTTCAAATACGAAAATCCACATGCACTCAAACACGTATACTATGCACATTCCTGAGTTCCCATATAAACAATTTTTGGCAACATAATACTTTGTCTCATCAATACTAGAATTAACAAAACCACTTTTTTATTGGATTGTGTCAAAACCACTCACTCATTGAAATTAATCGATACTCTTTCATGACAATGTTCACTCATCATAACCTCAATGAAAAACATCATGAACGGGAAGTGATTCAGCAGAGGTTAGCAAGAAAAAGCAAACGGCAGAAAGAATCAAATGCACAGTGGAATTGGACTAATCGACTTAATCATTCAACAACTTCTTGAACTGATTTTTTTCAACTGTAGTTTTGATATTCCCTAAAAATCGCCTTTCTACATGGAACTAACAATAAAATTCCAGAACAAAAATTTTTCCAGAAGTTGGGAAGTAATAAAAATTAACTTACTGGAAAATTAAAATCAGTAAAAATAAACTCACTGGGAGGATAAACATTGTTTTCCTCCCTTAAATGGGAAGCAAACTTTCCTGGCGTACTTCTAACAAGAGCCCTGCTCTTTTTTCGTGAATCAGTTCATGAACAAGAAGCATATCTCTGCTCTTGTTACATTTTTAACAAGAGCTAAAATTCAATTTTCAAGAACTGGAGTAAATTCACTCAGTTCTTTGAATTAGGTCAGGAGCTATGTTTTTGCAGCTTTTCAGTAGGGGATAGGAATAATTAGAAAATAACAAAATTATATAAACTGAAAATGACCATCCCTTAAAATTTTGGTTAAATAAAGCATATTTATTCAGTTTTGCATTTTACATGATATACCTTAAAATAAAATTCTGCCTTTCTCCCTTTTACTTTTGAAATAACATTACTTTGGCTTAGAGGAAAAAACCTAAACTACACCTTTTCGCTTCCCAAAAACATTTTCCTAAAGTACACTACGAAACAAATATGGAACAGTTCTATATGTCCCGTTCTACTGGGCTGATTGACGAAATTCAAATTGCATTTTTCATGTCTTGAAAGCGCGACTTAGGATATGTATTAGATTTACAGGTACTTATGGAAAATCCCGTCAACCACAAGAGACGGCGCCAAGTCATCAATTCTTTGTGCCAACTATAAATGAATCAGGGTGCAGTCAAAAATGAAATAGTAGAACCTTTAGAATAGAAATGAACAGTATAACATCTAGAATAGCAGAAATAGTAGTAGTAGGCCCCAGGTTTTAATCAATTTTTTTGTTTCCCCAAAAAATGTGTGATAGAGGGAAAAAAAGGTGTCTTTACTGAAGAGTAATAACTAACACATGTAATCAAGGTTACACTAAACCCAGCATGTTTGAAGACTTTCCATTTTGGGTGAAAAATTGCATAGTTTGGCGTCTTTTCTTTAACAAGCAAAAATGGTCGATGGTTTTTATGCAAGTACCCATTTATATATAGCATTGTTCTAATATAGGTATTTTGACACAAAACTGGACTTTTTGTGAAACGACAGGCCAATTTTTTTTCCATATTTCGATTGTACATCTCATATTATGCCAGACTGCCAAGTTTTATAAAAATCACATGAATAGTTTTTAAAAAATTAGCTCCCAAAATTTTAGCTTCTTGATGTTAATTAAATTTGGTATATATTTATTAATATCACTTTTTTAAAAAAAATTAAAATCAAACTAATCCTCACTTGAGCTAGTTCCTTCATCATATCCCACGCTTATTGCACTCCATAAATTTGAAAATAATATTCCTATTGCAATAACTGTCAAATTCAAACTAATGTTACAGATGCATATATAACAATATATCTAAAAAATTATTTAAGAATATAAAGATTGGAAGTTGTTTTATATGCATGTGTTTGTTATGACACATTCTCTTAAAGCAATATTGCCCAAACCAAACCTAACTAAACATCGTTATCACTCGAACTACTATCATGTCAAACCAAGTGATGATCGAGAGTCACATCTTGAGTAACCACATCAAAAGAAGTGGTGACTGAGAGTGCAAAAGGTTAATTAAAAGGTTAATAAACCTACTTAAATAATTTTTTAATTAAACTAAACTAAAAATAAAAAATAAATGATTAGTAAACTGAGCATATCACAAAAACTTTCAATGTTTTCAGGGAAAACTTTCAAAATTTTTTTGTTATTGAGATTAGATTTAGAAATGTATGTAAGCATGCATGCATGTGTGTGTTTATATGCTATTTGTAAATAGCTAAAAAAAAAAAATTACATACATATGCGCATATATATGATACAAAACTATGATATTAAATTTAAAACAAAAATAATACCATCAGATGCAGATACGGTATCTGGCACGTACGTGAAATGAGAATATCTATATGATACTTTGGTCAAATCTGCAGAATTCACAAATATTCCGACATTTTTAAACGTATTGAGATATTTTTGAACAGTAAATCGTGCCACACGATTTAGAGCCATGATAAATTCTTAATTAATTTAAACTTAATACGTTAAGTATTTAGAACGGATTACATTCCTTGTTACATTAATTGCTTAATAAAGAATGATTTGTTTACAAACTTACAATATAACGTTGAGTTGTGAAAAGCCTTCTCCTAAATTATGCAATTGCCTTTTGTTTCAATGCTTTATAAAAAAATGTAAATCATGTTAGCTGATTTTATGCATTGAATAAGAAAAATGTTGTCGTTATTTTAACCGTAAACAGAATAATCATGTCATTAGAATTAATAAACTGGTCTTTTTTTTTTTTTTTTTAAAGAATAAGTCGTTTTACTAGTCAGACTAATTATTGATCAATCAAAATTAGTTGCTTTAGCTTTCTGAATATTAATTGCAATTTTAAAATTAGTTATTTAAAATGTATGTATGCATTTAATTATTTCAGTTCGATTTCTAAATATTAAAAGAAAAGATGTACGTGATATCTAAAATTATTTAAAATTTGTGCATAGTTTTATTAAAAATTTCATTGAAAATTATTTTTGTTTTCAAATCATAAATGATAGTTCAGAAAAACTCAATTAAAATATTTTATTTTTGTTGTATGGCTATAGATTATTTCCTTTAGCGTAATGGAAGGGAAGAGAGTGTTGTTGTTTATTTGACTGTATCGGTAATATAATCTTATATGAATCTCTTGCTGTCAAAATAATCTATCTTAAATTCACGGTTTTTGACTGTTTTGTTCTTCAAATATAAGTTATTGAGCAATAATTTAAGAAAACGGTTGTTCTTAATTTTTCGGCGGGCTAGTGAATCATAAAAATTACTGTTTTCTTTGTATACCGTAGGGTAGAATGTTTTAAGTTAAATAGTTTGTTGTTGTTTATGTTTTGAATCGATATTATCTTCTTCTTTTCAGATATAATCAATTTTCTCAGGTTCCTGGTTGCTGGATTTATTTTTTTTTATCGGAAGATGAGCGAAAAAAATCCACCGACTGTTAATCAGCAGGCTCTTTTAGAGCAATATTTGCTTTTGTCCAAAACAGCGAAAGGGGCTGCTGCCGTGGAACTGATTAAACAAGTTCTTGTAGCCCCTGGAATTTACGTATTTGGAGAATTATTGGACATGCCGAATATACAAGAAGTATGTATTCAATATTTTAATAAGTGCATTGTCATGTGATATGTAAAATGCAGTAATGCAGAGGTACTTTAGTTACTTTATTTAGCAAACGGTGAAAGATTACCAACATTATTTGCTAGTTATTGCTATTTATTTTGTACTTTCTTAGCCAAGCAGATTAGCTTTTTTGTTTGTTTTGTTTTGTTTTGTTTTGTTTACTTTACTTATTTATTTTAATTTTTGCCTTCATTTAAGCCAGAACTTCTCAACGAGGGGGGGAAGAGAAATGCTGTCAGACTTTTATTTACCTTTTAAGTATTTAGTTTATGAATATAAAAAACTACTTATATTCAAGTATTGATAGTTATCAATGTTTTCTGTACATTTTCTTGTTTAATTTATAAACCATGATAAAATATAATCTAAATTTTAACGAATGTACATATATTTTTCAAGATTTGGAATAGAGGGGGGAGGTTATCATCTAGCAGTGATGAAAGGGGTGCAAAGAGCAAAAAAGATTTGAGAACCACCAATTTATGCAGTATAAAATAAGTAATTGAGTAAATATGTGTTTTTATAAGAATTAATGGTAAAAGTTTACATTTGGGTGCCCCTTGTTTTTTGGTGATTCTGTTTTGACGCCAAGATCGGCGCCAATAAGACACAATTTCAAGATGGCCGCTACACAAAACCAAAACAAGAAGTCAAAGAATTTCAGAAACTGCGTGTCCATGTACACATCGACCTATTTTCACTTAAAAAAAAATCAGAGAATTGCACAAACTAGCCATTGCACATTGCCTTTACTTTGTCCATGTGCACATCGATTTATTTTTAATTAAATAAATCAAAAAGCTAAAACCATGTTAAAACTCTCATTGTAACCAGAAATGGGGTTTCATCACCAAAACTGAACAAAATTTTTCGCCAATCGAAAGGGCACCCAATTCTACACTAAAGCTGAATTAATTTACTTAAATGTAAATGGCATTACAATGTTCTGTAAATAGAATGGATGATAAATTTTAAGGCCCAAATGCGGTTTAGCCGACTGCTTGGCGGCGATTGTTTTTGAATGAGCAATAAACGCGCCAACATGGGTAACTCCGTATATCCGCGAAGATGGCTGACTGGGTATTTTGAAGCTACGGAAACATGTAGTTTTCGCGCATGCGTGTTTCCTATTTTATAGAGAATGGTTTTATTGGTAATGTGAGATGACGTAGCGGTTTATTCGAAATTCTGACGTGTTAATTTAAGTAGTTATTTCAGTTGTCGTTGTATTTTGTGTGTTGAGTGTTGGCTATTTTCGTTCCGTATATTTCGCGAAATACCAAGCCGCTATGGATTTAGCTGTGATGCTGAGAGAGGTGAGTGAATGTACATGTACATTTATTACTTTATTGGAAGTGCAAGTTGCTTAATTTTTATATTTTGTTGCCTTTTATTGAAATAATTTGAAGCAAGGAAAAGTGAATGCGCATGATGTTCGTAGGAGTGTAAGGAAAGGTTCTTGGTTTAGCCATAGCCATTTAAGTATGTGTGATATTTTGAGAATTACAAGGTGTTGGTTTTTGAGAATGGGGAATGATTCTGTTATGCAAGAAGTGAAAGTTCATGAGCATGCTGTTGTTGATTGGTTTATGTTTTGTAGAGAAGTGTGTATGACGAGTGTAATAAATGATAGTGTTCCGATTGGTGGTAAAGGCGTGATAGTTGAAGTGGATGAAAGTAAGTTCGGAAAAAGGAAGTATGCAAGAGGAAAGCATGTGGATGGTTATTGGGTGATAGGTGGTATTGAAAGAGGGACGAATAGATGTTTTTTTAGGGAGATTGAGGATAGATCGAAGGCGAGTTTGGAGAGAGTGATTGTTGAATGGGTGTTGCCGGGATCAACTGTGGTTTCAGACTGTTGGAAGGCATATGGTGGTCTAAAACAGTTGGGTTTTGATCATATTACTGTCAACCACAGTCTGTACTTCAGGGATCCCGAGTCGGGTGCTCACACTAATTCCATAGAGGGTACTTGGTCGGGAATCAAACGTCATCTGCGTCGCAGTACGAACCACGTAGATGGCGAATTTGATTCCTATTTAGCGGAATATATGTGGCAAAAATGGCATAATCACTCATTAAATGATGAATGTTACCGTGCATTTTTGGCTGCAGTTGTTAAGATTTATGAGCCGGAAACGGCTGATAAATGCGAATAATTTTACTTTAAGACGGGCGGTTCAAGGGGTTTCGTATGATGAAAGATTCAAAAAATATGTCGTTGAAGAAGATTGAATTTTTGCTGAAATTGGTGAGTGAAACAATTTTTTTTTATGTTTCTTTAAATTTTTTAAGTTGCTTAATTTTTATATTTTGTTGCCTTTTATTGAAATAATTTGTATCAGCTGAAGAACAGAACGCTGGTATCGTTTGCAATTTATTTTATTTTGTTGATTTGTGCACATTGCCTACATTGTGCAATTCGCTGATGTTTTTTTAAGTTAAAACGGAACGCTGTGCACATGGCATTTTCTTGTAATTTATTTTCGTTAATTTAGCTTATTTTGTTCATTTGTGTACGTTGCGTATATTGTGCAATTCGCTGAAGTTTTTTTTAAGTGTAAAAGGAACGCTGTGCACATGGCATTTTCTTGTAATTTATTTAGTTATTCTAGCTTATTTTGTTTATTTGTGTGCATTGCCTACATTGTGCAATTCTCAGATTTTTTTTTAAGTTAAAACGGAACGGTGTGTACATGGTATCGTTTGTAATTTTAATGCCCTTTTAAAAAAAATTCCTTCTTTCTGGGATGCCATTTTGGTTACGTTTTCGCGGAGCGTGTCGGGAAGGTTATGTAACGGCATAAAATGTGTAAGTATTACAACATAAAATGTAAATAATTAATTTAAACCTAACTGACGAATATTTTAATGATCATAATGTTCGTTTTGCATATTATTTTATTATCTTTTTGTGGCAACAGTTTCCATACTAATTTATGCTTTAGAATTCTATGTTTTGTTTACAATAGGTTTTCGCGGAGCGTGTCGGGAAGGTTGCAATGAATTGCAAAGACGTTTCGCAGAAACGCGCCGAATTGGCGATTTTCAAAAAATCGCCAAGCAGTGCGCTAAACCAGCATTTTCACCAATTTTAATGACAAAGCAATTGCACCTTGATGGACAATTACTAAGGATGGATGACAGTAGCAGCCAACAATAGCAACCACAGGATGGAGGGCAGGAAAATGTGAAAATTAGGATATATGCAATATACAATAAGACATGGTGTGCGTAAGCAAATTTTGGATTGCCGAAGTTTGTAATGGCAGTGGAGATATTGGCAAAGAAAACTATAAGACTAATCTAAATTAAAATCCATGCTTTATTTTTTCAACTTAAATAAAATAAGCTAATACTGTAGCTTTTAAAACCATTGAAAAGAAAGTATCATAATGCTGACTCAGCACTCAATAACGCCCTAGCGTACATATATATAGTTCGGCCAACCCGCCGATCTCGACATCAGCGGCAACCACGTTATCTTACTGCCGATTGACCTCCGATCTAATTTGCATGAGGAAAACTAGTCAACAAACGTCCCTCTTTTCCTCATGCAAAGACAAAAACAAAACTTACAGAATTACAAAAGTTCATAGTTCAGTTCTGTTTCACGAAAACACTTATTGTCTTTAAACACTGAAAACATCTAAACAAAACTTCTTTAAATTAACAGCAGTTGTCGCTTTTGTAAATAAGTCCGCAGTATTTAATTTACTGGGGATAAATTCAAGGTCAAATAATCCATCATTTACTAGTCTTCTAATAAAGTGATATTTTATGTCTATATGTTTAGTCCGACGATTTTCTATTGGCGATCTAGAAAAATCAATGGCAGACTTGTTATCGCAAAATAGTTTACATTCTTTTAAGTTAAACTTTAAAATTTCATCTTGTAAGACATTTTTCGTCCACATTAATTCCTTCGCTGCCTCCGATAAGGCGATATATTCCGCTTCCATAGTTGATAAGCTTACACACTTTTGTTTAACAGTTTTCCAGATTACTGGTACTTCATCTAAATATAATATAAATCCTCCCATGGACACGCGGTCATCCCTATTACTTGCATAATCAGCATCTGAATAACAATATAAATTTAGATGTTTAATCCTCGATAAGTTTAATTTATATAATTTAGTACTATTGAGATAACCAAGCAATTTCAACAATGCTTCCCAATGCCTAATTCCAGGATTCTCCTGAAATTGTGATAAGATATTTACTGCATATGTAATATCAGGCCTTGTCCTGTTAGCTATAAAAACTAAACATCCCAACAGATTTCTAAAAGGTAATTTACGCATTTCTGCACTTGTGGATGGACAATCTAATTTTGTAAGAATAGTGCCTTTAGCTATGGGAACTGAAGTTACTGGTATCTGGAAATGTTTAAATTTTTCAAATATTTCTTCGATATAATTTTGCTGATGTATAAAAACCCCATTTTCGTTCTCTAAGAATTCAATTCCAAGTAACGTTTTAGTTTTGCCTAATACTTTCAGATCAAAAAACTTACTCAACTGTGAAATTACTTTATCTATACTATGTTGATCTTTACTAAAAATCACAATATCATCTACATATAACAATAGAATTACATTAGAACCCTTATAAACACAATTACACCATTGTATTTTCTTAAAATGTAGATTTTCTAAAGTGCTTTCAAATTCACAAAACCATTCACGACCGCTTTGATGTAGACCGTAAATGGCCTTGTGTAATAAACATACTTTATTTTCCTCTTCAATAAATCCCTCCGGTTGGGTCATATATATTTTCTCATTTAGGTTTGCGTATAAATATGCGTTCTTTACATCTAACTGACAATTAGTCCATCCATACAAACATACCAGTATAGTGAAAAATATTCTTATGATTGAAAAATTTACTACAGGACTGTAAACGTCATCAAAATCTTCACCTCTTTTCTGCCTGAATCCCTGTGCTACCAAACGTGCTTTATATCTAACTACTTCATTCTTTTCATTTCTTTTTAGCGTATATACCCATTTGGTTCCTAGCATAGTTTTATTTTCTGGCTTTTCGACTAATTCCCAAACATTTCTTTTCTTCATTGTTTCAATTTCTTCTTTCATTGCCTTACTCCATTCTTCGGCATTTACTGATTTTCGTGCTTCTTCAAAATTTTGTGGGATAACAATTTCTACGGAATTTGCCTCTTCAGATACGGAACTAGTCTCCTGTTCTACAAAATTAACTTTCCCGGAGTATTCGTTTCTGCCACTAAAGTCAAACTTATCTTTTTCAAATTTAATATTTCTTGCCTCACAATACTTTTCAATATCATTATGGGATCTAAAACGAGTGTCTGTTCCTTCTACATAATAATATATGTCTGTACGTGTTCCGTCTGGTCTTTTAACGGCTTTTCTTTGCCAGTTTAAGTCTGATACTTCTTTCGGGATAGATTTGTCTTCTGACGACTTTAATTCTTTTCTAGAAGTTTCCTGTTCTTCATCTGATTCTGCTAATAGCTCAGATTCCTCTAGTCTTTTAAATTTAGTTTTTGATTTCTGGTCCAGGATGTCATCTACTGCATTCACCTTTTCATCAAACTTCACATTACAGGTTTCTATTAATCTGCGTTCTTCTGGTAACCATATCCTATAACCCCTAGTTTCCTTCGCATAGCCTACCATGATTCCTTCTCTGCATCTCATTTGTAATTTATTTCTAATCTGTTTTGGCACGCCAACATATGCTTTACAACCAAATACTTTAAAATAAACAACACTGGGTTTTCTATTGAGGAACATTTCATAAGGGGTTCGGTTGCTTTTATGACATACTCTGTTCCACGTGTGTACGAAACAGCCAAGAGCTTCTGCCCACCATTCTTTTCCCATTTTACTATCATTAAGCATAGCTTTAACTGCATCTAATGCCGTTCGGTTAAAACGCTCACATACGCCGTTCTCTTCTGGGGTGTACGCATTTGTGCGTTCAACACTAATTCCATTTTCGGCTAAGTACCTTTCAAATTGCTTGTTACAGAATTCCCCACCGTTATCGGTGCGGATACTAATTAATTTTCTATTCGTCAGTCTTTCCATTTGCCTATGATAATTCTTAAAGTTGTAGAACGATTCATTTTTATTTTTCATACAATACACTGTTACTAATCTACTGTAGTCATCTACAATAGCGAGGAAATATTTACTCCCACCCTTAGATGGAACTGGCAGTGGGCCACAAACGTCTAAATAAACCAACTGCAATGGTTTATCCGATCTCTTCGGAAGAGTTTTAAAAGTTATTCTACTAGATTTAGCAATAATACACGGTTCACACTTCTCCATCGGTTTTTCGATTTCTGGTAACCCTTTCACGCTTTGATTCTTACTAGTATTCTGAATATAATCAAAATTTACGTGGCAAAATCTTCGATGCCATAGCGTCGCATCGTCTACTTTATTCAACTTTCTAGTTTCTGTACCGTAACCAGCTTCCTTTTTATCTGTTGCATATCTAAATGGTTTTACATGATAAAGTCCGTCATATCGTTTAGCATAGCATAATTTATCCCAATTATTGAAGTATATCCACATCTTCCCGTTTGAAACCACAAAATGAGCACCTGCCTTTTCTAACCTTGCTCCTGATAATAAATTTCTCCTTAGATTTGGATTATATAGCACGTTATCTAACTCAATCCAATTTATTCGATTGCCTACTTTTACTGCAAATTTAACGGTACCCTTTCCTAGTACTTTACTTTCACAATTTCCTACAGCTAAAGACATACGTACATCGTTTATTTCTTCAAAATTTATCATTAAATTTCTATTATTACAGAAATGAGTTGTAGCTGCAGTATCTACGACCCAATTAAATTTATCTGCGTTACATCCTTTATCAGTAGTCGTTACATAATTTTCTACTAACATTAATTCTTTATCTTTAAACTGTCCATTTTTATCGTCTATTTTAAACTTCTGATTTTTACTTACATTTTCTTTTCACTGAGCAATTACGTGTCCGTATTTCTGACATCTGAAACAAGGTCCTATTCTTGTATTCCCTAACTTTTTCTTAGATTTAAATTTACTTCCATCTCTATTTTTCCCTGCATTTGAACTAATAGTATTAAACACGCTTACCTTGCTGTCTTCTAAATCAGCATTTACCTGGCGAAGTCGATAATAATAACGTAATGCACAGATAAGAAAGATATAAGATTTGACACATATTGACCTTTGCTGTTCAAAAGCAAAATTTAACAGGGAACAATCACTTGATGAACTTAAAATTTTTTGTATATCTTTTCCCAACATCACTTAGATGATTTTACTTGTGGCCATAGTATTGTTGGGAACCCTAAAGAAGTAACAGATGTTGCTAGCGAGTTCAACGTCAGCCATAGTGTTGTTTCTAGGCTTTGGAAATCATTTCAAACAAATGGAATGTGTAGCAAACATCACGGGGAAGGTAGTGTGATGCCTGCAGAAGATAGGTACGTAGTGCTGTCAGCAAAAAAAAAAAAAAAACGGTGCAGCACACTTATTGAAGTATCAGTTACTCGCTGCGGTTGGAATGCGCTTTAGCCCACTGGTTGGTGGCGGTTGTTTTTGAATGAGCAATAAACGCGCCAACATGAGTAACTCCGTACATCCGCCAACATGGCTGACTGTTTGTACGTTGCCTACATTGTGCAATTCGCTGAAGTTTTTTTTAAGTTTAAAAGGAACGCTGTGCACATGGCATTTTCTTGTAATTTATTTTCGTTATTTTAGCTTATTTTGTTCATTTGTGTACGTTGCCTACATTGTGCAATTCGCAGATTTTTTTTTAAGTTAAAACGGAATGGTGTGTACATGGTATCGTTTGTAATTTTAATGCCCTTTTTAAAAAAATTCCTTCTTTCTTCGATGCCATTTTGGTTACGTTTTCGCGGAGCGTGTCGGGAAGGTTATGTAACGGCATAAAATGTGTAAGTATTACAACATAAAATGTAAATAATTAATTTAAACCTAACTGATAAATATTTTAATGATTATAATGTTCGTTTTGCATATTATTTTATTATCTTTTTGTGGCAACTAATTTATGCTTTAGAATTCTATGTTTTGTTTACAAAAGGTTTTCGCGGAGCGTGTCGGGAAGGTTGCAATTGCAAAGACGTTTCGCAGAAACGCGCCGAACTGGCGATTTTCGAAACATCTCCAAGCAGTGGGCTAAAGTGCATTTTCACCCTCGCTGCTACTAGCAAGCGAATCTCCCAAAAAATCGTAGCCAGATATTTACATCAAGGGGGACTATATGCCTGTCATCTTGTTTTGTGCATTTCCATTGTCCAGACAGCAGTGTATCACCCGTTTGCAATGGTATCGGGAACATTATAATTTGATTCAATGGAACTGGACGTGTGTACTATTCTTAGATTAAAGTAGGTTCAGTCTGTTATTGGATTATAGATGGCAACTGATCTGGTGTGAGAATTGTTCAGTTGCTTATTGTCCAGGAAAGGGCCATTATATGAGATGCAGTATGGGCCGTCACTATGATGAGTGGCCACACACTCCTACATATGGTTGCAGCTGGGACTGTGACTGGTCAGTGATGCATTAATGATGTTCTGCTGTCTGATATTTGCATGTTCCATAGTGCTGCCGGTGATAAATTTGTTTCCATGGATGACATTGCAAAATTTCATTCAACAGTCACTGTCCAGGAATGTCTAGAAGACGAGAATATTTATTGCCTCGTATGGCCAGCACATTCTCCAGGTCTAAATCCCACTGAAAATGTTTGGGATACTTTGGGGAGAAGTCTTGCTGGTTGATAATGTCGTTCATTGAACAAGGAAACTCTCATCCGTGCACTGACAGAAATCACAAGAATGGGATAAATTACCCTAACAGCTGTTGTATAATGTTTTGCAATGTATGGGATCTTACCTTACCCTCCATGGTAGCCATATCGTGAATTGACATCTTATGCCAGAATGTTTGAAGAGCGTAATTGCTTTTTTTTTTTTTTCACTTTTACATATTCAGAACAATATGCCCATTGTATCCCCTTGAACTCATTTCAAAGCCTTCTAAATTTTAGAGCACAATAAATTGGCATCCAAACACATTTACTTTTTAACACGCTATATAGCCATTTGTGTTCCGTTCATAGCAATTGTCTACCAGTGTATTTTGTGTATATGTCTCTCGTTTAATTGCTTAGTCACAAGTGTTGCAGCTCTGTGTTTCTCTATTAAAAGTGTATTAAATGCACTGTAACTACTTCCCCCATGCTGCAAGAAATTTTTATGACATAATCTGTATATGTAATTTTCTATTTTTGAAGGTAATATTTTATGTATGTAATGCAAGTATGTGTAACATTTTATAAAGGACTAGTTTATATTGCTGCTACAAACTGCAATGCATGCAGAAGTTAATCATGATGATTCGAGATGAAAAATACTATTTTTACACTGGTGGCCATCCTTATGTATTATTTAATAATGTTTTATCCAAAATAGCTAATCATCTCAGCTATGCTGGGTTCTGATGTAATTTTGAATTATTATCTCGTGATTTTTGAAGGCTGTATTATTGCTATTGTTGAGGACAATTATGTTCCTAATTAAGTTATTATAATTATCTGCTGCAATTAACATCTATTGCATTGTAACTGTAATTACAAAAAGCAATTACATTGTAATTTTCAAGTGCGAAAGAATGCATAATCTAATTACAGTTACATTCTTCCTAATTATGTACAACATAAACTTGCAGCAAGCAACATGTAGAAATATATCCAAAATCCAACTTTCTGGTGTCCACATGATGGTTTCTGTTTCATTGTACATGTACATACTATAGCCATTTTCACCAATTCTTTTGAAGGGAAAAATACTTTTGTCTTCTAGAGCATCCTTAACCATCCATTCTAGATTGAAAATATTCAGTAATGAAAAACCTAGAAAATTTTCACTAGCTTAAGAAGAGAAATTGTGCATAGCTTAAACTACCTGCACATGTACAAATCGGTAACCATCTAAAAATCCATCTGTTTCTTGCCAATATTGAAACACGACAACTCCCTTTTTTGCCTAGCAAAATTTGCTGATCTTGAAAAACGTCTTTCACAAAACTTTGCTTTTGTTTCTGCAAATTTGTCAGTTAGCAAGCTCGGAAAAAAACAATAACTGTTTCCTTGGTGTTTGGACTGCTAAATATGAAAATGTTTTACTAAATATCAAATCAACTATAACAGAAGTTCATCTGATTGAGAAAAAGGGTATGTATGAAGACTTCCTAGTTTCAAAGTTAATTTCTTGTTTTTAAGTGAAAATCTGGCTCCTTCTACAAAGTCAGGGTAAGAAAAATTCATTTTTTCTTTTTTTTTTCCCATTAATTTATTGACAATTCAGTTTATAATTTGCAGAGAAAACTTGAAATGAAAATTATGAATTATAATCATAAAGTGAATTTTAAATAATAAAAATCAATTTTTTGTCATCTGTTCATAAAATTTGTATTATTATTTTGTGAAAAAGGTTTTTGCTAAAGATTTTAAGTAATCTAAGAAAATTTATATTTCTTATAGTTGAGCTCAACACAGTATTCACAATATTATCAACTGCTGCATCTGTTTGCTTTTGGAACATATGCAGATTACTTAGGTGAGTTGCTTAAAAACAATGGATAAAAATCCAGATTTTTGTTATTTAAATCATGTTTTTTAATGTTTTTAAACTTGAAATTAAATTTTTTATATATAAATCAGTCTCCTTTAAGAAATGTAAGCTAAATCTCTCAATATATAGTCTGCGGCTGTGTGTTGCTAAAGAATGAACTCGGTGCTCCCGCATTGTCTGTCAAATACTCCCGCAAAGTCACCAGTTATTAGCAACAAATTGCCGATCTAATGTTTGAAAAACGAGCCATTTTAAAAGATGGCAGTGCCCTAAAAATTATGTAAAACAGCAACGAATTAGCGAAATTAAAAATATAAGAAACATTCATATTAAAACACTAAAAATTCCGTAAAGCAGACGTCCACAATGAAACACTCAAAATTACATAAAACGGCAACAAATTAACTAAATTTAAAAATGCAACAAACCTCCATACTAAAACATTTTTGTTTTTTGTTGCCTTTTTTCCACATGTGCTGCAATCTATTTTAACTTTATGGGGGAGGGGGAATTGAAAAATTGCAGAGCAGATTAGCACTATTCTCCACGTACATATCAACGTGTTTTAATTTATTAAAGAAACTCGGGAAATTGCACAAATTAACTGCATGAAATGTCCATTTCTACGCTTTATACTGCAGAACAAGATACCATATTCCTGAAAAAATGCAAGTCTTTCTTTTTAATTAGTAGGCAAACTTTACAATGGCATAATTTGTTGCAATGAAAAAAAAAAAAAAAAACTAATATGTACCGTAAACATGGTCTTCAAATTTTAAAACAACACACATTGCTACTACTATCGAGACAGATGGTGGTATTATTTGCTGACACAATGTATCTGCAACCATTATTGCATTGCTAGATAAATACATTTTTGTAAAATTCTAGGTTGCTTACATTGGCAATGTCCAGTGATACTTTTCTAAGTTGAGCGGATAATGCAATAATATCATAAACCCTAACCATTTTTCATAGAGGTGCCTTGAATAATTGTTTTTAAGTGTGCCGTCGAATGATAAATTAGTGATATTCATTTTTTGGTTTTAAGTAAAAATACTTGTTATAACGTTGCTATTACATCAATTTTAGAAATGAATACTTGAAGTGATTTCTTCATTCTCTGGATGGCATTTCAATTATTTTTCTTTATTTCATAATTTCTTTTATAAAAACATAATGTACATTTTTAAGAACACTATAACAAGAACTTATTAAAATGCAGAAATCAAAATAAAATTAAAGTTTTTAAACAGATCTTTCAAAGTTCTTTGCTGATGTACCCACTGTTAATACCTAGGAAAATTTTAAAATTTATGATTATCAAAGTGCTACAAAAATTAGGATAAATAGAAAAACAAAGGTCTAAAAGCATTCAAATTTCATTGTAACACCAGACATTTTGTTAAGGTTTTTATGCTCTCGCCGACCTCAATCTAGAAACAGCTGAGAGACTAGATTTTGTTTAATGTAAAATGAACATTTTTTTATCAACAAAATAAGTGTTTTCAACTAAATTTTAAATTTTGCTTACTAAATATTTATCAAAGCATATGTGAACAATAATAACGCAAACAAAAAAAGTTCAAATTTGTTTTTTATCTGAAATCTGAAGGTTGGTATCTGGAAGAAATTTCTGTTGGTTACGCTTTGGGATGCAAATATATTAAATTAAATTTTCAGATTAACATTTATTTCAAATAATTTTAAATAAGTAATCATTAAGTAATTAAACCAAAAATACGTAAATTAATAAATAAAAAGATTCGGATAAAAATTTTGAAGTGGATCAAAACTTGAAAATGAATAGTGACAACCTTGTCTGTTTCTCTTATTCATGAAATTTTTCTTTGGAATGTAGATAAAAATACATATGTTTGTATGTAAATAATTCTAAACATTTTTATTTCTTATTATAGCTTGACACTTGATGGCATTTCTGTACTAATAAGATTTGTAACTTTGTAGAGAAATTTCGGTACTGCTCTGTTTTTGGGACCGGATTCAGAAAGATGTGTGCATGTGTATCTATATATGTGCATATGTATACACACGCATACATTCGTGCTTATATATGCACACTTGAAAACATACATCCATTCATACATGCGTACTACACACATTTCTGGTCCTGATAACAGAACAGTACCGAAATTTCTAGATGGTATTTTCTTCGTGTATTGTAGTTGCCCATTGGTCAGTTTGGTTCTTTCCTTACTAATTTTCATTTGTTTAAAAAAGCTTTTCACATAAATAGGTATTCCCAAATAAATCGATTGTTCTTTGTACAAAAATTCATAACTGAGCATAGTTATTTTTTCACAAATATAAACAAAAGTTAATCAAATCTATATCTGCAAATTTACAAATAAGATTTATATGATACTGTAAATTAATTACCTAAATTTGTAGATATCCTGGTGTGTTAATAATGTTTATTTTTAATGGTAGTAAAAATAATGTTAACTCGAACTTCAAATAACTAAAATCTTTGCAACATAGTATTTACAAAAAGTACACAACTGAAATGTATTCGCTATCTACTTAATATTTTTTGAGATCACTGTCATGTATAGTTTTTCCATTAATTTTCTTTTCCAGTCTCTGCTCAGTCCATAATATTATTGTTCAATTTTCTTAGTAAGATGAATTATATAACCTTTTAGTCTTTTTATTATTAATTTTTTGTCAATATAAATGTATTATATGATACATTACTCTTATTACTAGTTATTTTTTTTATGAAGCTTTTGTATCATTAGGGTTGATGCCACCTAGTTAGATTTTGCGGCAGTATATATGTTCGGCTGTAAGTGACAGCCCCGTTAACAAAAAAGGTGCTGTTTTTACCATTATTGCATTTAATAAAAAATGTTTCTGTTTATTTATTATGTATTTGATACAGAATAATTGTTTGTGCATTGCATATAAAGGTTCAAATCTGTTCCGTGACTTACTCATATTCATTAGAGGTGTTTGATTAATCATAATTTTGCTGTGCAGCAAAATGATCCAGTCCAAGTTATTTTGTTGCCACCATTTGAATTATTAGGGTTATTAAATGCACAGTCTCAAAGTTTCAGCAAAGTATTTGCAGACGTTTGTTGTGATATTTATTTATTAGCAAAATTATATGAATGAAAAATGTCATTTTAATTGTAAGACGCTAAGTTTATTAATACATAAGCATACAAATTGTAATATCATCCCCCTCCTGGTATTGTTTTTGAGGTGAAAAATACGCTTCTAAAGTAAAAAGAATTATGAAAAAGATATTTTATTCTCACTATACCGAAATATTTGCTCACTGAAGAAAACTAATCCAGTCAATTCATTCAGCATGAATTCTTGCAAAAACTGCCAAATTTCCTAACAATTTTTGCATTTACAGTTAAATCATATATTCTAGTGAGCAGTGCTTTTATAGAACTTATAATAGATTTTAATTATTAGAAGCTGGAAGTACCTATCCCTTATTTCAGTATTTGTAAAGTTATATTTTGATTTCAGATTTATGAATCTATTCAGTTTTAAAATTTTTAAAATTCAGTCTGTTAGTTTTGGTTTTAAGTAGAAAGTTATTGGGACTCAATTTTTTTTTCATCAATTTAGGTTAAATAGTATAATATATGTATTTTTGCATCTACAGTCAAGTTTTTTTAAATAAAAAAGAAAACAGTAAGAATGAAAATTTCTATTCTTACTTATTTTTTATATATTTTGATATTCATTCTTGCTCATTTTTTTATTTAAATACCTCATTTAGTGTAATGGCAGAAAATATGTTTAATTTGTGTGTTGTTATTTCAGTCAAGTTCATAAATTCTATTTTCTTTTTTAATTATTATTGTTTTTTATGTTAAAGAAATATCAATGTTGTAAACGTTTTGGTACTTGTGTGTTATCGCAACCACCTTAGTAGAATGTACCAAATTCTGGCAACCATGCACATACTGAAAATATGAGCCTGTGGCCAGCGATGGAATAAACTGTGGTAAAATTCATATTCATTTTGACACAAAATCTGTAAAGGGAACAATGAAGAGATGTGTTTGTAAGTAGGTGATGTTATTGGAGTTTGCTAGATTCTGTATCTGCATTTCTCTCTGCATTGTTTTTTAAGTGAGAATAGGTCGCTGCATCCTAGAGCAGAAAAATTACAGAAAGATTTGGAGAAAAATTTTAAATGTTTTATTTTTTAATTTATCGTTAAACATACATAATAATTAAAATTTGTATTTTAAAGTAATTCATTTTTGTATAATTCATGTTGGTAATGTTTGCCATTTTACAGTAATTGTTGATAGTTTGGGAATATCTTAAAAAAAATTTTGAAAAAACTCAGATTTCACCCGATAAGTAACTTTTACCTCTTTATTTGTGAAAATCACCAAGGTGGTTATATTAATACATAAGTACCAACAGTTTATAAACTGGAGACTAAATAACACTGCATCATATATATATTCTAAAATCATTTTCTTCCTTTATAGAAAATAAATCTCAGTATCCTGAATTAACGCCTGCCATGGTCAATAAATTACGGCACCTCACAATTGTTTCCTTAGCTACAAAAACAAAAGTATGTATACTAATACAAATTAATAATTTTTCTTTTCTGTTTTTAGAGACATCTTTATAATGCATATTGAAATATATAGAACAGTTCATTTTATGCATTCATATATATGCAAATCTGTATGTACCATATTTCATCACATATTTCTCCCCTTTGTATTCCTTGTAGAAAGTAAAGCATTGTAATCGCATAAAATTTAGGTCATCAGATAATAGGGGAAGTATCCATTTTTACTGTTGTTTTGCATAATGTATATGTATAAAGACAGAACAAAGGACTTTAGCTGTAGAGCGTTGAAATGTTATATGTAGAACTGCTATTATATCTAGTTTAGTATCTCCTTTTTTATTGCAATTGGCAGTACTAATAGTATATATTTTATCCCACCCTCCGTACTCAGCTTAAAAGTCCTCACCTGACCTTTATTTCCACAGTCGTTGGTCATAGGCATACACTTCCAGTTACAGTGTTTTAACTGGCCATAGAGCAGTTCACAAACAGCGAGTGAGAAGTGATCAGAAACTCTATTGTGTTAGTAAACATTATCAATGGTACGCTCTGATTTTTCAGCTGTTGAAGAAGCCAGTAATTCAAGATCTCTGGATAAGTAATCTGGATCGTAGAACCTTCAAAGAAATACCGCCCAAAGATATGTTCTTCAGTCACCCTGCACACAGCTTTCTTCTCCCACATGATCGAAATCTGCCGACTTGGTGGTTCTTTACCAAACTGTTCACAAAACCTCTTCATTCCCTGTTCCATATTTTCATTGTTCAGCTTCCATTCATGAACCCACACACATTAAGTGCTCCTCCAAAGTGAAGTCGCTGGTACTGAGCATGGAAAGACTAAAAAACAGTCTCATCCTGGGAGGTTTAAATGCAAAACATATTAGTTGGGGAAGTTCTGGTAACCACGATAGAGGAGTCAGGTACTATAGTCAGTTCTGCCAGCGGTCATATTATGAGCCTCTCTTTCAAGGAGGGCAGGAAAATCTTTGCTACATGCTCCAAGTGCGGAAAACATTGGGCACCTGCTGAGCACATATTAGGCTGCTTGGGCCTCTTTAGGGAGGATATTTATTCCAATACCCTCCTTGTGCTCGACTTTCTTAGAGTCAGCAGTCTTTTGGACCTTGTCTGACTTCGTCAGAAACTGAAGGAAAGGCAACAGAAAAGTGAGACAGTGAACTGGTCAATGCACAAACCTTATTTTCCTCTCTGGAGAGTCATGCATCAATCACTTTGAAATTCAGTCAGGAGCAGTGCCTCCCTTCGAACGAAAAAGGAAAGAGCTGTGCATGCGTGAAATATCTGGCGCCAAAGCTCGAAGTGGATGTCGAAATTCGAACAGGTTCTACAGTCACGTTTATCAAGAGTTTAAAGCTGTGTGACTCCATTTTTTTCCTCCCTCCATATTGAAGGATATAAAATCAGACATCGAATTGCGATATGTATAATGCAAGCTCATCAGCCAGTGAAAGTGAAACTTCACCTAATATTTCATCATTTTCCAGTTCAAAGAACGATTCATCTTAACCCGTGTTTTTCTATTTCCTATACACGTGGCAGAGGAGGAAAATCTCGACCAGGTCTGGTAGATCACTGAGGGGAAGTTCTCGCCAACAGGTTCCGTCGCCAAGTCCCTTGGCGAATGTTCCCTTTTCTTTCTAGCGGACTGGTTTACATTACGTCTATGGAGCCTTTCCTTCTTTACATAGACTTTCTTTGATATCAGTGATCAGGATGAGAGATTCAAATCTTAAATATATTACCATCTTGTACCGTTGCATGCTTTTAGTTCAAGTGTTGAGGGACTTTATTGCCAGCTTATATTTACCGTCTTTTTCAAGAAATTTTTCAGAATTTTTGTCATGGAGAATTCTGATTAAATTCTGTCTTGTTATTTTGAGGGAAATTGTGCCAAATGAAAATCAATTTCTAAATGTAATCTTACCATAGGTTTGAATTTAGCAGTCATTCTAGACTTGTAATTTAAAATAATTATGTGATACTTCATTTATAAAGTTAGGTAATTGGGAGGGCGAATAAGTATTGAAAAAAATTCATTTGCACAGTGAAACATTAAAAAAAAAAATTATTTTAAACTGTATTTCAATTTTTATTGTGTGTTTCCTAAAACACACAATAGGATTGTAGTTTTAGTGTAGTTTTAGGAAATATCCAAAAATCAGGCTATTTCTGTAGTTATTAGATTGTCTTGTAGATAGAGATTATTTTGTATCTAAGCAACCATTTTGGTCTCAATGACTGCAAGCTTTTAAAGAACAGCTGCCATTAACAAAATCTGAAACATTTGATTACAAAATAAGTGCCCAACAGTAGCTGTGTGGGTAAAGCCAAGCTGAATTCACTTTAAAAAAACTGACATGAAATTCAGTTAAATTAAATTGTCGTTTCATTGTAGACAAGAAGTCTTACAAGAATGAGCAAAGAAAAGGGTGTTTAAAAGTCTTTCGCCTCCAAAATTTCCTGGGAGAAAAGTACTGTTATGCCAGGAATCAGTTTTCATGTATAAAATGAAATTGAGAGTCAAGTTGTGTACAAATTAAATAATGTCTTGCTAAGTGAGAGCGGTTTGCCATTATTAAAATTTCAAAAAATTATTAAAAATGTTTTTACTTCCTTGTATGAAGTAAAAAGGGAAGTATTGTAACCAAAAAAAATTTCGGGTCTCATATTTAAAAGAAAACATCCATTTTGACCGCTATCGAATGCAATTTAACGATGTTTTTGCATAATATCTAAACTTAAGGACAGAATAAAAGACTCTTTTGCCCCCCAAAAAATTTTAAAACTGATTTAAAATAAATTCTCAAGAGATTTTTTCGTGGCGCCTGTGAGTATGTTTGTATGTATATATGTATTTTACATAACTCGGAAATGAGTATCCTCAGAATGTTGCAATTTTGCACATAGGACTGCTATAACATGTAGATGCGCACTTCCCATTTTGGTTTCAATCGGCCGCACCAAAAGTATATAAATTTATGTTCCACTCTGTTACTCGGCTCAGTGAGCTGTTTCTTTATTCTTGTATGTTTGTAAATTGTGCATTTTTTGCTTTAAAAACGATTGAATTATGTTGTTTTTATCTTTCAGTTAAGATTTTATGCCTTAGTTAACCTGCATGCAATAATTGTGAAATTATCAACAATTTAAAAGTTTTATAAGTGAGGCTAAGCCTAATTTTTGGTAATTATAGCAGTCATATTTGTTTACATTTGAAGCTTAGCAGAATAGTGGATTTGTTGCCAATCTAGAGAAACTAAGCTTCGCAACAACAAAGTAACGTCTTCTTTTACTATTGCGAATTAAATTGTGCTTGGTTCATTCTGTAATTATCATGTAAGTTATTAGCCGGTTTTTGCATATAAATTGTAATTTTAATTGTAAAAATTATTTTGAAAAATATTGAATTTTTATGCATTTTTGCCTTATGGTGAGAATTGAATTAATTAGTAGCACATGCGCTTTAGGTAAGCGTTGCTGAATCGTTTGTGTTTAGCGCTGAAGTGTGGCTATGGTGAACTTTAAAGAGTGCATTTATTTTGTTGTGATTTGTGGGCTAATGACGACGTAGATTTAATTCAAAATTCATTAACTGTTAATTCAATGCGTTAAAAGGACAGGAAAAGTGCGTATAATTTAATATTCCATACAATGAAGTCATGCGGTGTACATATCAGATTTTTTTAATATAATGTCGTTCATATAAGATGCGTAGTTTTCAGGAGGCCATTTTAGGAACTTTTTTCGATAGCTTATATGTTAAGTTGTATTTATGTAAACAAAAATTCAGAAATTTTAAATTAAGATTATAAATTGTTAAAGTTGTGCTTTATGCTCTGAAATTATATAAATAATCAAGATATAATAATCAAATCAAAACTGGGGGGGTAACAGTGTTGCAGGAAATGTATACATCAGAACTGAAACAAAAACAAAGCAATTCAATAAAATGAGGAAATAGCATAACAAATTGCTGAAATTTCTTTGCTTTTTTTTTTGCAAGGAATTTTCAGTTATTGTTTCTGAATGCATGATTGTTGAAATAATCCTGTAAATCCTTGAAATGATTAAAAAGAAAGGGCCAAATAAAAATGTAATTAATTTGAAGTGATAATTTAGAGCCATCAAAAAATTTTGCAGTAAAATATAAAAATAGTTCTCACTTTAATTAATCATCATTAATCTACTGGGCCGATTGACAAAATTCAAATTGCATTTTCCATGTCTCCAAAATTTTTTCCAAATCGTGACTGAAGATATGTATTAGATTTATATATAGCATTGTTCTAGTATAGGTATTTTGACACAAAAGCTGACTTTTTCTGAAATTACATGCCAATTCTTTTCCATATTTCAATTCTACGCCTCAGATTATGACAAACTGCCATTTGGCACTGTTCTATATCTGCCGTTCTACTGGGGCGATTGACGAAATTCCAATTGCGTTTTCCATGTCTCAAAAGCGCGACTTAGGATATGTATTATATTATATGTAGTATTGTTCGAATATAGGTACTAAAAAGCAAAATCGGACTTTCTGGGAAATGGCATTCCACTTTTTTTCCGTATTTCGATTCTGCGACTCAAGTTATGCCAAACTGCCAAGTTTTGTAAAAATCGCACTAATAGTTTTTAAAAAATTAGTTCTCAAAGTTTTAACTTCTAAATGTTAATTCAATTTGGTATGTGCATATTAATATCTCTTTTTTTATTCCAGTTACTTGATTCCTTCTTTCACAGTTCGAAATTTAGCACACTCCAAATAAAATTCGCCCATTTTTAGTGATTTCTTTTTAAAATTTGTAATTTAAAATAATTTTTATAAATTTTTGGAAAGAATTTTGAATTATAACGTATAAAATTTTTACCATCAACTTAAAGTAGATGTATTTCTAAGTATACCTGCAAAAAATTAGAACTTTTTATTTAAAATTTTTGAAGATATACATGAATTTGTAAGTTGGTGCATTTTGAAATTTGGCATATTTGTTGAAAGCCATTGTAACGAAAATGTCGTTTTACGCACTTTGCTAAAATTATTTGAAAGTAGGGACGATATGACTTTTTCCCGCTCCTGCACAATGGAAGGGATAGGAAAATAGGTTGGCACGTATTAAGAAGTTTACCAAGTGAATTATTCTTGGCACAATTTTTTCAATTTGTGAAGTGAAATTTTTGAATTTCTCTGTAAATTCCACACCAAATTTTACGAAATTTAATATTTAGGCATAACTTGAGTCGTAGAATCAAAATATGAAAAAAAAAATTTTCTGTTATTTCAGAAAAAGACCAATTTTGTGTCAAAATACCTATGTTAGGACAATGCTATAAATAAACATAATACGAGGCACGTCCAGAAAGTAAGTTCCGTTTCAATTTATCTCCGCTGCAGCTCTGCGATCGCAGTTCCGCACATGCGCAGTAGACGCTCTGTATCAAGGAGAAGAAACGCGCGCCATTTGGAGATCGCTGTCAGTCACGTACGCTTTGTTGTGCTTGTTTACAATGTCGGTGTTGATTGAAAATCCCGCCGCTTGTGAAATCAGATCTGTGATTCGTTTTCTGAATGCGAGGAAAGTGAAACCTAGTGAAATTTATCGGCAAATTTGCGATGTTTACGGACCAAAAGCGATGAGTGATTCAATGGTGAGAAGATGGGTCCGAAAGTTCAATGACGGACGTAGTGATGCGCACGATGAAGAACGAAGTGGGCGTCCATCTTTGGTTACAGAAGAACTGGTTCACGCGATTGATGACAAGATCCATGAAAACCGAAGGTTTACAATTAGTGCTCTCGCTATGGAATTTCCCCAAATTTCACGATCACTAATGCATGAAATTGTTACCGAAAAACTGAAATTTCGTAAACTTTGCTCACGTTGGGTACCAAAGATTCTTACTGAGCAACACAAAACAAAACGGATGGGTAGTGCACTTCAGTTTTTGACCCGTTATGCTGAAAGCGGTGAAGAATTTCTGACACAGATAGTCACAGGAGATGAAACTTGGGTTTCTTACGACACCCCTGAAAGTAAGCGGCAATCAATGGAATGGAGGCACACTTCATCCCCAGCAAAGGTTAAGCCGAAGCAAATCTTGACACCTCGAAAAATGATGTGCACAGTGTTCTGGGACTGGAAAGGCATCTTACTCATTAATTTCTTACCGCGTGGTCAAACAATCAGAGCAGATGCTTATTGCGAGACACTTCGGAAATTGCGCCGTGCAATTCAGAATAAGCGCCGAGGATTGCTGTCAAAAGGTGTTGTTTTTCTTCACGACAACGCACGACCACACACTGCAAATGTGACGAAAAACCTCCTACAGGGATTTGGCTGGGACGTGTTTGACCATCCTCCGTACAGCCCTGACCTCGCTCCTAGCGACTTTCATCTGTTCTTACATCTTAAGTCTTTCCTTGGCGGTCAACACTTTAACAATGACGACGAGCTGAAAGAAACTGTTTCCAACTGGTTGAAGACACAGGCGGCAAATTTCTATGAAGAAGGTATACAAAAACTTGTGCCACGCTATGACAAATGCCTGCAATATTTCGGCAGTTATGTGGAAAAGTAGTTTAAGAGTTGTTGAATTTTGTGCAATAAATAACTTTTCTGTAGCTGTACACAATTTACTTTTATTACCAAACGGAACTTACTTTCTGGACGTACATTGTATATATCCCGAGTTGCGCTTTCGAGACATGAAAACCGCAATTTGAATTTCGTCAATCGGCCCAGTAGAATGGGAGATATAGAACTGTGCCCTTTTTTTCGCAGTGTATAAACATGACTGTAAAAATAAAAAATATAAAATAGGAATTCTCTAATTTCAAAACCTGGAAAACTGTTAGGTAAATTAAAAGCAGTGGGCAAAATAAATTTTGAACCAAAGAAAAAGTAAATATATTTTAAAAGTTAAAATTTTGATGATACAAAACTTATTTGTTTTAGAAATAAACTTTGTAAAGCTTTCTTTTAAATACGAAGCGTTAAAAATAATTTATGCCCAAAAGTTTCTAAATTGAGGAAAAGATGAAAGAAAAAAGCATACAAAAGAATGGAAAGCGTTTAATGGGAAACATTATAAAAGACTCATATATATATGCACACACACACACTCTCTCGAGTGAAAAATTAAGAGATATTGCAAGTTATGTGTATTTTTGTGAAATATACTGAACAAAGGTATAAATTATGCAAAATTCAGATTCAAGTATGTAAACATGTATGTGCATGTCTGTGGAGGGAATATAACAGCTGCTGTGTTTCTTGCAAGAGTTGAATAAATATAGTAAAATATCAGGTAAAATTAGTAGCCATGAATGTTTCAATAACAGAATGAGATGGCGAATTGTCATATATATGTAGAGAGAACAAGAGAGTTGCTTAAAATCTTTATTGAGATTTAAATAGATTTTTTTTAATATTTAAAAAAAAACTTGTATTTCAATTCTTTAGTTTTTATCTTATTGTTTTTAGTAGTCAAAGCAAATGTAGTTTTCAAGTACAGCTTCAATTTTTTTAATGTAAAAGTAAAAATTATTTCAAATTTCATCGTATGGTATTTAATCCTGTGGTAATTTAGGCCTCGCTAGTGGCCAAATGGTTAAAAGACTCTGAATACTGGATGTTTGACTCCAAGTGAACGGGCTGGCTACATGGTGGTTTTCCTCATAGGTAATATAAATACAAGCCACTTTCCCTTAAAAAGTCCCCCATGAAGGCATCTCTTCTCTTAGACAGATAGCTCTTGTCAGCTTTACCATATTCAGTTAACCTAACATATTGTTATTATGTGTAGGAGAATCTTTGCTAATTCTTATGTTTCATTTTCTCAATGAAAAATATTTTGTGATTTTTGTTGTTATATTTCAGAATTTTATATGAGTATTATTTTTCAGTGTATACCATATTCTAAGCTCTTGAAAGAACTGGATATGAAAAATTTGAGAGAATTGGAGGATCTAATCATAGATGTAATATATGCTGATATCGTCAGGGGTAAACTAGATCAGAAAAACAATCGATTAGAAGTAGACTATACTGTAGGGAGAGATATTAAGCCAGCTGATGTTGATATTGTGGTTCAAGTGCTGCAGGATTGGTTTGTATTAAGTTTCTTTAGAATCTTCTGACTAGATAGAGTATTGGAATAAAATGTTCTGTTTTGTGAAAATAATTTTTTAAAATGTTTTGTTTTACTTTATCTTAACTTTTGTAAATGATATTGCATTACAGAGGCTGTTCGCACATTTTTTAGACGATGTATATTGTATTCACAAAACTAAATTACATAAAATTCTTGTGTTTTAAATGTTCTGTTTGACATCCCTTATTCTCAACTATCTTTCGACACTGCAATTTCCAGGATAATAATGCCTTTTGAAGTGTCAGAAGAGGTATTCTATTCCATTCTTCCCAAACAGATTTCCAGAGTCCTGTTAGGGTTTTGAGACAACGTTTGGATAATGCAGTTTATAAAAGTCCGAAAGCACGAAAATCCATAGGTGACACATCGGGAGATTTAGTAGGGATATCAGTGAAGGGTATGGCCTTGATACCAGTTTTTTGTTCCATCTCTTTTAGGAAATTTACAGTGGATTTTGATGTGCGACTGCTAGCTTTGTCCCGATGGAGTCTCACAGATGGATGGCACTGTGGGTAAAGCGATGGTATTTCATTCAGAAAAATTGGCAATAAAATATGTTCCTGATAGTATTTGGAGTTAATCTTGACATTTTTTGCACTCTCTTTATTTTTAACTTGCTATTATAAGAAAAACCAGCAACAATCATGAATCCCTTAGAAAAACTTTCTTTCGATTCTTTGAACCATGTACTTAAATTTTTTTCTCCCCTTTTATGATAATAAATGGCTCTTTTTTTTTTGTCAATTTAATCAAATGACAAAATCAATCATTTAAATACACCCATGCTTCATCTATTGTGACAATTGTTTTCCATTTTTCTTTGGATAAGTGTTTCTCATATAGAATTCTGCAGCGTGTCCTGCGTTGAGCGATATGCTTTGGAAGAAGACGATGCACAGGGGTTCAGCATGCTGAACTCCTGATCTTAATACTTGGAGGGAATCCCTCTTTGAAAGAAACATGTCAATGTAAAATTAAAAATTAGCCCTGCCCCCCGAAAAAAAACGGGCAACCTTTGTAGAGTTTCTGTATATTTTTTTCTTTCAAGAACAAAGGAAATGGAATGAGAAAATTTTGCAGATTTTTTTTTGGGGGGGTGGGACACTTACGAAGAGGGACCTATTTAAATAATTCAATTGATTTAAATGCCTTTAAAATCAATTGAATTATTTGAAACCTATGCCAGACTGAAAGGTTGCTCTTTTTTGCTTAATTTTAAATAGTTGATTAAAATTAAAAGCAAGCTTTTTAATGACTTAATCTCTTAGGAAATGCAAGGGGAATATTTCTCTGTCATTTGCCAGTTTTAATGATCTATTTTGACCTTATTTGGCAACTTCCATTTTAGAAAATTTATTCTATAATATTTTAATCACATTAACCAAATTATCAATCACAATATGGACATATTTTCCATGTTTTTTTACAAACGAGCTCAACTGGCAGTTCAGTGATCTCATGAAATGGTGTTTATTGTGATTTTAATATTGAGCAGTTTATTTCTGTAATATATTTCTTATTTCCTATTTAATTTTGTATTATATTTCTTTTCCTGTTATTAATTTTTTTGGGAGGAGAGTCTTGTTTTGGAGACCGTTTAAGATTATGAAAATTACATTCTGTAAATTGATTCTTAACTCTTTTCCGCTTTTAGGTCCGATAGCTGTGAAGTTATATTGAACAATATAGAAAACCAAATATTTAAAGCTAATTCTATGAAAGAAAATCAACTCAAACTTAAGCAGCAAATTGATAATGAGGTAATTTTGACAAGGAAGTTTTTTTAATGTACTTTTTTAACTACCTAATCGGTGATATGAAATTATTAATTATTTATATTGATTTTATTATTAAGTTACCATAACAAAATGGTTTCGTTCAGCATGTTGATGAATATGCGTGAAAAATCTCATAACGCTTTATGTGCATACATATTTGGATAACACAGTTTTCATTTTCAAGATTTAAAAATTAATTTACATATTATGCCATCACGTGTAGTACACAATAACAACCTCACATCAAAATTGAGAGCCATGCTCATTGTTGACTCAGCGTAGGTATCTTGTGCTCAGTTTAGTAGATTGCATAAATTATATACTTGTGATTTTGGAAACGACATTTTGAGTATGTGTTACTAATAGCCTTGTCATTTTTAGGAGTAATTATTGCAAAATCACATTTTGGTCCTAAACTATCTGAAAATAACAGGGTTGCCACGCTACCTGGAAAACCGGAAAAAGTCAGGGAATTCGAAAATTGACCAAAAAAGTCAGGGAATTCAAATATTTTTGTCTAAATCTGGAAAAGTCAGGGAATTTCATATAGCGATCCTCCAAAAGAGCGAGTTTTGTGCCAACGTTGGAAGCCGATCACTTTCTAGGCGCGCGTTAGCGTCATTCGGGCAGCTGGCATAGAGCCAATTCTTGCAGCAGAAAGGCAAAGCAAGTTTCCAGTAACTTTGGTTCCTAGTAATCTCGAAAATCGAAATACTCGCATGCGCATGTGCAGTGCATGTTGAACTAAAGAAATACGTATTCTTGTATCAAACAAAATCGGTTTAATTCTAGTATAGCGGTACCATGGAGGTTACAATAGCTTCCGTGTACGGTACGCACGGGATTTGGCGACATTATGAGGAGCAGCAAACAGGCCATTTTGGTGTTGGCGGCAATTTTCAAAATCTTGCCGAGACCTTAGCGCATAGTAGGATTTTACCGCAAAATCTTTTGAATACTTTTTTTTTCTTTTTAAGAAATGCCTTATTTGTCATTTTGCAGTAAAATAAAGAAATAGTAATCAGTCATCTAGGCTAACCATTTAATGCAACTATATTCTCCAAAATATCGTTGATTATTGTAATTCAGTTTTTTAATTATTTTAATATTATTCGTATCATTTAATGTTGTTTCTTCCCCTTAAATTTATTTATTATTATTAAACAATACTTTCAAATTTCAGGAAATTTTCTGTGGCATAATCCTGAAATTAATTCTAGCAGTATGATGATATAACAGCACAAAATTCAATGCACATATTTTTTGCTTATATATTCAGCTAAAAAAATATAAAATACCTAAATTTATTTTAAAATATCATTAAATAGATTTCTTTCTTTCGTTTAGCTGCAAAATGTAAAAAAATGTCAGGAAAAGAAAAAGACATTTTTTATCCACATTGAGCAGATTCTGATCTCAATTCTTCAGTGGAGAAAACAACTCCTATTATAGGTATAATAGTAATCTTTGTGGATAATATATAAGTCATATCTAATTGGCAAATGTTTGTGTTTTCAAGTGGTACCATAATTAATTTATCTCTCAGCACAGTCAAAGTGCATTACGCGGATAGACTGGAATTTTTTTAAAACGCACCTGGAAAAGTCAGGGAATTTCATTTTTCTGTTTGAGTGGCAACCCTGAAATAAGAGAACAACTTACAGAAGATAAAAATACAAATTTGCAACCATTTGTTTAAAAACAGATAAGGCATCTAACTTTGCAAAAAGTCTAAATTTAAATGAGGCAAAAGTTTTCAGTACGTATGCTTCTATTTTGTGTAAGTTGCTAGTCTCGTCTACCACACTTTCACATAATGCGGTATTTTGTAGGAATCTATCTGTGGTGTTCTAGAAGGGATGCCTATAATTGAAACTAAAATACATTTTTTGTTTGGTTTTCCTCCCTGCCTTTACTGCATTTGTGTATGTTTTCTGCATTCACTGTCATTTTTAATTTTCACCATTAAATTCTTTATTTGTTTAAAAATTTTGCTGCATCTAAATATACTTTTTTTTTTTTTTTTAGTTTGCTTTCAGTTTTAGCTTTAAATTATATATAGATATTTCTGTGTTCATGTGAATTTGTGTGTGTATAGTTTTTAGGTGGGAGGACATATAAATAAACATAGGCTCAAATAAATGCATGGTAATGGGTTGAATTAGCATCAGTACATGAAGTGTTGAAAATAATCATTTCAGTAAAAGTTATTTTTCAAGTGAAGAATGTGGTATGTATTGTCCTAAAGTATGTTTACAAAAAAAACTTGAATATGATCTGTAAATGAAAATCTAGGTAGCTCTTGGTTGCAGAAAAGGTTAATGCAATTGTGTTAGAACTTTGATGGTCAACACATTTGCCTGACATAAAGTCTCCTTTCCATTTGGATGAACGGATGATGCCATGTTTTGCTTTCCATGGTCTAGCACAGGGGTCGCCAAAGTGGTCTATATAGACCCCTAGGGGTCTATTTAGCAACAGTAGGGGTCTATCTGACTCAAGGGGTCGAATGGGGGTCTATTGGGACTCGAAGGAAAAAGTTCTTAATACGCAAATCACACATATCTAATTAAATTTATTTAGATCTTCATTGCTACGTAAGGATTATAAGTATTTTTCAAATCTGCAACAATTAAAAATAAAAGAAGAAGACTTGGAAATATATACAAATCATCTTCAAAAATTAAGCGACGATTTTAAACTGCACTTTGTTGATTTGGAAAACATCGACATCCCTGATTGGATTATTGCGCCATTTTCGGCGCAAATTGATAACGTCGACATCAACATACAAGATGAGCTTGCTGAACTATTGTCCGATCTTGAAGCAAAAACGCTTATTAAAAATTTGACAATACATAAATTTTGGACTAATATAAATATAAAGCAAAAATATGTGAAACTTTACGAAATGGTTCAGCTATTTATGCTGGCGTTTCCAAGTTCGTATATGGTTGAAGCCGGTTTCAGTCACGTTAATTCAATTTTAACTAAAAACAGAAATAAATTAAATGTGGAGCTTCGAGGGGATTTACGGTTAAAATTGACTAATTTCGAACCCAATATAGCGAACCTTGCCAAAGAAACCCCAAGCACACTCATCTCATTAAGAAGTAAAAAATCTGTAGCTACTTTAACTTACTGTTTCTGATTTATTAAATATTTAGACTAATATATAGTTTTATTTTAATGACCTGAAAATTACCTTTGTGGGGGTCTATGGAGATTTCGAAAAATTATATAGTGGGCGATTATCAAAAAAGTTTGGCGACCCCTGGTCTAGCAGTAGACTGTAAGAATTGTCAGTAAAATTTGGATTCATCATCAGATTATAAAACATTCAAATGCCATCAATTCTTAGTTAAGTTGGGCAGTGACCTGGAATATATGTGGGCACCGAATGCACAATCTAAAAACAGCTGATGGATCAGAATTTTCTTCTATCAAAATGCAGTTTTATTACAAAATAAAAAAGATTTTAAATAAATTTCAAATTTCACTTACTAAATATTTATCAAAATATACATAAACAATAATAATAATGATGCAAAGGAAAAGATTTCAAATTTATATTTAGTTTGTTTCTGAAATCTGAAATTTGGTACCTGGTGGACATTTTTGTTGTTACATGTAGTAATTCAAATATGTCGACAGCTAAATATTAAATTCTGAGATTGACCTTTCTTTCAAATATTGTTGTTTAATTGATTATTAAATGATTTACTTTAATTTAAACTAAAAATAAACAAATTCTGGAAACTTTCAAGTGGGATAAAACTCAAAAATAATCAATTATGGAAACTTTCCGAGTGGGATAAAACTTAATTAATACAGTTTAGTCGTATTCTCTTACTTATTAAATTTTTCTTGGATGCATAAATAAAAATATGTGTGTTTGTGTGTAATTATTATAAACTTCTTTGTCTTATTATAACATATACCCGATGGTGTTTTGATTCTGATAAAGCTCCAGTGATTTGTTGCAGTCGAATTCTGATAAAGTTTGTTGCCCTGGAAGAGAAATTACTAGAATTATCTGTGTCAGGGATCATATATTTTCATCAATCAGTCAGGTTCTCTTTGTTATTAATTTTCAACTGTGATAAAAGCTGTTCACATGTAATATGTTCCCAAAGGAAGTGATTGTTCTTATTCCAAAAATTCGTAACCGAGTTTATTTTTTTTGACAAGTATGGGTTAAGGTTAATCAAATCTGTGTATTCAAGTCTTTGAATAAGATTTTTATAACACTCTTGATTAGTTCCATTTGTAGATTTTGTGGCACATTACTCATGTTTGTTTTTAATAGAAATGAAAATAATATAAACTCAGATATTTAAAAAAAAAAAAGAAAGAAAGAAAGAAATCTCTTCAACAAATATATAATTGAAATCTCTTCTTGAGCCACGTAAAATTGCTTTCAGGGTTGCATGTTTGAGATAACTGCATTATTGGGAACAAACTCACTCACGAGGAGTTGATACTTTTTGGAAGCTTAGCAAAAAGTGCAGCATCTTTAGTGATAACATTGGAGGAATGCAGTGGAATTTTGCATGTAAGTTTAGTTAAAAAGAAATTGGATTATTCATGTTGCTGCTAATATATTGTTGCGTTATACGGGTTCGTGGATTTGAGAGTATCCGATGAAAACACGATGCAGAACAATAAAAAGCACAATTTATTTACAAGAATCACTATTTACAGCACAGTTCCAAAATTACCATTAAAAGCGTCGAAAATCTGCAATAAATACGCTGAAACAATCAGCCACACAGCTTCAGGCTGTAACTGTAAAGGTAGCTTCACGGCAACACTAGACTTATAATAAACACCGTGGAACAATCACCAATACACTGTCAAGCTATACTGTAAAGGTAGCTTCACGGCAAAGCACTATCTCGATCGCTTTCCGTTCACAAAACTCTCACGTAGCTTAGCACTCGCAGTGAGCAGCTATTCTCACAACCTCACACTTAATCACACTCTTCACAACTAACTGGCTCTCAGAAACGCAAGGGTTTATATAACTTTTCTTTAAGTTCTACACGTTTCGAGAAATATCTCGACAGGAAGTTATTCTAGAAGCTTCCCGATTGGACCATGGGAAATCGCCAATTTGGTCGGCAAATGGGCGATAAAGTCGCCAATCTGGCAACCCTACCATACACTAATTTATGGCAACCCTAGTGCTATGCCGGAAAGCTTACATGCAGGCGCAACCGCCGAATTTTTTTGCAACAATATTTACAGCTGTCATGTGTATTGAATTTGTGATGTTTGCTTTTATGAGCAAAAGTGAAATGGAAGACTTCAGTATGAGAAAAGTATGTGGTGAATGTAAAAGGAAGGGAGTTAAGTATTTTTGTCCTGTGTGGAAATAACTTTGAATTCATCTCTGGTACATTTTTTTAATGAATGGCACTGAGAATTTGCCGTGGGTGTATGTTAGGATTGAAACATAAGAGCATTTCACAAATACTGAATCAAATTTGTATGCTTCATTAATATTTGAGTATCACCTGATTTCTAAAAAATGATTATCTTAGTACTATCACTAATAATCATGTAAGTGTGCAATTTATCGCTTTTTAGCCCAAAGGGGTGTTAGACCCAAAGGGCTATTAGTCTCGAAATGGCATTTTGCATCGGTTCACTTTCTGCTGTGATTCACTTTTCAGACTATTGCCACGAATTATATTTAAAGAAACTAAATAATGAAGAATCTGTATGTTTCTTGCATTGTAGAAAAACAACGGTACCTAGAGCTGTTGAATTTTTAATAACATAGTCCTCCAACTGAACATGGGCACTTGGAAGCCTGAATTTCAAATTTGTTTTATTATCTGTTTTATATTTTGTAAAACTGTAACAAATTTTTTATTAACAAACTCAACTATTTCAATGCGACACATGTGCAAGACTGTGTATTGGAAGTTCTAAAGATATGCTGTTTTTAAATATTTTATGATATTGCTGTTGAATTGAATTTTATGGGGTTTAAGTGTGAAGAATAGGAATTTAATAAATAAAGGTAACATACAAAAGTTTAAAAAACCCTTTGGGACGTAATATCAGATTTTTTAATTTTTCTTATTTGTTTATTAATTTTTGTTTCATTTTCCCATTGTTTTATTGCATGCTCAAATACGAAAACTATTGAATGTTTTTTATTTGATGAAGCTGTTGTTACTGAATTACAAAACCAGTGTAATTAATGATTTTATCTTAGTAACTCTACTTTTTCTTTGTTTCGTAATGATTTTATTTTGGCAACCTTATTTTTTTTATAACTGGAATGGATGGGATTGGGGGATATTTCAATAATTATGTATTATCTCATTGACCATGCAAGTTGGATACCATCGAACTATCAAAGTTGGTGTAGTTCTCAATATAAAAACTGTGCCAGTCATTCCTATGGAATTCTGAAGGAGCTGATGCCTCTTAACTTAATAAATGGTCAATATTTAATGACTTTGCTTTTGTGCTTCTTAAAAAGGCTTTAGTTGATTCCTGCTAGTCTAGTAAGCCATTCAGTTTTGCAAGAAAGTTATGTTTAGAATGCAAACTTCTCACAGCTGATTTTTCAATCTATTACTGTTTTGCCAGTCATATTCAGTGAACCATATCATGTCTTTTACACTACATACTTTTTTTGGTGATAGAATCCCATAACTTTTGAAATGAACCACTGATAGCTATTCTGTAGAAAGCAGGTCTCAAATCTGAATCCCTCCCCCCCCCCAAATGCAAGGGGGTTATATCCTTGTTCATGAAAACGAGAGGTGTCTAATCAAGAATCAGTTGATGAAGTTCACATCTACCGAAAATGCAGATATTATCAATGTTGTTACGTTGGTCCTAAATCGTGCTGCTTGGCAACAGTTTTACAGTCAATGAGGTAATACATAAGTTCTAATATTTCTATAATGGAGAATATTAGAACAGTAATATATCATGTAACCTGTATAATGTTTGATGTGGCGGAATGCCAAGGTTGTGCTTAACTGTTTCCTGGGGAGAAAAAAATGCATATCTCTTTCTCCCTCCCTCCCCCTCTCTCTATATATGCATACACATACTATAAAATATTATATATATTTCAAATGTTTTATTTTAATTTATTATGCATTATTACCACACTTGTTGCTGTTATCACTGTGCAACTGGATTAGGTTTTAAACTGCTTTTTACTCTGCATTTATTCATTATTTTCTCTCTCTCTCTCTTTATATATATATGTATATATAATGCTGAAATTGTGCTATTCTCTGAATTTTTTTTAAGTGAAATCGAATGATTTGCTTTATTTTATTAATTATAAATTATGTTTTTAATATTTTTCTTTTCTTTTTAACATGTTTATAATGTTTGCTGACTTGCGATAAACATTGACAGTTTGGTAATGTTTTTGAAAACCTGACCAAAAATCCGCAGCTTACTCTTTATGATTAACTTTAGTGTATTTCAAAATTAAATAGGTTATTAAATTAATCATTGGAATCATTTTCATTACTTATTCCTAATTTCAGTAATGCCATCTATAAAGTAACTAATTAACTAAAAATGGTAGCTTACACGGGAATAGCCTGTCAGCAGATTCATACTTGGTTTATTCATGCTTGTTTAGTAACTCTTTTGAACTTGTGCCAGATTGCTGCTATTAAAAAGAACATGAAAACGCAACCTCAGGATGGCGATTCTGTAGAGGAAATGAGAGAAGTTCTACAGCCGGAGAAGTCCTCAAAAAAGAAATCGAGTGTAAAAGGGTAACTATGATTTTGCCTTCCCCTAATAAGTGTTTTGCGTTCTCTACAAACATATGCCGCATAATGATATAGTCGTTTGTAAGTTTATTTTTTCAACAGTCACTACTTTTATTCTCTTTCTTATAATCATAGCTCCTCCTACAATCTAGTTTTAACATCTGGATAGGTTAGTCAGAGTTTTTTCTACTGAACTACTAGCTTCTGTTGGCACAGCTTAAAATATTATTTTTGTGCTTTCAGAATCAAAGGCAGTAGTAAGTTTTGGTCAAAATCGTGAACTCATGTTTAAAGAATAACAGTCGATGAAAGGTATGAATCATTTTTTAGACTGTTCGTTTCGTAGTTTTCTGTAGGTGAGCTGTTCAGAAGCTTATTCTTTACATACATACACATTCACAAAATACATCTACATGAAAAAAAAATGCATAATAATGTTTTACCTTACTAACAGTGTTATTAAGATATGCAGATTTGTTTTATTGATTAGACTTTACCTTGCTCATTCTGAACATTTCTAATGAAGTTTAATATTTTGTAAATTCACAAAAATACTTTTATAGTAGTAATAACCTTCAGCATTTGTGTAATTTTTTAATTAAATTCTTAGAATAAAAATGAAGAATGTTCTTATTTTTGCTTGTACCATTTTGTTTATTTTAAAATTATATTTTACAGGGTCTTATTGTGGTAATTACAGAAGAAGATTTACTAACCTTTTGAAACTTAGTTGTGTATTTCGTGTTTTGTAATATCTCTCTGTACATAATTTACATGAGTTATTAAACAAAAAGAAAATATTTTGTCTTTTCGCCTTTATATTTGTTATTTCTTTTGTTGGCATCATGCATGCTACAACAGGAGCTTTGCAGTTGATATGTTATATCTTAAATCAAATATTATGCAACTAGTTCCTGAAAAAGAATAAAAAATAAAATATGAGATTATTCATAAGAATTCAATGAAGTACAGATATTTTTTATTTTTAATTAATGCGGATATGAATTGCCTACATGCTTCTACTGAAACCTTCCTATGTGTTTTAGAGGATTCTACAAATAAAATTTACATTTAAAAAAAAAAAAAAAGAAAAGAAACTAATCGATATTTTTCGTAATAATCTCATAAAATCTTTGGCATGTAATCTCTTGACATCAGAAATCTTTTTCTAAGCGATATTTGACTTTTAATTATGTAAAAATGCAAACATTTTGCTCTTTCATTTGTATGATTACCCATTTTCATATCGAATATCTCGATCAATTTTTGCTTACAAAGTCCTCCGTGAAAACATCGCACACTTTAGACAGATAGCCCTCAAGTGCTTTGCTATAATTAAGCAAACCAAAACTAGGAATTTTTGTCCCATAGGAATGAAACTTTTTATGTTTGATTTCTGATAACCAGTGCAAAATTTTCCGAAGTATAAAGGCCGGAAGATCACGTAAAAAGTTAAATTTTGTGTTTGACACAAAATTGAGCCAAAAGATGAATCCTTGTACCATACAAAGCGTTTATGTAATTGAAAGTGTACGTCTACGACTAATAGTTACAAAAATAAAGGTCATGTAATGGCTTTTCTGGACATAGTGTTCTGTGTGGATTTATGTGTAGTGTTTATAGTAAGCAATTGCTTTCTTAGCCATTCTGTTTTCTTGTTAATTTCCATTCATTTCATCTAAAAGAAGGTACTTTGATTTTAATGAACAAAATATGTAAATCGGGTACGTTACCAAATGTGTTAATTTTATTAGTTATGCATGAGACAATCTGGCTTCTAGAATATAATTTGAAATGTGGTTTAGTCCCACTGAACCGAGGCATTTTATTACCGTATTTCCTCGCATATTCCTGCACTTCCAGTTTTTTAGTGCCAGATTCTGAAATTTTTTTAAAATATTCACACTATTTTCCACTTCCTCGAGTGTATTCAGAGAATGAGTACCCTTCGATTTGCTAATTCCCCCCGTGCCATGTCTGTAGATAATTTCTACTGATAAACCATATTAAATTTTTATAATTTATTTTGATTTTATGTTAGCTTAGATAAATTTATTCTGTAATACTTTGATCCTGTTAAGCAAATTGTTGGTCACTATAAGTAAAGTATTTTCCACGTTTTTGGATACAAATGCGAGGAGGGACTTTGGCAGTTCGATAGTAATATCCGTTTGATAACATTTATATGAAATCCTCCTGTGTGTTTAAACTCGGTGCTGAGTTTTAAACCAGTTTTTAAGATAATCTAAGAAACTTTTTACATATATATATAAAAGAAATTTGTTGATCTATGTCCATAGTAAAATAAATTTCTTCGCGGCATAAGTTATTATTTTTATGTTACTCATTTTCCGAGGATTAGTATTCGATAACATCTTCGTGTGATGATTGATAATTACTTTTCGAAACAGAATATTCATGATCGTAGAAATTATGTACTTTAATATAATTTTATGGAATAACAAAACATGTTTATTTTTACAGATGTCTTTTTTTTTTTTTTTTTTTCAGTCAGTACACTGTTTTCCCATTGTACGCAGGAAATCAGTAAAAAAATTTTTGACAGCAAATACTAAAAGTCATATAATTACACTTGAATATATTCTTACAAAATCTTTGCATTTACAAAAACACAAATACCGTATGCTAAGTGACTGATGACAGTTTGAAAAAGTGAGCAGCTGAATACACAATAATTTATTTAAGAAAGAGAATACAAGCTCATGATTATGCTACTGCAAAATACATTAATGGTTACATATACATGTACATGTGTAACAATTGCTTTGGCTTTTAGCAATTGTTTTGGCTTCTTGATAGATCTCTTCCAGAAACTACTGCTGAGCTATTTTCATAAAGTTTGGGCATTTTTCTGTTAATTCATAGTAATTACATGTTAATGCAACCACCTTAGCAGAAGTCGTCAACTTTTCGGAACGTGACATACTCTGACCATAATATGTGTAACCATTCTTTTGTCAACCATGATCTTAACTTATTTGCTTAACAATCCTTCAGTCAACCAAATTCCAACAGTTTTTATGAACAAAGTGTGATTTTTTTTTTCATAAACTTATTGTTTAAAATATGCATTGGAAACAAATAGAATTTGTCTACAATTCAGGAAACTGTGATAAAATTTCTGCAGGGAAATATAATTTTGCTGCTAAATCTCTAAGGAACAAGGAGATGCATTTGTTGGTCGGTCGAAGTCTTGTCGATGCCGAGTCTTTGCAAACGTCTGGCATTTTTTTAAGCGAAAACAGATCGCTTTGTATTTAATGAGAAGAGTAGTATAAAAAAAATTACAGAAGTATTTGGAGACTGATGTGTTTGTTTTTTAATGCATTGTGAAACCCTAATTTAATAATAAAAATTCATATTTTAAATTGCTAAAATGTGTTTACTTTCTGTGTGTTGATAATGTTACCCAATTTACAATAATTATCGATAGTTTAGGAATCTTTTCTAAAAAAGTACCATAAAGTACCTATTCATTTGTAAAAAATATCCAGAGTATCCAAAAGTGGTGGCACTAATACATAAGTACCAAACAAAATTGGTAAATTTTACAAGAGAGAATTCATTTCTTTTGCTTTTCGTGGGGATCGCTTAAATTGCGATGGCAGATTCGAAACATCGTTCTTTTAGCAATGTTCCTGCAGAAATTTCACTCGTGTTTTTTCTGTCATAAGAAAATCTGACAAACACAAAGTTTTAAAATCAAGTTTAAGACAAAAACAATCATAATTTTTCTATAAAAGCAGTTGGAATTTGCAGTACCACAGATAGAACACATATGAAAATGGCAATGCCGATTGTTAAAATAGAAAAACTTATGCGCTCGGTTACCAGAGTTTGGCAGTTTCTACCGAGGTGATTGTGATAATAGTGATAATATGTAAGTACTTTTGCAAGATAAGGAATGGTTGTATCATATTTCCTAATTGAGTAAAATAAAGAACCGGACTGCTATGGAACAGATAATTAATGTTAATCCACTAGTTTTGAAACGTTAAATACAAATTTTGTAGTGAATAGAAAGAAAACTAATTGTTAATGATGAAAAAAAATGAAATTATGCAGTATATGTTTTCAATATTGCTGTAGAGTTTAGTGTGGAGATGGATGTCTAAGGATCAGTGCCTACTTATAACTGGCACTGAAGACTTTTTTGACAATGTGTACTTTAGGTGCTTGCGAAAAAAGCTTTTCAATATTGAAGAGCTATTTTCGATCAGTGGCAGGCCAGGTCAGACTTAAAGCGAGAAGAAAAGCACGCCGAAGTAAAACATAAAATTAGGCAAAGCAACAACCTCGTAATTGGCATAGATTTTAATCGATTTCGAGAGCGAACGGGTGCGGGTCCATCTTCGTCGTGTTCGCCATTAAAAACGAAACAGTCTTAATTAAAATCTACACTAACAATAAGGTTATTTTTTTTTCCTAAGATTTAATGGTTTGGCAATCCTTTTCATCGAAAATACAAAAGTTAAAAACTTTTTTTAATATTCCAAAATGTCATAATATACATATATGTTTTTCTCCTAGATGTAAGTATTTTCTTTAGTCATAATATGTTTTGTTTCCCAAATCATTTTAACCATTTAATTTTAATGAAATAAATGTTAATTATGTATTTGTGTTGACGTTTTGTATGGCGATCATCTCAATAAGGGGAGCCCCAGGTCTCAATAGCTGTAGGGTTGCCATTGAGTATTGATATGGGAATGATTTCTTGTAACCTTTGTTGAAACAGTTCGGAAGAAATTGCTGATAAAGAGTTTAAAAATCGTTTGGATCTGAAAATGATTCTGAGAGAATTTAAGCATTTATTCTGAAGTAAAATGTGCAACTGAAAAGCTTATATAATGTACAATCATCTAGAAGCAAGAGAAACACGCCGACGTGGAAAATAAAACGGGGAATTCGACAGCCTTGTATTCAGCATAAATTTTGTAAAATCCCAATTGATTTTTAGGACAAAATGGGTCCCCTTTCATCAGGAGCAAAAAATTATGCAAAAGCAAATGCCGATCATATTCATACCCTACAGGCAACCAGTGAAAGAGCCGATAGCACCATCTGTTGGCAGAAACAGTAACGAAAAATTAAGGGTTAAGTTAGTAGAATTTTTAAGGCATTAGGCAAGGTTAGGTTAGGTTATTCAATTATGGCAAAGCACACGTGGGCTATCTGCCTATAGGGAGGGATGCCTTCGTGGAGGACTTTCTAAGGGAAACTGGCTCGTATACACGTTACACATGGGGAAAACCACGAAAACGCCCATGCAGCCAGCCCGTTCGCGGGATTCGAACCTCGGACCGAACTACCAGTATTCAGCGTCTTTACCGCTCGGCCGCTGGTGGGCCCAGGCATTAGGCAAGACTGGATTGGAATTGAAATCATTGACTAAACAGGATAAACTTTTGTGAATGTGAAAAGCTTCAAGAAAATCCCGTTCTCTAATAGAACTAGCCTTCTGGATAATTTTAGTAGAACCCAAATCAAAATAGTGATTGAACTTCCAACTATGATTAGCTATTGAAGATTTGTTAATTTCGTCTTTTTGAACGTAAGATTCATGTTGTTTTATGTAAAACTTTAATGTTCTTTTCGTTTAGCCAATATAATTTAACCCCACTGACACGATATGCTAACATATCTTCCACTGGTCGCCTGTAGGGTATAAATATGATCGACATTCGCTTTCTTGGTTTTGCAGAATTTTTTGCTCCTGATCAAGGAGGACCCGCTTTGCCCTTGAAATCGATTGGGATTTTCCAAAATATACGCCGATTACAAGGTTGTCGAATTGCCTGTTTTATGTACTACCATCTCTTGTCCTTTAAAATTAATGGTTGAAAGCAGATTAAAAATCTCATCGTAGCTCATAAAGGAATTGAAATTTTCTGATTAATGTGCATCTAATTTTAACCTTTCAGTGTGTAAATCATCGTACTGAGTAGAACTTCAGTACGGTAGGTGCCACTTAATGTGTTCACATTTGCCGGTGGCTACTGGAAAATTGTTTTTTAAAGTAACAATGGAATTTAACTAAAGGGAAACACGGCAGAGTAAAACACATTGTTATGCAAATCAAAAACCATGTTTTTGGCCTAGATTTTAACAAACACTATCAGTTTCGAGGGTGAACAGAGATACAGGTCCCTCTTTATCAGGAGCAAAGAAATTCTGCAACAAAGGGAAGAGCTACAGCCATATTTATGAACTAAAAGCGAAGTAGAGAAGGTAGCGACATCTGTCCACAGAAATAGTAAAAACGAAAAATTAAGTTAATAAAAATTTAAAAGCGTTTTGTAGGATTGGATTGGAGTGAAAGTGAAGATAAATTTTTGTGAATGTGAAATGCTTCAAAGACATCCAATTCACGAACTGAAGAAGCCTTTTGGATACGTTCTGGCTTAGACCATTACAGAAGACAAGTATGGGAAATTTTAATTGATATAACAGAAGAATTAAATATCAGTGGCTAGAAACAAATCACTAATTAAAAAAATATTACTTATTACTATACATACAAAGATTAAAATAACAGAACAAAATTAAATTATGATATTCGTTTCGAAGTATTTATTTTAAATTTGTTACAAACACATAAATTTCTTTACTAAATTTTAAACTAATTAAGTATGTCATTCAACTGCCTAATAAAATGAAATTTAAAAAGAAGGGGAAAACAGAGATTTCGGTTTCAGCGCAACCTCTTTAGTAGAAGTCGCCAAAATTTTTAGCATCAGCCAAATTCTGGCAACCGTATGCATAACAGTTCTTCACTCAAGAAGTGGCACCATTTTCGTGTGCGTTTATTTTGTTGTATTCTGTTCAATGGCTTTTATTTTCGAATCATTACATTTTTTTCCTTAATGTTAAAACATGCAATCGGGGAATCTGCGAGTGATGGAAAAAAGTGCGATAAAATTTCTGCAGAAATGCAGGATTTTTTTTCGCAAAATCACTGCCGAATCCGTTTGGTGAAGCAATCGCCACTGCATTTCCACAAGAATAAAATAAATAAATAACCAGCTTATAAATATATTTATTTGTTGATTTTCGGGGTAAACATCTAATTGCTATAGCGATCGCCACCCACCAGACACTGACCAGAGCTGTTCTTCTCGTAGACAGAGTAGAATGTGAAACGTACCGTGTAATAAGTAACTTTTTGAAACTGAATCGTCTGAGGACTTGATGTCATCCTTTTTTTTTTTTTTCCCCCATCTGTAAAAATTTTTCAAATTGCGCCAAGGTGGCTGCGTCAATATGTAAGTAGCAGCAAATATTTCATTATGTTGCTATGAATTGAGAAAACCAGTTTTTGATCACCGCTAATTATACCTCTTGTTTTCAGACAATAAACTGGAAGTGATACTTGACTCATTGCTACTTAAATAATGAAATTGGCGCGAAGTTATGTGCTGGCCGCTAGAGATGGACAAAACTGCTCTTTTATACGATCGAATTAGAAAGTTTCACTCAATGACATGAATCGTGTTTTTTTTTTTTTAATGATTCACTGCTCACTAATAAGAACCTTGATCTAAAAGATCCTGAACGATGGGTGAAGCAAGAGTGGAAAGAATCAAACGACTAGCGAAATCGGCACTGGCTAACGAAGAGCGAAATGAACGGTTCGAAGATTTGAATCCCAAGAATCGATTCTATCAAACGCTAACTCCCTAAACTGATTACTTTCTAATGTAGTTTTGAAATTCCCTAAAACCTGCATCGTACACAGAACTAACAATAAAATTCTAAAATCTTAATTAAAAATTTCTCAGAAATTTGAGAAACTATAAAAATTAAACTCGCATTTTAATATTCGAAGATAAACGTTCGTTTCTCCCCTAAAATGGAAACTAAGCTTTCCTGGGGCCCTTCTGATAAGAACTCTATTCTTTTTTTCTTCAATTAGGCACAAACTCATTCAGTAAAGGGAATCAGTTCTTAATAAACAGCTGATTTCTATTCCTGGCGGGCTTCCAAAAAAGCTGTGTCTGAACTGTAAAAGAGCTACAACTCTGTTTTCTGGAGTAAATTCAGTCAGTAAAGGAAATCGGTTCTTTCAGTTTTGGAGCGGATCGTCCAACTCTACTGGCCACTTCAGATTTTTTCTCACATTTTTTTTCCATACTAGATTGCAGTCTTAACATATATGATGAATATGATAATTTAATAACTTTTCAGTTATTTGTTTTTCTTTACATATTTTAGCAAGTATTTTACACGCAAAATATCAAGACTGTGATGACACATAATTGCAAAGATTGCGTTGCATTTTGGAAGTCAGTTTTTCTCCGAGTTCGTGATTTCGAGTCCAAGTGATTTATTTTGCGGTTCGGAAGTACCTGAGAGACAGATATCCCAGCAGCCGAAATATGAGGAGAAACAGGATCAGGACGAGTGTATTCGCCCATAATGGAAGGGTCTCTTCTCCTCTGTTGATGATGTCCTTGACTGGAATGAAAGTTGCGTTTTGCTCTCGACACACAGCAAAGCGACTGTTATTGACGGCACACCTAAAAACAAAAGTGAGTTTTTTATTTATGTATCTTCAGCTATAACTAGTGCTGAAGAAAAAACTTTCAGAGAGATATTCATTTTAAAATATTTCCAATAAATGAAAGAAAGAAAAATCTGGAATTCGTAATTCATATTTTTAACGTCGCACCAAAGCATTTGTTAAGTTTTTTTATGCTGTCGCCGATTTTTTCTTGGACTCGATACTGATAACGCTTTTTTTTTTTTTTCTTCTGATTAGTTTTACTATTAAGTATAGCATAGCTTTCTTCGTATTTATGCCACATAAATTTCAAGAGAAAAATCGCAAAGTATTTAAAAACAGCATGTCTTTAGAATTCTCGATACAGCTTAAGAGGTTGTCGTGTATTTTATTTATTTTTAGTCCCGAAGGACTATTACTTTCGCCTTGCGATTTTGCGTCGATTCACTCTGAATGCCCGTTTCACTTTTCAAATTGTTGCCACTAAATGTTATCGCTCTGCATTAAATTTTAAAAAATGAAAAATCTGCATAAATGTATGCATGTTTCTCGCATTGTGATAAAACCTAGAGCCATCGAATTTTGAATGACGTAATCCTACTGCGAATATGGGCATCTGGAAGCCCTAATTTTAAATTTGAAATTTGCTTTATTATCGATTTTATGTTTTGTAACATTTCAACGAATTTCTGATTAACAAACTAAATGATTTCAAAGCGAGCAATGGCAACACTGTACGGAAAAAAAAAAACATTTTATCTCCAGCGCACGAGACTTACGGAAATTCTAAAGATATGTTCATTTTAAAATGATTTTGCGATATTGATTTTGAACTGAATTTTATGGTTTGAGTACGTAGTACATGATATTTAATAAAAAAAAGGTAGCACACGAAACGTTAAAAAAACGCGCCTTTGGACGTAATTTAAAATCTGAAATCTTTCAGATTTTTTTTTTTAAGTATTCTCTGTGTTATTTCTTTGAAATTTAGCCTTCTAAAAGAGTTATCATAAAGAAGAAAAAGTATGTGATGATTTCATTGAGTCTAAATAGTCTCATTTCATAAATATATTTATTTCTCATTTCACACCTTATGATTTAAATATATTTTTATTTTCATTAATGAATAGCAGCTTGTTAGCTCGTGTAATTAATACTTGTTCTATCTGAACGAGTGGCAAAATATTGCTTTCGAATAACGAGATTTTTTGATTCAAATTAAATATAAATATCTTATATTTCACTGAATGGCCACAACCTGGCGCGCTGGGGATAAATGCGTCATTTTGACTAGTGTTGCCACTTCTCGCTTTCAAATCTTCGAGTTTATTAAATAAAAATTCGTTAAATTTGTACAAAATATGAAATAAATCAATAACAAATTCGAAATTAAAACTTCGGGCTTTGAGGACTACGTGTATTCAAAATTCGGTGGCTCTAGATGCCGTCATTTTTCCACAATGCGAGAAATAGGCTTACATACATACAGATTCTTTATTCTGTATTCTTTTTAAGTAATACATGGTGGTAACATTTGTTGGAAACAATCTGAAAAGTAATTCGGATGCAAAAGTGAGTTTCGAGACTAATAGCACCTCTGGTGCTAATAAATTTGTGGCAAACAGTGGTGGATGAGGAGTGATCTGACCGGCAGAGCAAATTTGCATAAATGTGTCGGACCACCTTGCGCCATGGTTCGAGGGAACCGCATCAAAAAGGTGTAAAGGTTCTCAGCACCCTTTTAAAGTTCAGTACATGCCAGGAAGAATACAATCTTCAAAATTTCGGGACGATCCTTTGAAGATTTAAGTTAACGGTCGCCATTTTGAATAAATGAACCAGTACTCTTTGCAAATTAGCTGCTGTTCTTCAAGACATAAAGAGTGCCTGGGACTTTGTCATGTCGAACAGTCGCCGACTTGCATACGGGGGCCGGCCTCTTTAATGACATGTAGATAGATATCGGCACCTCGGAAAATTTTCTGAACTCGCGATAGCCCCATCTGCCCTGACTAAACATGTAGATTATGTTTTCATAAACCCGTTATTGACTAGATAATTCTGCAGAAGTTTTTGTCTTTAGAACAAAGAACAAGTAAAAGTGTTGTCATTGGTTGACAACAAGAATAGTGTCACTTGGACACTTGTCATTTGGTGCTTTGCTCGCTGATAAATCAAAAAGCCTTTTTTTTTTTTTTTTCTATGAAGAATCCCCTTTGAGATTTAACACCTGTTAGTTTTCTCTCACTGTATATTTCAAAAGTTTATTATCTGATGCTTTCCGAGCGCACGACCGATTCTTGTTCGTTAGTTTTCTCACTTCCACTAATGTCGTTAACTTTAATTCAACGTAGTTTTTTTAATAATGCTAATCAATTTCCTGATTCGTTGGCTATAAGTCCGCCTCGTTACTAAAAATGCCAGCCCCTTATTGCAAGTCGGCAACTCTTCGCCCAAGACAGAAGCCATCATAAATGGGCTATGGCATAGGTGTTACGGCACCTTCACGAAAGGTGATTTCTTCAGATTATCAACTGAACTTCATAATGATACCTCTACCTTTACGAGGGAATTTCGCCAATACTCTTAATGTAGATGCTCTGCCAGTGAGGTGCCAGCACCTTGACGAAAAGTGCTTTCTTCTAGTTATAAACTAAATTTGATATTGGTACCGCCTTCATAAAGATGCGCGCACCTTTATGCCACGGCATGTCTAGCAGACAGTGTCCCGCTTGTATGAAGATGCTGGTACCTTTATGATTGAGATTTCGCCACGACAGAAACCACTATAAAAGTACCGGACTTTGATGGAAGTCCCTTTCTCCGAGTTCCAAACGAATTTCATGAGGATTCGGGTACCTTTACGCATACCAACGACTCTTCACTAAAATAAACAGACCATGAGCATCCTGGCAACCTTAAAGAAAGTTACATTTTTCCTGGCTTAACTGCCAATTTCCTGAAATTCTGTAAGGGCGTCGGGCACCTCTCGTGTACTGATGAAAAATGAATAACTCGTAAAAGGTGTTGGAACCGTAATTCAAGTCAATCTTCAAAGAAACGCTGCGGAATTTTAACGAAGGCTGTATTCTTTATTATATAGACTGAACTGCATAAGGGGGAATCAATTAATAAGTTAAACATTTTAACTATCCAGTGAATAAGAATATCATTACAAAGGAATAACCACAGACTTGGCATATAAACATTCTGAAGAGGGTCTTAACAGAAGGGAAGATTTCTAGAGCAAATATCTCTTTTGTATTATTAAATAATTAAGAATGTGCATGTATGTATACTTGTCTCTCGCAATGTGTGAAAAATGACGGCACCTACAGCCACCGTATTTGAAGGCAGGTATTCTTCCACCCGGACATGTGCGCCTCAAAGCCCGAAATTTGAATTTTGAATTTGTTTCACATTCATTTCATGTTTTGCCGCGAATTTAATGAGTTTTTGATTAACATACTGGGCAGTTTAAAAGCGATGTGTTGGTACTACTCGTAATGAAACATTTATATGTATGGCAACACACTGGCTCTTGCCAGTGTATACCTTCCTTCCTTTGGTGTATGGAAGGCAAGTGTGAACTTGCCTTCCATACACCAAAGCTTTAGTTAAGCTTATAAGGTATTTCTCCTGCCTGTAGTGGTCAGCACATTCGACGCGTAACCGAGAGGTCCGTGGTTCGATACCCGGTTCTGCGCATGTCGCACCCATGTTAGGTGGTGGTTTTGTGTGCTCTGAATAAAAATGCTTATTTTGTGGTAACTATTGTGCTTTCTTATTGGAATGTGGTTTTTATGATTTATTGGAAGCTCCGATATGTGTTTTGTCAAGTTAAATTGGATTATAAACAAGATTTATTGAAGAAATAGCATGTTTAAGATTCAAGCTTGAAGATCGGCTCATTAACGTACGATAAGTACTTTTTAACTTATTTCTATTTACATATTATAGATATATTGAAATTGTATATATTGCATGATTCTATACTGTTTTATTTGTCTACATGCCAATTTCCGTTGTGTTAACTATTATAGTTTTGAAGAAATTACAATTTTAATCTTCGAATAGGAGTCGGGCTTAGCGCGGCGGACAAATGTTTACAGTTGATTTCCGCGCGCTGCGTACTGATGAGTCTTTCTGCCCGCCGGCCGATTTGATGAATTATGCGCAGTTCTTCTTCTTTACTTCAAATTGTTTGGAATTTTAGTAGTTTTGAACGTATTTTAGTTTTTTAAAGGTTTTTTGGAATTTTAAAGTGATAATAAATATTTTGAACAATTATGTGATTTGGTCTTTTGCGGATATTTGAGGATGTTGAAAAGAATCTATTAGAATGGAGTAATTAGAGAACATACATGTTTTGGGATTGAAAAGACATTTGACATATTCTACCCCAAAGGAGGAAGAACAATACGTGCTCCCCAATTTAAATTTAAAGGTAAGAGAATTAAATTTCAGGATACTTTAAAATTTTTGGGGGTAGAATTGGATAACAAACTTAACTTTATACAGCATTTTAAAAATATACATAGAGATTCTGAGAGAATTTTAAGTTTTTACAAATCATGTTTTTGCTCCGAAGTTTTGAGTAGGAAGACTGGTATTCTAAAAGATATTTATTTACATGTGATACGGCCTAAAATTTATTATGGAATTGGAGCATGGGGTTGCAGGGCAGGGGAGCTGGTCAGGCTCAGGAAAAAATTGGACCCTATTCAAAGAAGCTGGACTTTATTCATTACCAGAGCATTTCGAACTGTCCCAACTGAGGTTGTTAATGTTCTGGCGGCCGTTCCGCCTCTATCTTTGAGCTATTTATTTGTGTATCAAAAATTTTTACTAAGAAATCAAACTGTGGATGAAATAATTATTGCGGATATTATTATAATTATTGCGGATATATTAAAAGAGAGGTGTTTGCTTCTTTTGAGGACGAGTTCATTCATCCGAGTGACAGAGGAGGTATCGTGTATGATAAAGAAAAATTACATGAAGGGGATTACCATATTTATACTGATGGTTCAGGAATAGAGCGGGGCATCGGCAGCGCATTTGTGGTTTTCTACTATGGTATTGAAATTTATAATGAAAAGAAAAAATTGAGAACTGAGAATTCTGTGTATCAAGCAGAGATGCTGGCAATTTTATCAAGTCTGAATTGTGTAAGAAGAATTTATTAAATAATCATATTATACACATTTATTCGAATGCGCTGTCGGTGCTGCAGTCACTTCATATTCCCGGCAAATGAGTGAACTTAAGTATCAGATTTTTGAATTCTATAAAGAACTAACACCGAAGCATTTCATGAGATTGCATTGGATAAAAGCTCATTGTGGTATTTATGGAAATGAGAGGGCGGACGCCTTAGCTAAAGAAGCTCCCACGGGGGGGGGGTTGGAGTGGATGTGTGGGATTTGCGGGGTTCAAGAAAGAAAGGTATTATTTCGGTTATGGAAAAAAAATTGTTAGATAAATGGTCAGAGGAATGGAGAAATTCTGAAAAAAGGCAAAATTACTTAGAAAATATGGAAATTAAGAAAAAAATGAGGATAATGAATAATATTGACCTAAATCAACTTATTACAGGTCATGGGAGATTTCCCGCATATCTTCACCGATTCCACCTCCAGGAAAATTATAATTGTAAGTTCTGTAATGTGTTGGGCAGCTTTAAACATTCTGTTGAGGACTGTGTGCTTACCGAGTGGGGGAGGATCAAACATGGAAGAATAAATTTGAAAAATGTGAATAAGAATTTTGGCAAGAGCATTGGATTTGCTGAAGATATTATGTTTACAATTAATGGAAAAAGAAACTTAATTGGCATTCCAGACTGATTGTGTGAACTGTGTGTTTTGTGTTTTGTTTTTATGGTTCTGTGATGTGTTTTTCCTAAGTTTTAATGGTCTTTATTTTTTCTGTTTATTAATTTTAGTTTTAGGTCTGGTGCATATTGAGTGAAATTGCACCGGTCGTTTGTTTAGTTTCCTTTGTTTCCGTTATACTAACTTGTTACACTTGTTATACTTGTTACTCGGAGCTCGGAGTTTGGTTTTCCGGGGCTTATTGTTTGTTTTAATTAGTTGGGTTTGGTTTGGTGGAGCGCGGCTGGGCCGCCGGATGTTGTTGTTTGTGGTTGGAATTGCCAGTCCCTATTTTGAGCATAAGGTCGACCTTTGGTCGACCAGGTGGCCGGGGTCTTTGGATGGATGAAACAAACCCGGCGAAGGCGTTGCTGATTTTCCATGTCTCCTGCTTCTCGAAATAACCTAATTACTCTACAAGCTTAGTTAAGTTTAATTTTATATTCATTTAAGTTGAAGGCTTTGCTGTACTTTCCGAGTTAGGAACTGAATTGTATCATATTTATTCCGAAAAATAAAGGGTAATTAACTCTTCGTAAGTCTTACTTCTCTATTCACACGCTTAAGCGATTATTCGCTTATTAGTGTTTGTGCGATTCCAGAACGGAACACTGAATTAAATAAGTAAAACCCCACAAATGTCTCCTCGAATTTTGTCCAGGGCGGAACGCCCTCTAGTTACACTACCCGAACGGCAAATTCAGGAACCGCCCCGGACACCAAAACTTCTAGCTACGCCACTGTATACGAATCAACTTTAAATATACAACAATAAATAAAGGGGACCTACGGAATGGGAATGCCGCCTTCGAATTCCACTATCTGCATAGCGTGAAAGGTGTAATGAACGACGGACAAGTAGCGCAGCCAAGACAGCCAGGAGGGTATGGTTGATGCGTAGTAGCCACCGAATAGCATGGTCGAAAGGGAATAAAGCGAAGAGATGGTGACCGACATCTGCAGATCATGGCATGAAGCTCCGACGAAAAGCCCCACGCTCTGGAAATAAGGCAAAAAACTATTATTTATTTACAGATAAAGACATTCCGATGTTTTAGTTTTCTGTGCACCGTGTCTACAAAAGTTCTTACCCGGTTCTTATTTCCGTCGATTGTAGACACATTACTTCCACATTTTAAATTTAATAAAGGAGTTTTGTATAAATTATGAAATTTAACTCACGATTTCTCCGGTTCCCGTAGACCTATTTATATTTAGGAAAAATTCGTATTCGTTATATAGAAAGCACAATTAATAAAAGGTTTTTTTTAATACGATAATCTTTTATTTAAAGTAGTAATAATGAATGAACTGAAATAATTTATCCTAGTTTAATGGTAAGAACAATAGATTAAATAATTCCATTGACGGAGTTCATCTACAATTTTATACCGCGAATAATCAAAGCTTGTGGCTTTGATTATTCGCGGTATAAAATTAAGAAAAGTAATCGCTTATACCAGGGGTTCGCAAAGTCTGCGCCCTGGAGCACTGTGAAGAGTATGTTTACTCTTCTACGGAATATAAATTCTAGACGCTTGCGCTGCCTATTTTCTCGGGCAGTTACAACCCATTTATTGAATATCAATTCAATGACCTTTGCCTGACTTCTACTGGTTACTTTATTTTTCACTGAAGTTGATGTTACATATAGCTGAGTGGTCAGCGCGCTGGACTGGGAAGGGAAAGGTTGCGAGTTTGAATTTTACCGCTATCAATTGTAAAATAAAGCTGGTTTTTCTCATTTTGTAACATGTTTCTTATATTTAATAGTGAATAATTTTATTCTTATTTTATCTATTTATTATTACTGTTTTCGGTTGGAATGCGCTTTAGCCCACTGCTTGGCGGCGATTGTTTTTCAATGAACAATAAACGCGCCAACATGGGTAACTTCGTATATCCGCCAACATGGCTGACTGTTTGTACGTTGCCTACACTGTTCAATTCGCTGAAGTTTTTTTTTAAGTTTAAAAGGAACGCTGTGCACATGGCATTTTCTTGTAATTTATTTTCGTTATTTTAGCTTATTTTGTTCATTTGTGCACGTTGCCTACATTGTGCAATTCGCTGAATTTTTTTTAAGTTAAAACGGAACGGTGTGTACATGGTATCGTTTGTAATTTTAATGCCCTTTTAAAAAAAATTCCTTCTTTCTTCGATGCCATTTTGGTTACGTTTTCGCGGAGCGTGTCGGGAAGGTTATGTAACGGCATAAAATGTGTAAGTATTACAACATAAAATGTAAATAATTAATTTAAACCTAACTGACAAATATTTTAATGATCGTAATGTTCGTTTTGCATATTATTTTATTATCTTTTTGTGGCAACAGTTTCCATACTAATTTATGCTTTAGAATTCTATGTTTTGCTTACAATAGGTTTTCGCGGAGCTTGTCGGGAAGGTTGCAATTGCAAAGACGTTTCGCAGAAACGCGCCGAATTGGCGATTTTCAAAACATCGCCAAGCAGTGGGCTAAAGCGCATTTTCACCCTGTTTTCATTTCTTATTTTATCTATTATTATGATTGTTTCCAATTTAGTTAAAAATGCGCACTGTAAATGGGAACCATTACGCATTATGTAATGATATATATGCATCTCTTGTAAAAATTATTTTTTTTATTTTTACCACATTGCATATTTTATTCTCCACGTAATTTTACATAAACTGCCCAAAATTTGAATCTTATTTTAAATTCAAAAATAAATAAAAATAAGAAATAATAAAAGGAAAAAATCTGAAAGCTTTCAGGTTTTATATTACTCCAAAACTTTTTTTTTTTTCATTTATACGCACATACACGTTTTGAGAGCATTTGGGCTAACGTCTCATTGTGCTAAAATATTTAAAAACAGCATATCTTCAGAAATTTTATTGGATGAACTTTTTTCTTTTAATTTATTTGTGTAATAATATACGCAGAATAATCAAATTAGAGAACACTTTACTTATTACACAGATTCCTTTACACGTACTCCCATACCATACATAAATAAGCAAACCAAGGGAGGGGGGAAAGATTAAAAAATGTTAAGTTGATTTTATTATATGGTGGATGGTGTTCCAAGTCATTTAATTCTCTTTATATACTGTTTCATACATTTTTTTAATTTAAAAATTTAAAAAAATTATTAATCTTAACAACCAAAACAATTTTATAAACGTTAATTTGCATAAAACTGATTTGTGCGTAAAACTGCAGTTGTGGATAAGAAAAATTAATAGGATGGCCGGCAAGATTGTTTCCCCGAATTGCATAAATACGCGTCCTCTGATGAGCTCTTTGTCTCTCAAAAATTGCTGTTTCTTTTCAAGGAACGTCTTTCCAGGCTCACTGAATGCTTCGCAAAATACTTTGCAGGAGAAAATATCGAGAAGTATTTATTCGTAGATCCAAAATCCTTTCCATGCTTAAGCTCCACCAAAAATCACTTCACAAAAAGAAGAGACTCTCGTTGAACTCTTTGCGACAACAGACAAAAGTCGCTTGTTACTATTTGGTGGAATTCTGGATAACCATCAAAAATGAATATCCAACTCTAAGTTCCAAAGCTTTAAGCATTCTCATTCTTTTGCAACATCGAAACCGGGTTTTCAGCTGTAGCTTTAACAAATGGCGGATATCGTTCAAAGATCAACGGAGAGCAAGAAATGAGTGTGGCAGTGACAAGTCTTATCCCTCGCTTTTAAACCTTTGTAGCTCACCCTATCAGGACTGAGTATTCTGTGTGTGTTCTTGGAGAACATTGTGAAATATTTACCAGGGTGTTTCTTCTCAGGTCCTGAACTGGAACAGTGAGCTGATGAAACGTAAGCTTTGTTCTGATGTAACTGCTGGGCTGGATAATAACTGCACGTGAAGGGATTTGAAATCCTCTTTTATTAAATCACTCTTATTTACACACTTCCCAACTCGGGAGAGATACAGAAAGTAAAAGACCGCACTTGGGTCGAACTTAACAATCAAATAAATTTAAATGCTAAACCTAATATAGAAATTAAATTAAAGTTTGCTCACAGAGCGATTCGCGGAGATTGGCCTCTACCTGAAAGGGTGCGTAGCAAGATATACTAATACTAGCGCACTTCAAATTGTTTGACAATGCAATCACGTAGTAAGCACTATGGCTTATAATTTTAGCTGCTAGCTGGTCAGGCGAACGTCGAGCAGAGTGACCCTGGTCTGAGACTAAGCTCTCTCACACTGAGAGGTTTCTACCTCTGGCTTAAATAGTGCTTGGCCGTACTTCAAAATTAGCATAAGCTGAAACCGCGCGCTTCTTCTGACGGGAAGTTGAAACAGAGAGGAGATAGACAGATTTAAATTAAAATAAAACTTGGTTAGTTTAACTAAAACCTTACAACCCGTCCAGTTGTTTTTCCCCTATTTTTCTTTAATAATGATAATATAATATTCTTGTATATCCATTCGATCTGTACCTATATGAGCCTCAGATTGTGGATGTTTTCATCTCTGTGCCTGGTCCACTAGTATCAATATCAGTCGTATTTAATGAAGTGCTATGACATTATGTAGTAAGCAGGTTATAAAGCACAAACCTTGTACAACACTTCGGTAAACAAAACTAGCGCGCCGAGACAAAATACTAAACCTGTAAGTGCGCCGCCAATTGAAAATGTCTGGGAACCTCTGGCTTATACGTTTGACAACGTAATTATAAAAGATTTCGTTATCCCACACTTTTATTATTCGTGACATGAAATCGTTAAAGAATTCTGTTCCATCAAACAGTAGCATACCTTCCCCCCCCCTTTTAATACATTAATCGACATGTCCATTTTAAATAAAAGCTTATTTTACAGGAACCTTTTTTATTTTCATCGCAGTTTATTTTCAGTTTTTTTTTTTAGTCTGAATTGCACGTTATTAATGATGAAGATTTTACTCATTATTAAAACACCGGCAATAAATAATAAGATAATTGCGAAATAAAGGAAAATAACTGAATGTCGTTCATAGAATGCAGAAACCGCTTTGAATATCCAGTTTCGGTAATGCTGTAAGGATTATCCTAATTTTATTCACAGTTATTTTAAGTTTATGCATCTTTCCTATCTTTCTAATTTCAGCTTACAATTTCCTACCAGAATGTCATTTCGGAAACGCAGTGAATGGAAATGAGTAAAGAGTAGTATTAAGTCGATGTTTCACCAACTTCGTTAGAGAGAGTCTGAGTTTCTGACTAGCGCGCGTTTGCCTTTTGACTTTTGAACTGTTACTACGCTCGGCCATACTTTAAGAACTTGTTCGGCTTGGCCGACTTAATTAAGATTTAGGGGCCAACTACTTAGAATCTTGATAGCTTCGACTATATCTTCAGTTAGCTTTGGTTAAGCTTAGTTAAATTTAATTTTATATTCATTTAAGTTCAAGCCCAAGTGGAGGCTTTGCTGTGCGTTCCGAGTCAGGAACTGATTGTATTTATTCTGAGACATAAAGGGTAGTTAACCCTTCTTGAGTCTTACGTATTTGTTCACACATTTAAGCGATTATTCACTTATTAGTCTTTTTGGGGTTCCTAAGTTTGAACACTGAATTAAGTAAGTAAAACCCAACAATGCTATAAAAAGTGTTGGTTAATTAAAATAAGAAAAACAAATATCCGAAATTCGTCATTGAATGCTCCAAGATGACAAACAGAAGACGCTTTTTCCTTCCGTCTGCTTCAGATTTCAAAACATTTTTTAGAACGGTGTAAAAATAGCTCAATTAATATTTTTTCAATATCATTCTTATTTTAGAAGAGGACAAAACGTTTGTTCTATAATCAGTAAAAATTTTAAAATACTTTATCGGATACTTTTTTAAATGTTGAAATTTTAAAATCATAAACTTCAAATAGTCTAAAAAATCGAGCAATTTCTAAAACTTGGTCAAAAATTCAGAAATGAAGTTACAATTTTCAAGCATTTTTTAACTGAAAAGATTCTTTTTTTTTTCGCTGTATTACACAGTGCAAACTGTAAAATTCTAATATGTTGGTTTTTTCGTTAAACGAAGATGTGCGAAAATCCGTTTAAACATTAAATTAAAGAAAAAAAATCTAAGTAGAATTTCTTTTAGGGGAGGGGGAGCTTCATCATATTGCACTGCATCGTCAATGATAATGTATGTCCAAAATTTGAACTCACTAGCTTATCAGGAGATAGTTTAAAAATCGATGACAATATTCCAGGCTAAGTGAAATACCACGAATGAACTATATAAAAGCTTCTAAAAATAAAACACAAAACGTTTGACTCCCGTACGTCAAATATTGATCGATATATTTGATATTAAAATGGAACATCATATTCCGGGGCCATACACAAATTGAAGAGCGAAATGTTTTCCTTTTTACGTAAATATAAATGGAATATCATTTAGAAAAAGTTTCTGAGATTAAGAGGTATGTCTGTATAAGACGAGCATTTCTGTGCAAATTATTGCACAAAATATTGATCAATGTGATTGTTTTCAATATACATATCTTATTCAAAGAATTCGTACTCTGAAAAGCACTGGCAGGCTTCTAGTAACCTCGCATTCATTAAAAATAAACAATCATTGTACTTTAAAGGATTTTTTGTATAATTGCCAGATTAGATTCTAAAGCAGGGATGGGCAAACGTTCTCGTTCGCGGGCCAAAAATCGCAAAAAAAATGTTCGGCGGGCCAAGGTAAATTTTTCTAAAATTTTAAAAACATATACAAGTATTACAATTTAAATATGTTAATGAGAAGAAAGAAATTGCGCTTTCATTTTTAAAAGTTTCTTATATTGAGGTTCGAAGTGAGATGTACTGATTCTAAGGAACGAGGCTAACTGCTCATCTGTCACTCTACTTCTTAAATAATTCTTTCTAAGGTTCATTGTTGAAAACACTTGTTCACATATATAAGATGAAGCAAACATAGCACTGATTTTCTGGGCGTGAGATATTAAATTCGGGAAACTCACTTTCGATAATGATGTTATATTCTTTGAAGACTGCTACAGCTTCATTGCAGATGAGACACACTGGTTTATCTTTTACAACTGTAAAAAATATTTCTAGGTCCATTCATCATTAAAAGCATGGCATTCTGAATCAACTTTACGTTTTTTAGTAGACATTTTGGGGTTGAAATATTTTACGAATAACCCAAACAAGCACTAGCTACGCTATACTTTTAACAATTTCAAAACCACTATTCACAATGATGCTATATGTCCGCAATCTTTCCATACGCAATCAATAATACTAGAATTCTCGACAAAAGAAAAGACCGCTGGCTGGAGCTTAAAATGCGCAGTCTGCCAAATGTGAGGTCTGATTCACTTATATTGAATTCGCATACTTCTCCCCGAAAAACAGATAACGATTCTTAAGCCGATCTACAGCATAACTACCAAAGTACTTCCGCGTTTAACACTTTACCGATTGAAAGGTGTTTGTGCTTGCTATTTCCGTCGATTTATGTTTTGTAAAACAAAAATAGAGACAGTAGAAAGATCATCAGTCCTTTGAACAAAAGGAAGAAAAAAAGTAATATTTAAACAAAGTTGAAAAGGAGATGGAGATATAATATTTAAATATATATTTCTTTTAATTTGCCTCGGACCGGCAAATTAAGATTCTATCCGCGGGCCGGATACAGTCTTCCGACGGGCCGGATTTTGCCCGCGGGCCGTAGTTTGCCCATCCCTGTTCTAAAGCAATAAAACTCTATGAGAATATTGTTACGTTTTTCTTCCTCTTCTTACGTACGTACGTTAAAGGTTTCGGGGATTTGGAGTGAATAAGGACGACACTTCTTGATGGGATATCGAAACAACACTTTATTGGCCAGTATTTTCAAGACAGCTCGAAAATCACGTTTACAGTCGTCGAAGACTTACTATTATCGCGCTGGAATAATCAGCAACACAGCCTTCAAAATGTCAAGCTATAACGGTGAAGACACCTTCACGACAAAGCACCAAAGTGCAGATCCCGACTCTGCTTGGTCGTTCCCGGAACTCTACGTACTCTCGAGACTCTCCACGCTACAACTCGCGATGAACTTGACGATACACTAGGGTACAGCTCCCGACTTGGTTCCATCGTTCTCCGAGCTCAGCACGCTCTAAGATAAAACTCGACGATGCACTGACTTCGCACCAACTCTCCGCCTAGCAACCGTGTTTATACAGCTTTTGGCTCATGTTCAAGAACATTCTGGGCTAAACCAGTAAGAATTCATTCCAGAAGGTTCTCCATCCGTCCATGGCATATCACCAATTTTGTCGCCAAATGGGCGATTTCTCGCCAAATATGACAACCCTGCCTTCCCTTGCCATTTTCTGGCAACTCTAAACCTGCTTTGTGGGGGAGCTATTTTACCGCGCCTGGGCATTTCGTAGCAATATCAATAACGCAGCTTCAGGGTTTGGAAAGTTTCAAATGACTTGAGTGGAAGTTCTTTCGGCATAACAAAAGTAACTTGAAGAAGTATTAAATCACAAGAGAATATCATGGCATGAGATTTAAGGGTTAAAAATCAACCCCGAAATATTCTAATTTATTTAATTTCAATTTAAATTCAAAATGACGTCAAATATCGCAAATTTTCAAATTAAATGTCTCGGTTAATTGTATTGTACGGGAATCAAATGCTTTGCTTTTTACACAGTCCAGTCACATTAATGTGACCATCTGTCAAAAGCCAGAATAACCACCTTTCGCAGAGCGGACTGCTGCGAGACGTGCAGGAAGAGAGTCACATAGGTCCCTGAAGGTGTTCTCTGGGATGTTGAGCCATGCCGACTCTAATGCCGTGGCCAGCTGCGCTAGATTACGCGGTTGAGGATCCACGGCGCGAACAACTCGATCGAGATGGTCCCACAGATGCTCGATTGGGTTTAAGTCAGGTGAGTTTGCTGGCCAGGGGAGGACGGTAAACTCATCCTGGTGCTCTTCGAACCACGCACGTACACTGGCAGCTGTATGGCACCTCGCATTGTCCTGCTGGAAGATGCCATCATCCTGAGGAAAAACAATGCGCATGTAGGGGTGAACATGGTCCGCAAGGACAGATGCGTACTTGTATTGATCCATTGTGCCTTCCACAATGATCAGTGAACCTAGAGAATGCCAGGAAAACATTCCCCAGACCATAATGCTCCCGCCTCCAGCTTGGACCGTTCCGGCAATGGTTGCAGGGTGGTTCCTTTCAGAGGTTTCACGCCTTATACGCCAACGTCCATCTGTCCGATGGAGCATAAAACGCGATTCATCCGAAAACGCAACCTGTCGCCACTCAGTGGACGTCCAGCTGCTGTACTGGCGTGCAAATTCTAGCCTTCGCCGTCGATGAACAGCAGTCAGCATAGGTGCACGAACCAGGCGTCTGCTTCGGAGGCCCAGACGCAGCAATGTTCGCTGAATAGTACTTTGGGAGACACTTTTGGTAGCCCCTTGGTTCATTTTGGTGGTCAGTTGCTCAACGGTAGCCCGTCTATCTGCCCGAACGCATCTCCGCAACCGTCGTTCGCCTCTGTCATCTATGGCCCGTGGTGCACCACATTTGCCACGTCGCTGATTTTGGACAGTCCCATTTTGCCATGCACGGTACACTTTTACCACGGCGGCACGCGAACAGTTCACAAACTCAGCCGTTTCGGAAATGCTTCCACCCTTGGCCCGAAAGCCAATGATCATGCCCTTTTGGAAGTCGGATAAATCGCTTCGTTTCTGCATTACGCCAACGATTGAAATGTTTTCCGAAGCCCTCACACACCCTTTATATACGCTCAACTGCACTGTGCTGCCACCTGCCTTCTGTGATTGGTTATTTAACTCTGACATGGAAAGTACGTGGTGGTCACATTAATGTGACTGGACTGTGTATTTTCCTAACGAGTGCGAAATCTTCCTAAATATAATCATAGGCATCGGAGTAATCTATAAAAAGTTAGATTTCGGATTTTGTACAAAATTAATTTTTAAAATTTAAAAATACGAAAAGACGAATTTTTGTATTGTTTAAAACATTTTTGTAACTGGAAATTTATGTTCTACGTTCTCATACATATATATATATATATTAGCAAAAGGTATTGTCATTTTAAGTACGCATTCGAACCGGGCCCTTATTTAGCCTTTACATTTGACAATCAAATTTTTCGATAAAAAATTTGAGCTTTACATTGTAATTAGTACAGCGTTTTATTATTCTTATTGTCTTATTATTTTACTATTTTTTTAAAATTCTTTCCATTGTAATTAATTCAATTTTTCACCCTTGATTATAAATGTTTTATTTCAGCATTACATGTAAGTTTTTCCTTGTATAATTTGTATCTATTTGTGTTCGGACAACAAAAACGGGTAGGCAAAAGAGACCAATTGAATGAGAGCCTCAAATTTGTCTAAGTTTATTGAAGAATTGTATGTAAAATGTTTTTTAGAATTAAAATCCATTATGCTAATTGACGATAGAGGTCTCAGTGAGTTGATCGGAATGAAACTCGTATTTTGTTGTTCAGTTAATTGACTTTGTTTAAAGCTTCAGAACACTTTTCCCTTGACACGTTCTGTTTGGAGCTTTAAACAAAAACGATTAACTTTAATTTCCACTGTTATTTTTTTTTCAACTTTTTTATTTTTTCTATTCCAAATGTATATTATAAAATTTGCAAGTTCATAAAAATGGGAATATCTAGGGGATCATGGTTCTTACAATCCTTAAGTAATTCTCTCATATTATATATATATATATATATATACACTGGTGTGCAAAAATTAAGGACGAAGTCGAAAAATTAGCATATCAGCTGAACGAAGAGGCAGAGCGGACAGAAAGACCAATCAGGAGATTAAGTAATGTGATGTACGGTAGCACATGCGCAGATATGCAGGTAGACGTAATGGGGGAGTGTCTGAGTAGTATAAAGGATGTTGTCGGTGTAAGATCAGTATTTCTG